>CM038119.1:14966822-15063220 GCA_001642375.2 Mentha longifolia | reverse complement strand
GTCTGGAAGTTCGTGCTGCTGCACGACTCGCGAAATCACGATTCGTTCGGAGCAGCTTCTGTTATTTGCCAATTCCGGACTGAAATCACCACCAAATCGGACGAAACCACCCGGAAACATGATCTAATCATCGAGAGGATTCCAACATGATCAATCGTTGTCGCTACCACCGCCGCTGCCGCCACCAACAAGGAAAAGGATATTTAGCAAACCGGACAAGGTCCGACAGCAAATCCACCGGTTCAGGAAGCCGAAATCCACAAAGGCGAGGCAAGCCAGGCGCAAGATCTACACCCGGCAACATACCGGCTATCTAGGAAGGAACACGCCAAAGGCCAGACTCCGGACAGACACGTTCAGCATGTTGGATAAACATAGCAAGATTTTCTCCAGCTCGCCAAAAACAATACAAAGCTCAGCCATGAAAAAGGACAACCCTCACGCAAAGATGGTGGAGAGCACGAAGCTACCTCCGGATTGCAGCATCGGCAAAAGTCCCAAAGCATCCAAATCGTCGACGCATGGGACGCAACACCACGTCTAAGGAGGTTCGATGACGAACGTCGGGAAGATTCCAATCGACTCTTACCCCAGTGTAACATCACCCCACCTCGTCGCAACGCCGCGCCGCCTCGGCGCGACACCATCTCACATCGGCGCAACACCGTCTTACCTCGGCACGTTGAGGACAATTACCTCACACTTTGGAGCCATGATGGATCATAGCAGATCGGTTCGCAAGAGCCGTTGAAGCTGACAGGCCACAAGCGTGAAGCCGACAAGCCGAACCTTCAAATTGGAAGAAGGATCGAAATGACCGAGGCCAAAGTCGGCGAAGTGCCTTCGACAGGCTCCAGTATACACCCCTGGAATCCAGGCTCAGACCTCGGCAAAACCAGGAATGAAGCCAACTCCCTCCATTGACGAGGCCGAAGCCAACTCACCGATATGTTCGAGAAGCCTCGGCCCATGTCAAGTGGAAGGGAGAAGCGCCGATCCAAGGAGTACTATCACTTCCATGAGAATTACGGGTGTGATATCGAGGAATGCAGAAAGCTTGCTGCGGTCATAGAGCAATTGGTGCGCGACAGCACCCTCAAGAGGTACCAAAGTCGCGGCCGACGCTCTGACCAGCACGAAGCCCACACTCGAGGCAAAGCGCAATAAAGATGATGAATTCCTCTCAAGGCTGACGCGACGAAGTCCTCTTAAGGCCTAGGCGACGTCCTCTCAAGGCCGAGGATGACCGAAGTCCCTCGAAGTCAAACTCCTAAGTACTGACGAAGCCGAGGAGACAGGTCCACTCTCAAAGCTGAGGCCTGAAGTCCTCAAACGGACAAGCCCTCATATACACGAAGTCCACTCTCAAAGCTGAGGCCCGAAGTCCTAAAATGGACTGAGCCCTCACATAAGAGCCCCAAAAGGATGTGGCCATCACCTTTTACGACAAGGTGAGCACGCTATCAAAGGCCTAAGACCTAGCATACTTCTAGTAGAATCTAAATTCTCGAAAAGCACCGAAGCCAAACCCGCAAAAGAACCACCTAAAGATTATTGAAAGTTTACGTGGACGCGGCTTCGAGGAAATCGGGAAGCGGGGCAGGCATCATACTCCTCAGCCCAGACGGACAGGAGACAACCTATACACTTCGGTTCGACTTCCCTACAATAAACAACGAAGTGGAGTACGAGCTTTAGTCGTCAAACTTTGCCTAGCTCAAGGTCTCCAGATATGAGTTGTACAAGTTTACAGCGACTCTCAAGTCATAGTGAGCCACATGCTAGGAGGTCACGAAGCTAAAGGCGACAGGATACCTCCACAAAGCCAAGAACCTACAACAATACTTCTCGTATTTTGAGTTGGTTCACATCCCAAGGGGGCAGAATAGCGAAGCAGATGCACCAAGCAAATTAGCCTCATCATCCACAAGCCCTCCCGTGGAAGAAGTCAAACACCGAAGTATTGACGAAGTCGACGCAAGCCTAGTAACTCCATTAGGCAAAACTCTTGACCAACTCCAGTTCCCATCATAGCCATCGACTACATCAAATGGGTGGAAGCCAAACCCTTGGCAGAAATCACGAGCAAGAACGCCCTCAACTTCATCTAGAAGAACATAGTATGCCGCTTCGGCATACCCCATATCCTCGTCTCGGAAAATGGGACACAATTCATGGACAGAACATTCAGAGAATGGAGTGAAGGGCTTCATATCCAGCAGAAGTTCACTTCGGTAGCTCATCCTCAAGCGAACGGCCAAACCGAAGTTACGAACAGAACAATCATCAAGGGACTCAAAACCCGCCTCAACAAAGCCAAAGGAGATTGGGCAGCAAATTTACCCCAAGTCATATGGTCGTACCGAACAACTCCCCGGACCTCAAACGGTGAAACACCTTATAGTTTGGTGTATGGAACCGAAGCAGTGATCCCGGTAGAGGTCGGCCTGCCGAGCCCGCGCACTCTCAACTTCACAGCCGAAGTCAATGACGAAGAACTCCGGACTGAATTGGATCTGTTGGAGGAGAAACGAGAGCTCGCCTACATAAGAGAAGCCAAGTACAAACAACAAATAGCTTGGTACTACAACCAAAGAGTGAAGTACCAACAATTCCAAACAGGCGACCTCGTACTTCGGAACAACGAGGTCAGTAAAGCGGAAAGGCTCGGCAAGCTTGAAGCCACATGGGAAGGACCTTACCGAGTTGAAGAAGTTCTCGGCAAAGGGTCGTACAAGCTCACCCACTTATCCGGTAAGCCAATACCCCGTGCAGGGCACATTACTCATTTAAAGGGATACCTAACACAAGTGGCCGAGAGTAATGTCCAAGTTCATATAGTTCATTTAGGTCATTTAGGTCGTCTTTTTAGGGTCTTGCATACATCTTGTATTTGCATACATCTTGCACATCTCTCTCTACTCCACTTATGCATGTTATCTCGACAAATAAGGAATGTAAAGCTATATTTAAAGCCAAACTTCATAGAGATCCAATTTTCGAAGTGAGCTATTTAAAGCCAAACTTCGTCGAAATCCAATTTCCGAAGTGAGCTATTTAAAGCCAAACTTCCGAAGTGAGCTATTAAAGCCAAACTTCGTAGAAATCCAATTTCCGAAGTGAGCTATTTAAAGTCAAACTTCGTCGAAATCCAATTTCCAAAGTGAGCTATTTAAAGCCAAACTTCGTAGAAATCTAATTTCCGAAGTGAGCTATTTAAAGCCACACTTTGTCAAAAGACAAAGTGAGCTAGTAAAACCCTGACGAGGGTACTTAATAAACTCCATAATAGGAGTAAAATTAAAACGCGTATTGACCTAACCTTGTTAAAAATAAAGGTACGAACTGCCTCTGCTAAAAACGAAGGCATCACCTTTGTTACAAGCAAGGAGAGATACTTTGGTTTAAAACAAGGAGGCACACCTCGGTTAAAAACAAAGATACAACCTTTGTTTAAAACGGAGAAGAGCCTAAACCTCGTCTGAAGACGAGGTCGTGCTAATTAAAGCCTAAACTTCGTCTTTGACAAAGTCGTGCTATTCAAAGCCTAAACCTCGTCTGAAGACGAGGTCGTGCTAATTAAAGCCTAAACTTTGTATTTGACGAAGTCGTGCTATTCAAAGCTTAAACCTCGTCTGAAGACGAGGTCGTGCTAATTAAAGCCTAAACTTCGTCTTTGATGAAGTCGTGCTGTTCAACGCATTCCGACTTCGTCGAAATCTAATTTCCGAAGGGGCAATGCGAAATTAACCTTCACCTCATCCTAACGAGGCGGTACGCATTCCAACTTTGTCGAAATCTAATTTCCAAAGGGGCAATGTGAATTTTAATTCAACCTCGTATTAACGAGGTGGCAAGCATTCCGACTTCATCGAAATCCAATTTCCGAAGGGGCAATGCAAAATTCATACACACCTCGTCTTAACGAGGTGGCAAGCATTCTGACTTTGTCGAAATCTAATTTCCGAGGGGGCAATGCAAAATTCATACACACCTCGTCTTAACGAGGTGGCAAGCATTCCGACTTCGTCGAAATCTAATTTCCGGGAGGCAATGCAAAATTCATACCCACCTCGTCTTAACGAGGTGACAAGCATTCCAACTTCGCCGAAATCTAATTTCTCGAGGGGGCAATGCAAAATTCATACCCACCTCATCTTAACGAGGTGGCAAGCATTCCGACTTGGTCGAAATCCAATTTCTGAAGGGGCAATGCAAATTTTACACCCACCTCGTCTTAACGAGGTGGCAAGCATTCCGACTTCGTCGAAATCCAATTTTCGAAGGGGCAATGCAAATTTTACACCCACCTCGTCTTAACGAGGTGGCAAGCATTCCGACTTCGTCGAAATCCAATTTCTGAAGGGGCAATGCAAATTTTATACCCACCTCGTCTTAACGAGGTGGCAAGCATTCCGACTTGGTCGAAATCTAATTTCCGAAGGGGTAATGCAAATTTTATACCCACCTCGTCTTAACGAGGTGGCAAGCATTTCGACTTCGTCAAAATTCAATTTCCGAGGGGACAATGCAAAATTCTTACCCGCCTCATCTTAACGAGGTGGCAAGCATTCCGTCTTCGTCAAAATTCTAGTTTTGACGGGGCAATGCACTTTCAATACTCCTACTTCAACTTTCTACCCTGAGTCACACCCTCACTTCCATATCTTTTTGGGGGGGGATGTGATAGGATATGGCTTAGCTACTAGGCCCAAGCATCGAGCCCAATATAATTGGGCCTCAACAGTTAAGCTCGGCCAACGTAGCTCGGCCCAACTAAAGCCCTATGCAGCTCGGCCCAGTCAGCTACAACCTACTTCAAAGAGACTTCTATACCAAGGCAACTCCTACATCGACTACAATTCAAGCTCCAAGAGATATAGAAGCTCGGTGTTTATCCAGTAAAAGAGGAGATCAAGCCAAAGAGTCCTAATAGGAAAAGACTTGTAAACCTAGTTGAATTCCATGTGTAGATACTTATAAATATGGGTTTAGAATAGATTGGAAGGGGGAGAACAATCTTGTAATCACTACTCATACAAGCAATAAAGATCCATACTCTTTCCGCCCGTGGACGTAGATCTATTCCAATAGATCGAACCACGTAAATCCCTTTGTGTTCCGTTTGCTTTCGTGTTCCTTAATTCCTTGTCTACGTGCATTAATTACCTTACGAAAATAAGTTCGATCATTAGCCAATACACTCGAGTCCAAAGAAAAAGACATATTCGAGTTGACGGCTAAGTTTGATGACCTTTTTTGAACGTCACCAACGTACCATATCCACCTCCAAGGAACGCAAAGCTACTCTCGATTGTCTCAATAATGCCTCTGTAGCTATTGAAACAATCAAAAGTTTTTTCAAACCCTCAAAAAGTTTGAAAGGAATCGGCTTTGGTTCCATCTTCACAGCTTCATCCGTTGCTAGTACCGAAGCGTTGATGAAAAGCTCCAAAGCTGATCAACACGCTACTAGCAAAGGAAAAGAGTTAGTTGGGTTTGTGGCTGAAACTTCAAGGCAAGCTTCCAAAGCGCCTTCGAAGGTTCAACCTGACGCTTTGAGAAAATCAAAGACTGGAAAGCCTAAACACTCTAAACGTAATTCAAAGCGTGCCCAGTCTTCGACAATTCCGAAGCGTCAACAAATGTGTAAAGTTGACTTGAATAACTTCACATCTCATGGAGGAACTCAATTTCTCTTTATCCCCGACACTTCACATAACTTTAATGATCGAAATCTCATCGATTATTTTACACAGAGTGAAAGCACTTCTTCACGCTCTCTGAAAATGAAGAACCGTAAGCGCTGTCATTATTACACATACGATTACACTCAGGGTTTTCCTACTAAACAAAGCCCTATTTGTTTCATTCAGAATCTCGAGAAAGGAATCACTCTCTCGGTGAATCCAACTCGAGTTTCCAAAACTACTAACATCAAGGAACCTAATGCAAATTGGGTACCTAAAAATTGTTGATCTCCTAGATCAAAGAGGCGAACTCGAAAAATACGGACAAGAGGAAGGAAGAAGCTGCTTGGTACCTAGACAGTGGATGTTCACATCACATGACGGGTGAACAATCCTTCCTCGACGAGTTTATCATAAAGCCGGGTCAGATGTAATTTTCGGTGATGATGCAAAAGGCATCACCATCGGATACAGTACTTTCTGCGTTGGAAATATGAGATTTCCTAATGTCTTATATGTTCAAGGCCTCAAACATAACTTACTTTCCATTTCTCAATTCTGTCATAACGGGTTCGTGGTAGAGTTTATCTCTAACCAGTGTGTTGTCAAGAACAAAGCGTATATACAGGTTGTTCTTACAGGTACATGAAGGCAAAACGTGTATGTAGCCAACTGGAGTAGCTGCGAAGTCAAAACCGGCCTCATCGCTAGATGCACCTCGGAGATTGGGTGGTTATGGCATCGTCGCCTCAACCATTTGAACTTCAAAACAATGAACAAGATTTCCCGAAAGAATCTTGTTCGAGGTATTCCTAATGAAGTCTTCAACAAGGATATTGTGTGCCAAGCCTGCCAAGAAGGCAAGCAGATCAAGAAGTCCTTACAAAGCATCGAGAGACATGGTTCATCCTGAATTCTAGAGCTCCTGCACATGGATCTCTTCGGTCCTATTTCACCAGTCACCTTGAGTGGGAGAAAGTATGCTCTTGTAGTCATGGACGACTTCTCACGCTACACGTGGGTACTAATTCTACTCAAAAAGAAAGATACGTTTTGGGAACTTCCAAAGCTCCTAAAGCAATTGACAATGGAAAAAGGATTGAATGTGATAAAAATACGCTCTGATAAAGGAACATAATTCCTCAATCAATTCATTGAAGAGTATAGCACAAAGAATGGGATTCTACATCAGACTTCAGCAGCTCGCACTCCACAACAAAACGGCGTTGCAGAGTGCCAGAACATAACCATCAAAGAGACTGCACGTTCAATGCTCGCGGATGCCCAATTATCAAAAAGGTTCTGGGGCGAAGCAACCTTCACAGCATGCTATACCCAGAACCGCACTCTAATCAACACACGCCACGACAAAACTCCATATGAATTATGGAAAGGGAGAACTCCTATTCTCTCCCATTTACATATTTTTGGTTGCAAGTGTTTTATTCACAACAATGGTAAAATGCAATTAAGAGCGTTTGACAGCAAAACTAATACGGGAATATTTCTTGGATATTCCCCTACCAGCAAAGCTTATCGCGTCTACAATTGTCAAACTCTTGTTGTGGAAGAAACACCACATGTTGTTTTTGATAAAGCTGCGTTCAGGACTCCGCAGGTACAGGTAAATGCTGAAAGCATGAACACTGGATCTGAAAGCGTATTGGAGTCTCCTGAAGCATCTAGCAGACCAATCACGCGCTCCGTCTCTAAACAAGTAGATTTGGTGGACGCTTCGGTAGAAGAAGAAATTGAAAAAATAGAGCAGGATCTCAATAAGCTCTCTCTCGATAAGGGGGAACCAAACTCGAGAATAGCTGATCCTCTGACCTCATTGGTTCCAAACAGTGAGGAATCTCCATCCAGTCCAGTGGTCTGTGATCAAGGGAATGGTGATGATCACACATCACGCCCAGAGGCGGATAATATAGAGGCCTTCAACTAGAAGAAGCTTTGGTTGAGGTATCATCCCCAAGAAGGTGTTCTAGGTGATCCAAGCCACGGCGTCAGGACTAAAAGTACTTTATTTCATGGTGAGAATTGTCTATTTAGTTACTTCCTAGCACACACCGAGCCTTCATCGGTGGAGGACGCTCTAAATGATTCAAACTGGATAACTGCCATGGAAGAGGAGCTAAATGAGTTTGCAAAGAATGGCGTTTGGTACCTAGTGGATCGACCTTCTCATCAAAGCGTCATCGGTTCCAAATGGGTCTTCAAGAATAAGATCGACGAAAGCAGCAACATCGTTCGCAACAAAGCTCGTTGGTCGCAAAAGGATATTGCCAGGAGGAAGGCATCGATTTTGATGAAACCTTCGCTCCCTTTGCTCGTCTCGAAGCAATCAGGATGTTCCTTGCATATGCCGCATCCAAGAAGTTCAAAGTGTATCAAATGGATGTGAAGAGTGCGTTTCTCAATGGAGATTTGATGGAGAAAGTGTACGTCGAACAGCCCCCAGGCTTTGAAAAGAGTAATCAAGTGTACCGGCTCATCAAAGTGGTGTATGGCCTCAAGCAGGCACCCAAAGCGTGGTACGAGACTCTTTCAAACTTCCTAGTTAAAAGCGGCTTTCAAAAAGGGAACGTAGATCAAACCCTCTTCATGATCAACGATGGTGAATACATGCTATGGGTATAAATCTATGTCGATGACATCATCTTTGGCTCTCCAAATCAATCCTTGAGTGATAAATTTGCGGGCTTGATGAAGAGAAAATATAAGATGTCTATGATGGGGCTGATGACATGTTTTCTGGGATTGCAAGTAAAGCAAACGAGTCGTGAAATCTTCATCAATCAAGCCAAGTACACTTGTGATATGCTCACTAAGTTTGGATTTCAAAATTGCAAAAGATTCAAGATACCAATGAACACAAACTTCAAGATAGATCCAGACTTGGATGGCAAGTCAGTCAACGCTACGAACTACCGTATGTTGATTGACTCTTTGCTATATCTTACAGCTAGCCGACCCGACATCACTTTTGTTGTAGGCGTTTGTGCTAGATTTCAAAGCATTCCGAAGCAAAGCCATTTGGAGGGAGCTAAGCGCATTCTTCGATACCTTAAAGGGACCATCAACTTAGGCCTTTGGTATCCGGCGGAAGATGATCTCACGCTTAGTGGCTACTCCGATGCCGATTTTGGTGGTTGCAAAGTTGATAGGAAATCAACTAGTGGAACGTGTCAATTCATTGGCAACAAGTTGGTTTCATGGTTCTCAAAGAAATAAACTAGTGTTGCCACTTCTACCACCGAAGCGGAATACATGGCTGCGGGAAGCTGCTGTTCACAAATCCTTTGGCTAAAGCAATAGTTGAAGGACTATAAAGTGGAATGTTCGGAGGTTCCAATTTATTGTGACAACACAAGCACAATTTCCATCACCCACAATCCCGTGCTTCATTCAAAATGTAAGCATATTGAAATTCGTCATCATTTTATTCGGGATCATGTGGAGAAGCAAGATATTAAAGTGGAAAAGATTCCAACTGAGGATCAGATAGCGGATATTCTCACCAAGCCGCTTCCACAAGCACGCTTCAACAAATTGTGTCTAGAACTAGGGTTGCTAGACCCTGGTGAGGAGAAGGTGGGGTAATGGTGGAGAAGGCAAAGCGTGTTCCCTACCTACTCTCACACTTTCCTTTATGGGAAAAGTTTGTTGGGATCATTGGTTAAGGGGGAACCGGTCTTTGCAGGTAGTATGAAAGAGAAGACTTTATCTCCCCTTTTTCATGGGATGATAATTAAACCGAAGGGATGGAGTTCCCTTTAGAAGCATCGACCTCTACACGCTTCCACAGCTCTTGTGAAAGCGCGGTTGAGTGTTCTTCCTTGATGAGTTAATCAAGGATGCTTGATCAAGGTTGTTACTCGTACCACGGTATTCATAAAAACTTGTGCCGTCTTGTCAAAACAGTGCACAAGTGGTACCTTGTGGATCTCTTGAGAGTCCAGCTTTTAAGTTTAGAGCTTGGCACAATCTTGACGTTTCACTCACAAAATTCTTAAAATCCTTTCTGCTGAAGAAACATGAAAGCATTGAGTTGATAATCCTCTTCAAGTTAACATACGCGTACGTAATTTTTAGGACGTATTGTATGGAGTTGCTTGCATGATTTTCACTCAATTTTCTCACAAGCTTTCATGGTGGAGATGGAGCCAGAAGCGCAAAGCATGTTAAAGATCTTCACCACTGCTTATTGTAAAAGCCTCACTTGTTTTGAGTAATGTGAAGTACCCACTCCAAAAAGGTTAGTGTCTACTCTTAAGAATCTCGCTTCATGGAAATATGAGATAACTTGCCGTAGTGAGGAAGTGAATTCATAGCTCTTTCATGGATGATATGAATCTCGTACCCAAACTGTATACCCCTAGTAAAGCACGAGGCAACTCACATCACTTCGTTGAAATCTATAAAGACACTCATCCCTAACCGGGTCTTTTGTGGATTTTGTCATCTCATTTCCATGATATCGAATTCACGAGTTAAACCTAACCTAGTTAGAGTAAAGGACTTCATATTATTTCAACTCTCGACATAAGTAAAGTGTCTCCCCTACGGAGCTCACACTCTTGTTAAAGATAGCCCAAAGCTATGTTTAAGGGGGAAACACTTTATCATAGAGAGAAAGCGCCTAGATGAGAACAGACGCTCTCACATTTTCAAAGCGTGAAAGTTCTTGTTTCTCAACTGAAGCTTTTAACATTTGAGTACGTGGATCTTCAGAACGTGGTATCAGTCATTTACAATTTTGACTAACTGGTAAGGTCTCCCTTTCGCGTCTTTAATTTAAGTAAGTGAGTCAACGCAAAGCGTCTTCAAGAACTCTGTGCGTGACCTACCGAAAATAGTAAAGTGCTGATCCAGACGCTTTCCGAACTAAACGCTCTCATCTAAATTTCGAAGCGTGGCTATCAGCTAAATTTCAAATCCTTCTAGAAGTTCATCTCATTAATTTCCTTATATGCTATATATATCTATAAAGCAAGATATCACTCAAGTATAGTTTGCGTGTGATATCTTTGCATCTAATGCAAAGACTGCTGCAGTTACAGGACTCGGGACACACTCGCGCGTGCTTCTCACTCGCACTACCGAACAGCCAAAAACTTTTTAATCTTGGTCGTCGGACGTTCCGAATTACTTTTTCCCTAACCACACGATCAAATAACTGTAAAGCACGATCTATACACGATCAGAGCCACTCACCCGTTTTCTAGAATGTGATCTTAGCCACTCACTAAGACACGTCGCCCCACTAACCTTTTTAATACTCTTTATACTTATCTATGCATATATTAGAACCCTTTCACTCATTATACATCATTTTTGCCATTTTTTGCAAATTCTTCAAGTTCTACAACTCACAGAACTTCTCTCTCCACTGCATATCTTATTTCTTTTTCCACAGAAATTCAAAATGGTTAATGCAAAATGGCAACCTGCTCCTAGAAGCTGTTATGGAGAATTTGTATTTACAGAGGCTCACGTCGATCGTGATTTACTGACCGATGGCGGAATCATCAAGAGAGCAATCCTCAATTCCGGCCTGGAAAATCTTCTTTTCCAGCATCCCAAGTACATTAATCCGGTAGAGGTCGTCGAGTTCCTCTCCAACTTGAACTCGGAAACCCTAACTACCAAAATCTCACTGCAACAGTTCGATGAACAAGGCTTGGTTCGATCTGTGGCAACCGAAACCCTAGAGCTCGACGCTCTATTCGAGGATTCAGTCCCCATTCCTAACTCTGGGAAAGATCCGGAGTCTGCTGGAGATCCGGATATCCAGAAGGAGTTCAGGCGCTTCTCATCGGATCCACGCGCCATCTTCATCCGCAAGCAGTCGAAGGCAACATCGCTTCGACCGCCCTTCGACAACATGATCAACATTGTGACAAAGTGCCTACTTTGTCACACCGGTTGCTGGTCCACCATCACGGAACAGAAGATTCATCTTCTGTCGGCGCTCTGTGATACCGCGATCAACCGTACGCTTTACAACTGGAGAGCGTGGTTTGTGAAGCAGTTGGTTGAGGCCAGCAAAGCCGTTCGAGAAGTAACGGATGGGGAACACAAAGGCCAACTTGAGTTTCTTGGCAAACTCAAGTATGGAATGAAGATATCCTATTTCTTGGAGGCGTCATGGGCCGCTCAAGAATGGCTCGTGGAAAGCAAGTACACTCGTGTGCTGTTTACGAAGGCGCTTCCAGGCGATGAGTTTGGAGTTGTTGCCCCTCCCGCTTCAGACATTGAATATACCAGTGCCGAAGCGCTGATATTGAAGGAGGAAGAGGAGAAGAGAAGGAAGAAGGGTCGAAAAGGCTAAAAGAAGCCAAAGCGCGGTCGTGTGTCAGAGAAATCAGTCCCTTCCACGGTAGGGAAGCGTGGACTGATAGATGAAGATGAAGAGGAAAGTGCCGCTTCCTCCTACAACGCTTCAGACTCTGACAAGACCTTAAGTCAGGATCTGGAAGCCGGTGCCCTAGCTGCCCAAGATGAAGGAGATGAAGTTAAAGCGCCAGGAGAGGGCGCTGATCGCATAGGTGCTCTCCACGTTACTGACGAAGCATCCAGCTCATCAGCAAATGAGGAATTCCAAGCTGACGCGCCCCCGCCTCAATCTCCCAAAGCTTCCAGTCCAGTAATGAGGACTGTTGACAGAGCGTTCTAGTGGGCTGAAGATAAAATAAAGGAATTCTTTGGAGAATTCTCTCTACCTCCATCCGTGCTGGAGGTTACTTCACGCTTCTTGAAGTACGTCTAAAGCCGCAGCACCAACGTGTACAAAATTTGCCAGTTGGTGCGGGCAAACAACCTCAAAGCGCTGGTCGAGGAGGAGGCATCGATCCTTAGCAGCTTTGAGTTGGAACGCTTTGATGACCTGATCGATAAGCCAGAAGTGTGGCGGCACATCGAGAGGAAGGTCCAGGAGCTTGTTCCCTCCTACACACCCACTCCATTAACACCAGCTGGCACACCTGTCAGTGTGTTTGAAGAACGTCTCTCGGTTCTTCAAACCGCTCACGATGAAGTAGAGTGTGAGTGCGCACAGCTGAAGAGTGATTTTAAGGAGAAAGAGAGCCAGCTTTCTAAAGCTGAGGAGGAGAAGAAGCAGGTAGATAATTAGCTTTCAACTGCTACCACAGAGCTGATAGCACTAAAGGAGGAGGTGGTAAAGAAAGTAGATGAGCTCTCCACTGCTTCCAAAGCATTGGAAGAGTTGAAGGTGAAATCAGCGGTTGTGGAATTGTAGTTGGCTGAGGAGAGAGAGCACGTAGAATTAGCTCATGATGAACTTTCGACCGTTAAGGTACAGCTTCTGGAAATTCCAGCCTTACGTTTGGAAGTGCTGAAGCTGTCTACGGAATTGAATGACAGGGAGCGTGTTCACAGAGAGCTCAAAGTTGTCGAAGCTAAACTCTCCACGACCACTGAAAAGGTCGCTCAACTAGAGAGAGAGCTTAAAGCGGCAAAGGAAGAAAATTTCGAAGCCGCCTCTGTCACCCAACAGCTCAATACAAAGCTAGAATCCGTGGAGAGGAAACTCGCGGATTCTGAAAAACAAAGGAAGCAGGCAGTGGCCATGCTGGGCCAAGTAGCGGCTAGAGCGCAAAGCGGATCGAGTCAAGTTATGCCAACCACTGCACTGGAAGACATCTCCAACAAAATGGAGGCGCTAGCACCCTTCGTCCAATCTGAGTTCCGCGTGTATCGCGCAACCCTGGAACGGTCGGTCATTCTAACCAATGCGCGATCTCCAGCTCCAATCCTTTTGGCACAAGTCCTAGGCGCTTTCCTGGCACAAGATTTATTGAAGCCCAATCAGCCGAACATCACTCTGCCAGGAGCCGCCAGCCAAAGCGCCAACGTACAGTGCGCTCCCTCCAAGCCCGTTTTTTATGCTGCCAAAAAGGGGGAAGCGACTGAGACGCCGAGTGGTCTATCAGCCAAGGCCAAAGAGGAC
The DNA here is from genome assembly GCA_001642375.2 of Mentha longifolia. NCBI lineage: Eukaryota > Viridiplantae > Streptophyta > Magnoliopsida > Lamiales > Lamiaceae > Mentha > Mentha longifolia. Next base: position 15,049,558 of record CM038119.1, on the reverse strand, counting down.
GCTTCCAAGAAAGCGGAAGCACAGAAGGAGGGAGAAGCGGAGAAGCTGGTGATCATCCAAGATGAGCCAATCGATGCCGCTCCCCTTCAAGCTGTGTCAGCAGCGCCACAGAAAGAAAAGGATAAGCGCAAGAAGAAAGGGCCTACTGCACCAATCCCAAGAAAAAGCTGAAACTGACTTCCGCAATGATTACCAAGGAGGCTGGTGCACAACGTGAATTCCAAGAAGAGTTGGACACGATTTTGCTGCACAATGAATTTCCACCTCCGAAGGTATCTGTTGAAGTACACTCCGACCAACGCCGGTGAAAAAGAATGCCTAGAAGTGATGGCAAAGTATAAAGCGGTGTCGGAGTGCAGGGATGAAGTTTTTACTGAAGAGGTGGTGACCGACTCGGATAAAGTGCTTCATCTATTGAAGATGGAAGCACTTGAAGGGAAGACAATTTTCATCGAGAGCCCACGAACAGCCAATTTTGAAAAATGCAGGAAGCAGCTGTTTGCCAGGGATGAACTCGATAGAAAGAGGCTGAGGGATGAGGCTCCTAATGCCAAATTTGTTGATGAGATTATTCCAGCTGACCTCAAGGAAGAGTGGAATAATGCCAAAGTGAAGTTTGTCAAACGCTTCTACTACTGGCAAGGCTTTCGCACTGAGTACGCCATGGATTGCTTCATTGCATACATGGATCATTGCAAAGCCTCTCTCTTCAACAAAATCTTGGAGTTGGCAGACGGAGTAACTCTCAAACCGCCAAAGAAAGAAAGCTACAAACTTCCACTCATTGGAGGCGTTATTCCTGATGAGGAAGCAATCAGAAAGGAGATCGAGAAATGTGCAGAATGGCTTGAACAGAACGATCGCCCTAACCGCTCTCTAGCTGCCATCAAGGATAGAGTCTACAATGCCTATGGCATGATCCCTCCAGTCCCTCGAAAACGCTTCAAATAGATGATCATTGTATTTGTATTCACTTCATCATCTCACTTATACAATGATATCTTTTACTGTTTTAAGACAATTTTTTATTGTCTTTATTTATACGCTTTCAGTTAACTGCCTATAACTGCATTACGTTTTTGCCTGACCCACTCTGATTCTTATACTTAACCTAGAAGTCTCTAGATTTGTGTAAGCACTTGACGTCGGGTTTTGACATCATCAAAAAGGGGGAAATTATTGGGATATTATGTTAAGGGAGAACTTGAATCAAGTAATAAACAATTTGTTTTGATTCGATTCCAAAACCCTCTTTAGAATATTTCTCTTATTATTTTTGATGAACTAAAGTTTTTATAAGGCAAAACTTAATTGTTAGGAAGCTTTATTTTTAGAAGCGTTGAGAATGGAGCAGTCAGAGCTCGCAAAGCGTTAGGAAGCGAAGCGGCTCTAGCAGTGAAAGCGTCAACAGTGAAGCATTGACAAAGCATCTTGGAGACGCTTCAGATAAAGATGCTAAGAGAGAAGTTTCCTCTGAAATCAAAGCGTCAATCAGTACAAGTGTGACATGACTCACAGAATCTAAGTTTGAATTTTCAAACTCTCGGATATCTGACATCTCACAGAATGAAGCTTACGTGTCATCACACTATTGCACAATGGAAACGGCTACAGTCCAAGAAGTCAAAGTTAGGTAAAGGCGGACATCCCTTCCTGACCCATACAGACTGACACGCCGAATTATCCGAAAATTAAGGAACACGCAACCTCTTCTCTCTTAACAGGAAGTAGAGTTCCTTAATATAAATAGAAGGAGTTGCACACACTAAAACTAACGTACGTACAAACGATTCAAGCATTCACTTTTGCAAGAACTCAAGCAAATTTCTTTCTAGTACTTAGTTCTTTCAAAGCGCTTCACTTTACTGTGTCCTTAAGAACTCGATTCTTAAGTATTGCAACTACCTCACTTTCTAGGTTCAATCTATTATATCCATAGCCTAGACTCTTGAGAATCCTTATCCCTTACTTGTGATTTCTTTGTAAAGGATTCTCATACTTACAAAAATCCAAAACCTCAAAACCCAAGTCTAGAGTGAATAGATTGAGTTGTAAGGTTATCGAGTTTTTGTGAAATAGTGTGTTATTGTAAGGTTTCTCGAGAGCCAGTAAAATCTCTGAGGATTCAAGTGCAAGTTTGTTATTTGCCTTGAATCACTTCCCCTTGGAAGTATAAAATAAGGAGTACTGAGTGAAGGTATTCATCCTGCCATGGATAGAGTGGACGTAGGAGAGGTGCTCTGAACCACTATAAATCGGTCGTCTCTTTATTTTAAGTTATTTATTGCTTTGATTATTTCGCATACACACACTCACCTCTTTAATATTAACAAGGTTTTAATTTGCAAGATAAGCTTTAAAGACTTACCACATTCCGCACAGTATCACACGAGCAAGAGGCTTTGAACGCTTCACTTAGCTTCAAAGCGTCTACTCGTCTAAAAAGGCTGAAAATCGCAAGAGAAGTTAAACACTTCTCTACACACGTATTCACCCCCCCTCTACGTGTGTAAGCGCCTTTCGGGACCAACATCATCTAACATTTTATTAAAGTGGACTTCACGCCGAAAAAGAGAGTCATAATCACAAGGTGGAGCCACATTGACGGAGAAGAGGGGGTGCTAGAGGGAGCACTAGCACCCTCCACCACAATATTTTTACATTAAAAAAATTATTTTTGAATTTTATTTAATTCTAACACTTATTTCTATAAAAATTTAGATTTTAACACCTTCGACCTAAATTTCTGGCTCCTACACTGCGTGAATATTTAGCAGTAGAGAGTAAGAAGTGAGAGACTCACATCCGAAAGACATGACATGTGTCATTCCCAGAGGTGTTATTGCAATGGCACTCGACTCCATTTTCAGAGTGGTATCTAGGGATGTCAATCGGGCCAACCCGAGCGGGTTCGGGTCAGCCCTGTTGGGTTTCAGGTTATTCAGTTCGGGTTGAATCGGGTTAAGTTTTTTTCGGGCTAGAAATTTCCAACCCTAACCATAAACTTCGGGGCTCGGGCTAGCCCATCGGGCCAAGAAGTTGACGATTTTTTTTTATAACAATAATTTTATAAAAATAAATAAATCATGTTATACCATCGAAGTCACTTTATTTCGTATTATGTTACTCCAACTTGCATAATATAATAAGTAGCTCAATGAGATGTGAAGATATTTTTCTTTTATTATGTGGTGAAATACAAAATAGAGAAAATATTATGATGAATACAACTGATAATAGAAAATTATACTTCCTCATGTTCAAGATTTCTGACCCCTTTCATTTCGGCATGCATTTTCTATGCTTCTCAATATTGAATTTTAAAATGAATTTTTGAAGTAAAATTTTTTTTACGGGATAGTACGAGTGTAATACTATCTCGTAAAATAAAAAATATTTCAAAAATTTATTTTAAAACCCATCATCGAGAAACATGAAAAATGCATGCTGAAACGAAAGGGGTCAGAAATCCTGAACATGAGGTAGTAATATTTTTCACAAATATTTGAATCAATACATAAATTTTAATATTTGAAACAAAGTAATAAAAATTAACACTTAATTAATGAAAACTTCCGGGTTATCGGGCCAACCCGCCAAGTTTCCGGGCTAGTCCTATCGGGTTTCGGGCCATTCAGGTTGAAATTTTTTCAGGTTAGAAATATTCAACCCTAACCCACTTTTGGCTCGGGTTACTCGGGTCAACCCGCAAGTTTCGGGCTAAATTGACATCCCTAGTGGTATCCCACCAAGACAGCTCCTTGTTGCATGGATCAACTGCTGCTGCACCACTCAAATTCCAATCCCCTTTTCCCAGAATCCTTGCTACCACCGACAATGATTCCACTGTGCCCAATCCCTAAAATATTACGTACTCATAATTTTATTTTTAATAATAAACAAATGAAACCATAAATTATTCGAATATACTACCTCCATCTCATTATATTGGGGTCTAGTTTGACTTTCACACAAATCAAGAAATGGGAAGACCAAAATAGATATGTGGCAATAATCAATTGTAAGGAGAGAGAATTAATTGTAGTCACAAATTTTTTACCAATTTAGGAAAGAGACCTAATATAATGAGATGGACCAAAATGGAAATAAGACTCAATATAACGAGACGGAGGTAGTAAGTATTAACTATAAGAAAAAGAAAAAGAAAAAGGAGGTGTAGTAAAGTGTACACTTACATTCTTGAGCAGGCAAACGAGCTGCTACTGAAGCAAAACCCACAAACAAGGTGAAGGCTACAAAGCCTTGACGAGAACAACATTACTTAATTATAGATATCGAATCGATGTTAAAAAAAAAATGAAGGAAGAGGATTAAGGATTTCAAGAAATTAAAGGGTTTATAACTTTATTATATAAGTGTGTGAAATAAATAAAATGAAATGAAATGAAATAAATGCGAAATGGATATGGAGAGACGACCAAGACTTATATAGTGAGAAGGGGTGGGGGGGGGGGACGGATATATAGGGATTATTTAGTTTATATATGAAACTAATTTTTCAAACTTACTGTATATTATGAGCAAGCCAAAATGGAATTCAATTGAGATAATTAAAAAAGCTCTCCGCATTATTTCTTACGTACGACGTCAGCATCATAAAGGCAGTCCCAATTATTTCTAAAATTATAGCACGAAGTAGCTAAAGCTTTGACTTTGGTAGAATGAGCAATGCTCCAATGCTCTAGTAGACATATTTAATATGTCAACGGATGATGTGATAATGATTTAAATAAAGAGTTTAATAAAAATCATACTAAAAAAATTAAATTCTACCATTAAAAATTAAATCTTGAATGGAAAATTTCTAGACGTGGCACGACCAAATCAGCAATAGGTACATTAAGTGTGTCTACGGTGCGCGGTTGAGCATTTCTCTTGGTAGAATATTGTTACATAAACAACAATTCTGAAGAAGTAAACTGATTAAAAATAATAATAATTGAAAACAATTCTGAACCAAGCAATGAATGAAAATAATAATTGAAAACAACAACGATAATCGAGTCAAGTTGTTTTCCCACGAGATGATCGAGACACATCGTGGTGAGAATTTTTGCATATACAAATTTTCTTTATATTTTTATATAATTAATTTATTGATTATTATACGTATAGATGCATTATGACTTTATTCATGTATAGATTATACAATTCAACTTTTATAGTAGAATATTATGGGATAATGAAGGCTCATCTACTTGAATTCAGATGGTTTAAATGACTCGATAAGCAAAAGATCACAATATATAAGCACGTGAGTTTGTTCTTAATTAAATGTTAGTAAAAAATAAGAATGAAGATTTGAACTTAGTTGTTGACTGCTATCACTTTATTAAAATTGTATTTTCTCATCTGTACATTTCACCATATGAATCTTCTCCATTATCAATCAAATGGAGCTGACAAGTGACAACGATTAGCAAAAAGATATATGGTTTTGTGAATGTGAATTCAACTTTCCAATGCCAAAATCAAGTTTACAAACATACAAATCCTTTTATTTCTGTATTTGTGTATATCATTTAGATCTTTCTATACAAAATACATGTAAACCATCTGCATAGAAACATCAAATTAATAAACATAAAACTATAATAAAACTATAAGGTGGTGCTTGGTACGGTGGAATGGAGGTTGGAATGGAATAGTCATTCCCATCTTCATTCCATTCCTACGTTTGGTATGATTTTTTATCGGGAATCATGATTGCTTACGGAATGCCCATTCCCATAGGATTGGGAATAGTCATTCCTTAAGCATACATGGTATTAGTCATTCCCAATCCCACTAAATTTATGTTTGGACAAATTTACCCTTAAATATTTTATTATTCTTCAATATTATCCTAATTATACTCGTAGCTTTTTTCTTCAGATTCACGACTTTCATTTTGTTTTCTCTCTTTCTCTCTCTCCTTCCCTCTCTCTCCTTTGCGATCTCTCACTCTTCTCTCTTCGCCTTGCCACTTGAATTATGTCAATCTCTGATTTCTCCATGCTCAGTCGTTGATTCTTCCAAGATTCATATCCCCATATTATACTTGTAAGTTTTCTATTCATGGTTGCAATTACTTAGGCTGCTTTTGTGACGATTTTGTTGAATCGTTGATTATATGTATGAATTTTTTGATTTTGGGGGTTTTGAGTTTTATGATTTTGCTTGATTTATTCTTTTGAGTTTTTAATTTGTTATATGCTTTGATCCTCATTCGGTCATGCCCTGCTTTGATTCTAGGGTTTTGAGTATTCGTGTGACTTTGATTTGGTTTTGCTGGTTCCTTTCGTGAACTTGTTCTTAAATTTGATTGGATTTTTTTGCCTTTTGTGAATACCTTCTGTTTTGATCTGTTCCTCTTCGTTTTTGTGGTTTTTGTCGGATTTGGGCCTTCCGTGTTCTCTGTCTGATTTTCCTAACAATTTCAATCATCTCACCAACGGTGTCGGGCCCTAGAATTCTTCTTTCTCCCACTTCATCTCAATAAAGTGGTGATCTACACTTCTTCCCATATAGAGCTTCATAAGGTGCCATATCTATGGTAGCCTGGTAACTATTATTATACGCAAATTCTATCAATGGCAGAACATGCTCCCAGCTTTCACTTTGGTATAGAAGGGCATTCTTGAACACGTTTTCTAAGGTTTGAATAGTTCATTTTAATTACCATCTAATCACAGGTGGAAGGTTCTGCTGAAGTTAAGTCTCGTGTCTAACTTCTACTATAGATTGATCCAACGTGTTGGGATATAATGTTAAGGGGGAACTTGAATCAAGTTAAATAAACAATTTATTTTGATTCGATTCCAAAACCCTTTTTAGAATATTTCCCTTATTATTTTTGATAAACTAGACAAGTTTCTCTTAGATAAACTTACATGTTAGGAAGTTTTTCTTTTAGTCTAGAAGTGCCAAAGATGAAGCAGCCAGAGTTCGCGAAGCGACAGGAAGTGAAGCGGCTCCAGCAGTGAAAGCGTCAGCAGTGAAGTTTTGACAAAGCGTCTTGGAGACGCTTCAGATAAAGACGCTAAAAGCGGGCTTCTGATCAGTGGAAGCGAAGCGCTCTCAAGTCAGCTCACCGAAAGCGTCTCTGATATAGAGCTAAAATCAAAGCGTCAATCAGTGCAAGTGTGACAAGTTTGACTCACATAATCCAAGTTTGAATTTCAAACTCTCGGATGTCTAACATCTCACAGAATGAAGCCTAGGTGCCATCACACTATTGCACAACGGAAACGGCTACAGTCCAAGAAGTCAAAGTTAGGTAAAGGCGGACATCCCTTCCTGACTCTTGCAGGCTAACACGCCGAATTATCCAATATTAAGGAACACGCAACCTCTTCTCTCTCAACGGGAAGTAGGGTTCCTTACTATAAATAGAAGGAGTTGCACACACTAAAACTAACGCACATACAAACGATTCAAGCATTCACTTTTGCAAGAACTCAAGCAAATTTCTTTCTAGTACTTAGTTCTTTCAAAGCGCTTCACTTTAGTGTATCCTTAAGAACTCGATTCTTAAGTATTGCAACTACCTCACTTTCTAGGTTCAATCTCTTATATCCATAGCCTAGACTCTTGAGAATCCTTATCCCTTACTTGTGATTTCATAGTAAAGGATTCTCATACTTACAAAAATCCAAAACCCCAAAACCCAAGTCTAGAGTGAATAGATTGAGTTGTAAGGTTGTCGAGCTTTTGTGAAAGAGTGTGTTGTTGTTGTAAGGTTTCTCGAGAGCCAATAAAATCTCTAAGGATTCAAGTGCAAGTTTGTTATTTGCCTTGAATCACTTCCCCTTGGAAGTATAAAACAAGGAGTACCGAGTGAAGGTATTCATCCCGTCGTGGATAGAGTGGACGTAGGAAAGGTGCTCCGAACCACTATAAATTGGCCGTCTCTTTATTTTAAGTTATTTATTGCTTTTATTATTCGCATACACACACTCGCCTCTTTAATATTAACAAGGTTTTAATTTGCAAGATAAGCTTTAAAGATCACCACATTCCGTACAGTATCACACGAGCGAGAGGCTTTGAACGCTTCACTTAGCTTCAAAGCGTCTACTCGTCTAAAAAGCTGAAAATCGAAAGAGAAGTTAAACACTTCTCTACACACGTATTCACCCCCCCTCTACGTGTGTAAGCGCCTTCAGGACCAACAAGTGGTATCAGAGTGGGGGATCTAACTGACCTCTGTTTCTGAATACTGGTAGCGCGAAAGCGCTATAGTAGGTCTACCTGAACCGATCTTTTCAAACTTGCATTAAAACCTCACTCACTGCATCTTGCATCTTTCTAATCTCTTTTTCAAGATGTCTTCCTCAGCACAGCTTCCCCAGTTCTCGATCAAGGGCTATACAATGTGGAGCTTCCGGGTGGAGTCCCATCTCACTTCACTTCATGACCGCATGCATGAGGTTGTCGAAAAGGGACCCATCATAATCATGAAATGTCTATTGAGGAACCGTGAAAAGGAGAAACCCGTCGACCAAGACGGCAACCTTGTTGACGATGAAGAAAGCGCTTCCACTGATATTTATGTCGTAAAGCCTAGAGAAGAATATACGACCGACGACTTCAAAGCTGATAATCTAGATCGGTTGGCACGCAACGTGATCCAATCAACCATCCCGACGCCTATCTCCCAAGAATCATGAAATGCAAAACGGCAAAGGAGATGTGGGAAACTCTTGCCTTAATCTAACAGGGCACGGAGAAAATTAAGGAAAACAAACTCTCTGTATTGATGCAGGAGTTTAACGCTCTCACGATGAAGAGCAATGAGAGCATGGAGTCTTTCGAGACTCGAGTTCTGGGAATCACCACAACAGTGGCTTCCCTGGGGAAAGAACTCACCTTCAAAGAGATCAATCAAAAGGTGGTTCGCGCTCTGTCTGGAAAATGGCAGACAATGAAGGAACTCTTCCTCTCGCAAAAAGAATTGGGAGACATGTCTCCAGAAATGATGTTCTCCGAATTCAAAGCGATCGAATTTGATTTAGTCAAGAAAGTGCTTCGTGAGGATGAGGAAGAGCTTCCAGCGAAATCAGAGAAACTGGCTTTCAAAGCCGCAGTGGAGAACACCACCATTGAAGCCGACACTTCCAACAGCGAGGTTGCAGAAATGTCGAGAGAAGAACTGGAGGATTATGCTCTCTATCTTGTTAGAGGGTTTAACAACTCCAACGCTAGAGCGGCGAAGTATAAAAGATTCTACAAATCTCAAGGCCAGAGCTCACGCTTTACCCCACGCGATGGGAAGAGAGATGACAAATCTGCAGTCATCCCTAGAGATAAAGCCAACATTGAGTGCTACGAAAGTCACAAAATGGGGCACTACAAAAGTGAATGCCCGAAGCTCTCAACCAAAGAAAAAGATGAGGTCAAAGCTCATCGTGAGGATAGCCGTCGCGCTCTCGTAGCTGATGCTCCTGTCGAATCCAAAAAGTCCATCGACCATGATGAAGATCAGTTCACTGATGATGAATACGATTATGGTTGCATGGCAATAGAAGCTGAAATGGAGGTAAATATTCCTGAACCTAATACTCTTCCATTATCACTAGGTAGTGAATATGGTGACGGTGAGGATGAGGCTTTCAGCTTGGAAAGTGATCTCTTTGATGACTATTTAGAGTTGCTCAAGAATCACGAATCCTTGCAGGAAGTTCTCATTCAGTTCAGAAAAGAGAATGGCAGATTAGCCAATACACTCAAGTCCAAAGAAAATGACATATTCGAGTTGACAGCTAAGTTCGATGACCTTCTTGAACGTCACCAACGTACCATATCCACCTCCAAGGAACGCAAAGCCACTCTCGATCGTCTCAATAGCACCTCTGTAGCTATTGAAACAATCGAAAGTTCTTTCAAACTCTCAAAAGTTTGAAAGGAATCGGCTTTGGTTCCATCTTCACCGCTTTATCCGATGCTAGTACCGAAGCGTTGATGAAAAGCTCCAAAACTGATCAACACGCTACTAGCAAAGGAAAAGAGTTAGTCGGGTTTGTGGCTGAAACTTCAAGGCAAGCTTCCAAAGCGCCTTCGAAGGTTCAACCTGACGCTTTGAAAAAATCAAAGACTGGAAAGCCTAAACGCTCTAAACGTAATTCAAAGCGTGTCCAGTCTTCGACAATTCGAAGCGTCAACAAGAGCGTAAAGCTGACTTGAATAACTTCACATCTCATGAAGGAACTCAAGTTCGCTTTATCCCCGACGCTTCACATAACTTTCATGATCGAAATCTCATCGATCATTTTACACAAAGTGAAAGCACTCCTCCACGCTCTCAGAGAAGGAGGAACCATAAGCGCTTTCACTATTACACACACGATTACACTCATGGTTTTCCTATTAAACAAAGCCTTATTTATTTCGTTCAGGATCTCGAGAAAGGAGTCAATCTCTCGGTGAATCCAACTCGAGTTTCCAAAACCACTAACATCAAGGACAAGAGGAAGGAAAAAGCTGCTTGGTACCTAGACAACGGATGTTCACATCACATGACGGGTGAACAATCCTTCCTCGATGAGTTTATCATAAAGCCGGGTCCAAATGTAATTTTCGGTGATGATGCAAAAGGCATCACCATCGGATACGGTACTTTTTGCGTTGGAAATATGAGACTTCCTAATGTCTCATATGTCCAAGGCCTCAGACATAATTTACTTTCCATTTCTTAGTTCTGTGATAACGGGTTCGTGGTAGAGTTTATCTCTAACTAGTGTGTTGTCAAGAACATAGTGTCTATGCAGGTTGTTCTTACAGGTATTCGAAAGCAAAACGTGTACGTAGCCAACTGGAGCAGCTGCGAAGTCAGAACCTGCCTCATCACCAAAAGCACCTCAGAGATTGGATGGTTATGGCATCGTCGCCTTAACCATTTGAACTTCAAAACTATGAACAAAATCTCCCGAAAGGATCTTGTTCGAGGTATTCCTAATGAAGCCTTCAACAAGGATATTGTGTGCCAAGCCTGCCAAGAAGGCAAGCAGATCAAGAAGTCATTTCAAAGCGTCGAGGGACATGGTTCATCCCGAATTCTAGAGCTCCTGCACATGAATCTCTTCTGTCTTATTTCACCAGTCACTTTGAGTTGGAGAAAGTATGCTCTTGTAGTCGTGGATGACTTCTCACGCTACACGTGGGTACTAATTCTACTCAAAAAGAAAGATACGCTTCGGGAACTTCCAAAGCTCCTCATGTAGTTAACAGTGGAAAAAGGATTGAATATGGTAAAAATATGCTCCGATAAAGGAACATAATTCCTCAATCAATTCATTGAAGCGTATACCATAAAGAATGGGATTCTTCATTAGACTTCAGCAGCTCACACTCCACAACAAAACAGCGTTGCAGAGCGCCGGAACAGAACCATCAAAGAGGCTGCACGTTCAATGCTCACGGATGCCCAACTACCAAAAAGGTTCTGGGGCGAAGTAACCTTCACAGCATGCTATACCCAGAACCGCACTCTAATCAACACACACCACGACAAAACCCCATATGAATTATGGAAAGGGAGAATTCCTACTCTCTCATTTACATATTTTTGGATGCAAGTGTTTCATTCACAACAATGGTAAAACGCAATTGAGAGCGTTCGATAGCAAAGCTGATACGAGAATATTTCTTGGATATTCCACAACAAGCAAAGCTTATCGCGTCTACAATTGTCAAACTCTTGTTGTGGAAGAAACACCACATGTTGTTTTTTATGAAGCTGCTTTCAAGACTCCGCAGGTACAGGTAAATGTTGAAAGCATGAACGCTGGATCTGAAAGCGTATTGGAGTCTCCTGAAGCATCTTCCAGACCAATCATGCGCTCCGTCTCGAAACAAGTAGATTTGGTGGACGCTTCGGTAGAAGAAGAAATTGAAGACAAAACTGAAGCAATGGAGAAGGATCTCAATAAGCTCTCTCTCGATAAGGGGAAACCAAACTCGAGAATAGCTGATCCTCTGACCTCATTGGTTCCAAACAGTGAGGAAGCTCCATCTAGTCCAGTGGTCTGTGATCAAGGGAATGGTGATGATCACACACCACGCTCCGAGGCGGATGATATGGAGGCTTTCAACCAGAAGAAGCTTTGGTTGAGGTATCATCCCCAAGAAGGTGTTCTAGGTGACCCCAGCCAGGGCGTCAGGACTAGAAGTACCTTATTCCATGGTGAGAGTTGCCTGTTTAGTTGCTTCCTAGCAAACACCGAGCCTTCATCGGTGGAGGACGCTCTAAATGATTCAAACTGGATAACTGCCATGGAAGAAGAGCTTAATGAGTTTGCAAGGAATGGCGTTTGGTACCTAGTGGATCGACCTTCTCATCAAAGCGTCATCGGTACCAAATGGGTCTTCAAGAATAAGACCGACGAAAGAGGCAACATCGTTCGCAACAAAGCTCGCTTGGTCGCGAAAGGATATTGCCAGGAGGAAGGCATCGATTTTGATGAAACCTTTGCTCCCGTTGCTCATCTCGAAGCCATCAGGATGTTCTTTGCATATGCCGTATCCAAGAAGTTCAAAGTGTATCAAATGGATGTGAAGAGTGCCTTCCTCAATGGAGATTTGAAGGAGGAAGTGTACGTCGAACAGCCCCCAGGCTTTGAAAAGAGTGATCAAGTGTACCGGCTTATCAAAGCGGTGTATGGCCTCAAATAGGCACCCAGAGCGTGGTACGAGACTCTTTCAAACTTCCTAGTTAAAAGCGACTTTCAAAAAGGAAAGGTAGATCAAACCCTCTTAACGATCAACGACGGTGAAGACATGCTATGGGTACAAATCTATGTCGATGACATCATCTTTGGCTCTCCAAATCAAACCTTGAGTGATAAATTTGCGGGTTTGATGAAGAGAAAATATAAGATGTCTATGATGGGGCTGATGACATGCTTTTTGGGATTGCAAGTAAAGCAAATGAGTCGTGGAATCTTCATCAATCAAGCTAAGTACACTCGTGATATGTTCACTATGTTTGGTGTTCAAAATTGCAAAAGCGTCAAGATTCCAATGAACACAAACTTCAAGATAGATCCAGACTTGGATGGCAAGTCAGTCAACGCTGCGGATTACCGTATGTTGATTGGCTCTCTGCTATATCTTACAGCTAGCCGACCCGACATCACTTTTGTTGTAGGCGTCTGTGCTAGATTTCAAAGCAATCCGAAGCAAAGCCATTTGGAGGGAGCTAAGCGCATTCTTCGATACCTTAAAGGGACCATCAACTTAGGCCTTTGGTATCCAGCGGAAGATGATCTCTCGCTTAGCGGCTACTCCGATGCCGATTTCGGTGGATGCAAAGTTGATAGGAAATCAACTAGTGAAACGTGTCAATTCATTGGCAACAAGTTGGTTTCATAGTTCTCAAAGAAACAAACTAGTGTTGCCACCTCTACCACCGAAGCGGAATACATGGCTGCGGGAAGCTGTTGTTCACAAATCCTTTGGCTAAAGCAACAGTTGAAGGATTATAAAGTGGAATGTTCAGAGGTTCCAATTTATTGTGACAACACAAGCACAATTTCCATCACCCACAATCCCGTGCTTCATTCAAAATGTAAGCATATTGAAATTCGCCATCATTTTATTCGGGATCATGTGGTGAAGCAAGATGTTAAGGTGGAAATGATTCCAACTAAGGATCAGAAAGTGGATATTCTCACCAAGCACGCTTCAACAAATTGTGTCTAGAACTAGGGTTGCTAGACCCTGGTGAGGAGAAGGTGGAGTAACGGTGGAAAAGGCAAAGCGTGTTCCCTACCTACTCTCACGCTTTCCTTTATGGGAAATATTGTTGGGATCATTGGTTAAGGAGGAACCGGTCTTTGCAGGTGGTGTGAAAGAGAAGACTTTATCTCCCCTTTGCATGGGATGATAATTAAACCGAAGGGATGGAGTTCCCTTTAGGAGCATCGACCTCTACACGCTTCCACAGCTTTTGTGAAAGCGCGGTTGAGTGCTCTTCCTTGATGAGTTAATCAAGGATGCTTGATCAAGGTTGTTACTCGTACTACGGTATTCGTAAAAACTTATGCCGTCTTGTCAGAGCGGTGCACAAGTGGTACCTTGTGGATCTCTTGAGAGTCCAGCTTTTAAGTTTAGAGCTTGGTACCCAAAATTCTTAAAATCCTTTCTGTTGAAGAAACATGAAAGCATTGAGTTGATAATCCTCTTCAAGTTAACATATGCGTACGTAATTTTTGGGACGTATTGTATGGAGTTGCTTGAATGATTTTCACTCAATTTTCTCACAAGCTTTCATGGTGGAGATGGAGCCAGAAGCGCAAAGCATGTTAAAGATCTTCACCACTGCTAATTGTGAAAGCCTCAATTATTTTGAGTAATCTGAAGCACCAACTCTAAAAAGGTTAGTGTCTACTCTTAAGAATCTCGCTTCATGGAAATATGAGATACCTTGCCCTAGTAAGGAAGTGAATTCATAGCTCTTTCATGGATGATATGAATCTCGTGCCCAAATGGTATATCCCATGTAAAGCATGACGCAACTCACATCACTTCATTGAAATCTATAAAGACACTCATCCCCAACCGGGTCCCTTGTGGATTTTGTCATCTCATTTCCCATGATATCGAATTCACGAGTTAAACCTACCCTAGTAAGAGTAAAGGACTTGACATTATTTCAACTCTCGACATAAGTAAAGTGTCTCCCCTACGGAGTTCACCTCGTTAAAGATAGCCCAAAGCTATGTTTAAGGGGGAAACACTTTATCTTAGAGAGAAAGCGTCTAGATGAGAACAAACGCTCTCACACTTTCAAAGCGTAAACATTCTTGTTTCTCAACTGAAGCTTTAACATTTGAGTATGTGGATCATCAGAGCGTGGTATCCGTCATTTACCATTTTGACTGACTGGTAAGTCTCTCTTTCGTGTCTTTCAATTTAAGTAAGTGAGTCAACGCAAAGCGTCTTCAAAAACCCTGTGCGTGACCTACCGAAAATATTAAAGTGCTGATCCAGACGCTTTCCGAACTAGAAGCTCTCGTCTAAATTCCGAAGCGTGGCAATCAGCCAAATTTCGAATCTTTCTAGAAATTAATCTCTCATTAATTTATGTATATGCTATATATCTATAAAGCAAGATATCACTCAAGTATAGTTTGCGTGTGATATCTTTGCATTTAATGCAAAGACTGTTGCAGTTACAGGACTCGAGACACACTCGCGCGTGCTTCTCACTCGCGCTACCAAAACGCCAAAAACTTTTAATCTTGACCGTCGGACGTTGCGAATTACTTTTTCCCTAACCGCACGATCAAATAACTGTCAAGCATGATCTATACACGATTAGAGCCACTCACTCTTTTTCCGGAACATGATCTTAGCCACTCACTAAGACACGTCGCCCCACTAACCTTTTAATACTCATTATACTTATTATCTATGCATATATTAGAACTTTTTCACTCATCACTTTCATTATACATCATTTTCGCCATTTCTGCAAATTCTTCAAGTTCTACAACTCATAGAACTTCTCTCTCTACTGCATATTTTTTTCTTTTTCCACAGAAATTCAAAATGGTTAATGCAAAATGGCATCCTGCTCCTAGAAGCCGCTACAGAAAATTTGTATTTACGAAGGCTCACGTCGATCGTGATTTACAGACCGATGGCGGAATCATCAAGAGAGCAATCCTCAATTCTGGCCTGGAAAATCTTCTTTTCCAGCATCCCAAGTACATTAATCCGGTAGGGGTCGTCGAGTTCCTCTCCAACTTGAACTCAGAAACCCTAACTACCAAAATCTCACTGCAACAGTTCGATGAACAAGGCTTGGTTCGATCTGTGGCAACCGAAACCCTAGAGCTCGACGCTCTATTCGAGGATTCAGTCCCCATTCCTAACTTTGGAAAAGATCCGGAGTCTGCTGGAGATCCGGATATCCAGAAGGAGTTCAGGCGCTTCTCATCGGATCCACGCGCCATCTTCATCCGCAAGCAGTCGAAGGCAACATCGCTTCGACCGCCCTTCGACAACATGATCAACATTGTGACAAAGTGCCTACTTTGTCACACCGGTTGCTGGTCCACCATCACGGAACAGAAGATTCATCTTCTGTCGGCGCTCTGTGATACCGCGATCAACCGTACGCTTTACAACTGGAGAGCATGGTTTGTAAAGCAGTTGGTTGAGGCCAGCAAAGCCGTCCGAGAAGTGAATGACGGGGAACACAAAGGCCAACTTGAGTTTCTTGACAAACTCAAGTATGGGATGAGGATCTCCTATTTCTTGGAAGTGTCCTGGCCAGCTCAAGAATGGCCCGTGGAAAGCAAGTACACTCGTGTGCTTTTCACGAAGGCGCTTCCAGGGGATGAGTTTGGAATTGCCGCCCCTCCCGCTTCAGACATTGAATATACCAGTGCCAAAGCACTGATATTGAAGGAGGAGGAGGAGAAGAGAAGGAAGAAGGGTCGAAAAGGCCAAAAGAAGCCAAAGCGCCATCGTGTGTCAGAGAAATCAGTCCCTTCCATGGTAGGGAAGCGTGGACTGATAGATGAAGATGACGAGGAAAGCGCCGCTTCCTCTCCACATCACTGACGAAACGTCCAGCTCATCAGCAGACGAGGAACTCCAAGCTGATGCGCCCCCGCCTCAATCTCCCAAAGTGTCCAGTCCAGTAATGAGGACTGTTGACAGAGAGCTCCAGTGGGCTGAAGAAGAAATCAGGGAATTCTTTGGAGAATTCTCTCTACCTCCATCCGTGCTGGAGGTTACTTCACGCTTCTTGAAGTACGTCCGAAGCCGCGGCACCAACGTGTACAAAGTTTCCCAGTTGGTGCGGGCTAATGACCCCAAAGTTCTGGTCGAGGAGGAGGCCTCGATCCTTAGCAGCTTTGAGTTCGAACGCTTCAACGACCTGATCGATGAGCCAGAAGTGTGGAGGCGCATCGAGAGGAAGGTCCAGGAGCATGTTCCCTCCTACACACCCACTCCATTAACACCAGCTGGCGCACCTATCAGTGTGTTTGAAGAACGACTCTCGGTTCTTCAAACCGCTCACGATGAAGTGGAGCGTGAGTGCGCACAGCTGAAGAGAGAGATAAAGGAGAAAGAGAACCAGCTTTCTAAAGCTGAGGAGGATAAGAAGTAGGTGGATGACGAGCTTTCAACTGCTACCACAGAGCTGATAGCACTAAAGGAGGAGATGGTAAAGAAAGTAGATGAGCTCTCCACTGCTTCCAAAGCATTGGAAGAGTTGAAGGTGAAATCAGCGGTTGTGGAATTGCAGTTGGCTGAGGAGAGAGAGCACGTAGAATTAGCTCATGATGAGCTTTCGACCGTTAAGGTACAGCTTCTGGAAATTCCAGCCTTACGTTCGGAAGTGCTGAAGCTGTCTACAGAATTGAATGACAGGGAGCGTGTTCACAGAGAGCTCGAAGTTGTCGAAGCTGAACTCTCCACGACCACTGACAAGGTCGCTCAACTAGAGAGAGAGCTTAAAGCGGCAAAGGCAGAAAATTTTGAAGCCGCCTCTGTCACCCAACAGCTCAATACAAAGCTAGAATCCATGGAGAGGAAACTCGCGGATTCTGAAAAACAAAGGAAGCAGGCAGTGGCCATGCTGGGCCAAGTAGCGGCTGGAGCGCAAAGCGGATCGAGTCAAGTTATGCCAACCACTGCACTGGAAGGCATCTCCAACAAAATGGAGGCGCTAGCAGCCTTCGTCCAATCTGAGTTCTGCGTGTATCGCGCAACCCTGGAACGGTCGGTCATTCTGACCAATGCGCGCTCTCCAGCTCCAATCCTTTCAGCACATGTCCTAAGCGCTCTCCAGGCACAAGGTTTATTGAAGCCTAATCAGCCGAACATCACTCAGCCAGGAGCCGCCAGCCAAAGCGCCAACGTATAGTGCACTCCCTCCAAGCCCGTTTTTGATGCTGCCAAAATGGGAGAAGCGACTGGGACGCCAAGTGGTCAATCCACATCAGCCAAGGCCAAAGAGGACGCTTCCAAGAAAGTGGAAGCACAGAAGGAGGGAGAAGCGGAGAAGCAGGTGATCATCTTGGATGAGCCAATCGATGCCGCTCCCCTTCAGGCCGTGTCAGCAGCGCCATAGAAAGAAAATGAGAAGCGCAAGAAAAAGATAAAACTGACTCCCGGAATGATGACCAAGGAGGCTGGAGCACAACGCGAATTCCAAGAGGAGTTGGATGCGATTTTGCTGCGCAAAATGAATTTCCACCTCCGAAGGTATCTGTTGAAGTACACTCCGACCAACGCCGCTGAAAAGGAATGCCTGGAAGAGATGGCAAAGTATAAAACGGTGTCGGAGTGCAGGGACAAAGTTTTTAATGAAGATGTGGTGACCGACTCGGACAAAGCGCTTCATCTATTGAAGATGGAAGTGCTTGAAGGGAAGAGAATTTTCATCGAGAGCCTGTGAACACCCGATTTTGAAAAATGCAGGGAAGCAGCTGTTTGCCAGGGACGAACTCGATAGAAAGAGGCTGAGGGATGAGGCTCCTAATGCCAAATTTGTTGATGAGATTATTCCAGCTGACCTCAAGGAGGAGTGGAATGATGTCAATGTGAAGTTCGTCAAACGCTTCTACTACTGACAAGGCTTTCGCACTGAGTACGCCATGGATTGCTTCATTGCATACATGGATCATTGCAAAGCCTCTCTCTTCAATAAAATTTTGGAGTTGGCAGACGGAGTAACTCTCAAACCGCCAAAGAAAAAGAGCTACAAACTTCCACTCATTGGAGGCGCTATTCCTAATAAGGAAGCAATCAGAAAGGAGATCGAGGAATGTGCAGAATGGCTTGAACAGAACGATCGTCGTAACCGCTCTCTAGCTGCCATCAAGGATAGAGTCTACAATGCCTATGGCATGATCCCTCTAGTCCCTCGAAAACGCTTCAAATAGATGTTCATTGTATTTGTATTCACTTCATCATCTCACTAATACAATGATATCTTTTACTGCTTTAAGATAATTTCTCATTGTCTTTATTTATTTATACGCTTTCAGTTAATTCCCTATAACTGCATTGATATTGTGTTTTGCCTAACTCACTCTGATTCTTATACTTAACCTAGAATTCTCTAGATTTGTGTAAGCACTTGACGTCGGGTTTTGGCATCATCAAAAAGGGGGAAATTATTAGGATATTATGTTAAGAGGGAACTTGAATCAAGTTAATGAACAATTTGTTTTGAATCGATTTCAAAACCCTCTTCAGAATATTTCCCTTATTATTCTTTGATGAACTAGACAAGTTCTACTTAGACAAGCTTGCATGTTAGGAAGCTTTTGTTTTAGTCTAGAAGCGCTAAAGATGAAGCAGTCAGAGTTCGCGAAGCATCAGGAAGCAAAACGGCTCCAGCAGTAAAAGCGTCAGTAGTGAAGTTTTGACAAAGCATCTTGGAGACGCTTCAGATAAAGACGCTAAAAGCGGGCTTCTGATCAATGGAAGTGAAGCGCTCTCAAGTCAGCTCACCCAAAGCGTCTCTGATATAGAGCTAAAATCAAAGCGTCAAGCAGTGCAAGTGTGACAAGTTTGACTCACATAATCCAAGTTTGAATTTCAAACTCTCGGATGTCTAACATCTCACAGAATGAAGCCTAGGTGCCATCACACTATTGCACAACGGAAACGGCTACAGTCCAAGAAGTCAAAGTTAGGTAAAGGCGGACATCCCTTCCTGACTCTTGCAGGCTAACACGCCGAATTATCCAATATTAAGGAACACGCAACCTCTTCTCTCTCAACGGGAAGTAGGGTTCCTTACTATAAATAGAAGGAGTTGCACACACTAAAACTAACGCACATACAAACGATTCAAGCATTCACTTTTGCAAGAACTCAAGCAAATTTCTTTCTAGTACTTAGTTCTTTCAAAGCGCTTCACTTTAGTGTATCCTTAAGAACTCGATTCTTAAGTATTGCAACTACCTCACTTTCTAGGTTCAATCTCTTATATCCATAGCCTAGACTCTTGAGAATCCTTATCCCTTACTTGTGATTTCATAGTAAAGGATTCTCATACTTACAAAAATCCAAAACCCCAAAACCCAAGTCTAGAGTGAATAGATTGAGTTGTAAGGTTTTCGAGCTTTTGTGAAAGAGTGTGTTGTTGTAAGGTTTCTCGAGAGCCAGTAAAATCTCTGAGGATTCAAGTGCAAGTTTGTTATTTGCCTTGAATCACTTCCCCTTGGAAGTATAAAACAAGGAGTACCGAGTGAAGGTATTCATCCCGTCGTGGATAGAGTGGACGTAGGAGAGGTGCTCCGAACCACTATAAATTGGTCGTCTCTTTATTTTAAGTTATTTATTGCTTTGATTATTTGCATACACACACTCACCTCTTTAATATTAACAAGGTTTTAATTTGCAAGATAAGCTTTAAAGACTCACCACATTCCGTACAGTATCACACGAGCGAGAGGCTTTGAACGCTTCACTTAGCTTCAAAGCGTCTACTCGTCTAAAAAGCTGAAAATCAAAAGAGAAGTTAAACACTTCTGTACACGTATTCCCTCCCTCTACGTGTGTAAGCGCCTTCGGGACCAACACAACGCTTCGGTGCAAATTTATAATCTATATCTGACGTGATTGACACAAATACTCTGCATATGCGTACAATCTCATGATGATAAAGTTGTGCTAACTTATTTGATCCAGAAGTGATCCACATAAGTAAGAAATAAGAAAATTTCTGTGAGTCAGATCTACAACAACCCATATGTTTATGTTTTCTCATTCTAATTTTCAGTAAATTAGTCACAAAATTCATTGCCAAGTGTTTATACTCATTTTTGGGATATCTCACAATTGTAACTCATCTAATGACTAATGTAGAGCCTTCACTAGTGGTCATACTAGACATTGTTCTAGGAATGAGGCTATGTCTCGTTTCAATCCACCCCACTGGAAGTTTTGTTGCATCGTTAGCTATTTCCCATTGAATCCATTTACATTTTTTTTTTGGATTCCCATTTCTTTTGTCACTTTGAGATATAAATTACCAATGAGTCGGGAAACTCATTTAAACTTCTTTTTACAAGTTTTCTTCTCGAAGAAACAAAATCGATGATTTCTTAGTTCTCGTTCTCATAGCATCACATGATACCACATTTGTAAGCTTCTATTGTTTTTGCCAAGAGAGTCGGAAAACTCAATTGGTCTAGTCTTTCTCATATTTGAGCAATAAGATAAACGAGATTCTTAAAATATTTCTATGTTCTCCATGTGTAAACTCTCGAGTCCATGATACTTTATCATCCTTCTCTGGTAAACATTCAAACTATAATACCATTTCAAAACTCATGCAATTTCAGACATTTGGAAATTGAATATGTAAGAACTTCATTTCATCACATACTTCTAGCATAAATAATATGCAACTCATGCTCATTCCATCACATGATCCTTAACAACTTATGCAAATCTCAAAACTTTAGAAATATGGTACCTTATTTCCTATCGAGCGTGGCACGGAGGCGTGTTGAGAGTTACCACCAAATTTCTAACTAGTCTAACTAGACTATACGCGAAGAAATTTCAGCTCAGAGTGAAAAAGATGCTCTGATGCCACTCTGTCACGGCCCCTTATCCCTAAGGACGGCTCAGCCGGAGCGTGACTAGGGGTTGGATAAAAGAAAAGGGGAAGAAAGGGGAAAATACTTATAATTCTGTAATTAATGAAAATGAATAACTAAATTGACTCGATCAATGGATAAATAGAAGCCAAACGAGATACGAAAAAGCCCACGGCTCAATTGTTATATAGTTATCCAAGAGAAGAAACCTTGTAGGGTCGAACATAATCCAATTTCGTGAAGGAATAAAAGTAGAGTAGTTCTTGATCTACTGGTTCATGAAGCCAGTTACACATACTTATCGAAATATGATAATTGAAGCGTACAACGGAAGTCTTTAACAAAATAGATACATATATGAAGATATGTATCTCTTTCTGAACCGAAATCAAAAGATAAGCGAGTCTCCTCTCAACACTGCTGCCCTTGCCACCTCGCTCAACCTGTAAGTTTTTGGGAAAAACACGAGCAGGGCTGAGTACTTGCTGTACTCTGTGGGGTCAGCCGTCAATCCGGAAGTCAGGCTGTTACAATTATGGAGTATCAATTTGCTCCATTGCACTTGTATGGAGTCAAATGAGAGTCGTGCCACTCTATATTCAGTTTCTCATAAAAATTAAAAAAAAAAATCAATTTAGATATTTCAATATTTTAAATTCTAATTGGAGACAAATATTACAAAAGTGTGGTGTAGCTTTTATATTGGTTATTTATTGGTGAAGTTTCATAAATAATCGATTTGAGATAGTTTAACTTATATAGAATTAATGAATTATAAAGCCAAAGCCATGAGAATTTAAGAAAATCTATATATATATATATATATATATATATATATATATATATAATAGCAAACTAAAGGTCGATCAACCACGATTTTTCTTGATTATTTTGCTAAATTCTCATAATTTTGTTTAATTAATTAATATTTTAATATTGCCTAATTAATTAATATTTTAATATGATTAATACGTATGTATATCTTTAGATCTTTAATTATTTAATATTAATATATATTTAATTAATAGTTCGATCAATCTAATCACTCATAATAAAAATTAAAAAGTAGAAAATCAAATAAAGATTTTCAATTTAAATTTTAATTAGAGACAAATAATAATTTAAAAGAGTTGTGTATATTTTATATTGTATTGGTTATTTATTGATGAAGTTTCATGAATATTCGATGTGGGATAGTTGAAATAAAATAGAATTAAATGAATTATAAAATCAAAATTATGAAATTTTAGGAAAATATTCACAAAAATATATGATAATGCCATGTATTATGAGGATCCGTAATCGTATATATTGATATATTGATTGATTATGTCATTAGATTCAATTTTATCCTTTGTATTTGCTCATTTTAAATTATAGTTACTTACTCTTCTCCCCGTACTCAGTGTCCACATTGAGAGGGTAGAGATCAAAAGTGGCTGCAGTGGAGGGGGTCCATGGCACATCCATCGATATACTTTGCCCCTCCTCTTCGTGCTCTCCCGTCTTCTCTGTCGGGACACGTTTCTCCAAAACGGAGTGTTGAACACTCGTGGGCAAGCCAAAAATTGACTCATGAATAAATAATTTATATTTTTTTTTGTTTTTAATATTCAATTCAGTTTTTGGCTTGCCCACGAGTAATTTTTGTCCCCAAAAATTAAGGTATTTCATATAGATAGAGACACCGTTGTGAAAAGATGAATAATTTGACAATTAAATTGTAGATTACCCCTAAAATAATTGTCGTTAATATAGTACCTTATTAAACTAGATCTTATTTAACTTTAAAAAAATGGACTTCACGTTGTATCTAGGGTAGGTAATGGGACATTTCTACAACCAAGACATATTTTATAACGTATTGAAGAAGGCAACATCAAGTTCATATAGGCTGAGAGCTTGTTTAGACAAAAAATAATAATAAACCCCAACCCCGTAAGTACACTTCAAGCCAAAACTTATACTGCAAACAACTGCCATTGGCTATCCCTTGGAGTCACGAGCTTATAAAATTCAAGATAATTCCATTTTCAGTGAGAGTTGCCACTCAGACTTCTCTTCTCCCAGTATTTAGTTTCTGGGTTCAGTGGATAGAGATCGGTGGCAGAAGCTGAAGAACCACTCTCCCTGGAATTATTCTGCCCCTCATCATCACCATCACCATCACCAACACCCATTTCTATTTCATCCACTTTCGTCTTATCCATTAAGACGATCGAGTCATAAACGAGCTTTGGAACCCCATGCTTTCCCTCGAGTATGCTCACTACAGCTGACATACTTGGCCTTTCTACAGCTACAACATTCGTACAAACGAGCCCCACATTTATAGCTCTCATGATCTCTTGTTTATGGAGGTTCAACTCTAGTCTTGGGTCCACTAGCTCCAACAAGTTCCCTCTCGTGCTCAAGGAATTTGCCTGAGCGAAAAATAGATAGATGAGAAAAACAAATGGAAGAAATACATGTATTAAATATTTATGTGAGTTTAAACAAGATAAAGCAGTAGGCTTGTATGCAAAGTTAGATGCATGAAATGTTATCCAATCAAGAAGATAAAAGCTTTCCTCCTTAGGCCTGATGCAGTTGTTGCTCCTTCCGCTGACAATTTCCAAAAGAACAACACCAAAGTTGTATACATCGGCTTTGTCTGTCAAATATCCTCGCATCGCATATTCAGGGGCCATGTATCCACTGAGAATCATATAAAACTTGTCTGAAAAAATAAGTAACGGTTTTGCATTGAATCAAAGAAAGAGACGAGTACATGTTGATAGCTCACAAAGTTCCAGCAATGCGGGTGCTTATGTGGGTGTTATCATCTTTATCCAGCTTGGCAAGCCCAAAATCAGATATTTTAGGGACTAGATTTTTATCAAGAAGCACATTAGTAGCCTTGATGTCACGATGGAAAATTTTCGGTCTTGATTCTTCGTGGAGATAAGTCAAACCTCTTGCTATCCCGATGCAGATCTTGTGCCTTGTTGGCCAATCCAAGTGCATCTGGTATTGTTCCGGACCTGTATAAAACATGAATAAAATTACAAGTAGTAGTATATAAAAATTCAAACTGGACTGAAAGAATTAATTATCATTGACGAGAAATAAAAGTATACAACTTACCAAATAATGCACGAGCAAGGCTATTATTTTCCAAGTACTCGTAGACAAGCAACAACTGGTTGCCTTCAATGCAGCATCCGTACAGCTTCACAAGATGAGGATGTTGTAAAGCAGAAATCATGCCAATTTCATTCACAAACTCGCGGTTTCCTTGCTTTGATTTAGAAGAAAGCTGCTTTACAGCAATGATGGTACCATCTAACAGAACACCCTGCAACTTAAAATAGAAATTCAGATACAACAATAGAATTAGAAAATTTCACCTTATAACAAGTATTTGTAGTTGTCACCTTATAAACAGGACCAAATCCACCTTCACCGATCTTATTAGCAGGATCGAAATTGTTTGTGGCAGCTCTGATTTGCCTTAGGGTAAATGACCCAGTTTGAAGGTCAAGACCCTTCAAATCTGCAACAGGTACCATGTTAATCAAAGAGCAGTTCAGATTAGAAAGAGTATGAAATTTGCATGAAGATTTGATCCTTAAATACTGTTATAATAATTTTGCACACGAAAATAGGATCCAGACACCACTAAAACATAATTGTGCCCAAAAACTCCCTTACCATAACGCAACGAGTGTTTTCCACCAAGACAGCCCATCCACTGCAGAAAACCCACAACCACAATGACTGCGAAAATAACTGCCGTCACTATACCAACTATAACTCCAATTGAAATGCCATTTCCTGGCTTATCTGGCTTATAATCTAAAAACAATTGAGAGAAAAGATAGGGTAAGATGAACTGCATCGTACTCTCTTAATTGGTTATCATCAAATATGTAAATTGTTAAAAGCTGCAGTAAGATTTTATGAAAACTTCGAGTACAACATGGAAGTTGCAGTTTACTACAACCCTTTGGAATTAGTAAGGTTCACAAGCAACCAACAAAATGAATTAGTGAAGGAAACAACTATCTATGTTCTATGTTCTATTATCATTTTTTTTTATGACTTTCTCTCTCTATACACCAATTTAAACTTACCATTATGAACGACAGATATGGCTGAAATGAGAGGACCATACACAGATCTCTCAGGAAGGGAAGTTGTTCCTTCACAGCCCAGTAGAAGTGGATATCTAAGGTGTGATCATCAACAACTGCAGTGTAGTTGACTACTATTGGCTTGTTGACTCCACCTGCAGCAATCTCAATGTTGAAATCCTTCTTCACCAGATTCCCCTGAAATTATTTTTTTCCAAAACCATCGAGAATGAATTTGGCAGATAAATAAAAACAATTTTTATATGCTTAAGATGAGAACCTGAATATAAATATCAAAAATATGCCTTCCAAGGCTACTGTAAGTTTTGTCGTTAGTGAACATGATCTCCTCAAAGTGAAGGTTCACTTTGTAGTTTCCATTTCTCAAACAAAATCCAAAATAAGTCAATGAGAGGGGGGAAAGGCGTGCATCCGTGTACAGTTTGGATTCTGGCCCTGATATGCTTAAATTGGGTGATGAATAAAAAAGATCATCTCCATAGTATTCGGTATTCCAGAATTTGCCCGTGCTGCTGAATCCCCAATTTGAACCCTGGTAGAAGTTTGCAGAGCCACCAAAATCCGTTTCATAAGCACCAACCTTTTAGCAAATCGGATTCGATTTCTTCATTCGTAACATAAATTACGAGATATAAATATATTTATATCTATCTCTAAATTGCAAATAAAATGCAATTTCATACAATTGATACGAGTAATCTTTCTATTTATTAACGGTCGAAACAAAGATACACAAGGTTTCGAATTTACACGGAATTTCTATTTAATAAAAGTCGGGGTATTACAGTTGGACCTGGAATGGGCAGAGCCAGGAAAGGGGCGAGATGTGATATAAAAGAAGCAACCCAGAAGAACCCGAGTGATTGGGCAACTTTTATATGTCCAATTGGGTCAGGGGAGGAATCGGGAGGCAGAGCGAAATGGGGCAGGGGAAGGTGGATGGAACATCAAGAGAGGAAGGAACAGACGGGAAAGGGGGAAAAAGGGAGGTGAGGGAGGGATTTCGCAAGGAAATTAGGGTTTATGGGCAAGGGCGCGGAGGAGAAGATGTTGAAGGTGATTGGGGAGGATAGGGTTTTGGGTAAGGACGTAGGAGAGAAAATTTCGTATTCCTCAGGAAGATTGGGACTTATAATATAAGGGGGCTGGGGAGCAGAGTGAAAAAAGATGAAATTTTCTCATTTTTTAGGGCGAATAAGCTGGACGTTTGCTGCGTTCAGGAAACAAAGATGGAAGACGTGCGGGTGGAGGATGGCAGATTCATTTGGAGGGACGAGGGAGTTCGGTGGAGTGTTCAAGGGGCTAGAGGTAGGTCGGGGGGGATACTTACTTTCTAGGACGATGGGAAGCTTTGTGTTTCCAGCCATTGGCACATCGACGGGGCAGTAGTAATCAATGGGAAGTGGCGTGCCACCGGAGAAGATTTTTGCATCATAAACGTCTATGCATCTTGCGACTTGGAGGAAAAAAGGCTGTTGTGAGACAGGATTTCCATGGTGGTGGCGCAAAGGGAGGAGGTGTATACGTGCGTGGTAGGGGATTTCAATGCGATTCTAGAGCAAGGAGAGAGGGTGGGGAGTAATATTAATTCCTATATTTAAGATACTAGTGTACCGCCCGTTGAAATTCGACGGGATCACTTCATATTGCAATTTTAAAGTAAAATTTAAAAGATAATCCAATTAATCATTTATTTTAAAATGATGAAAATGCAAAAATTTATTTTAAATTATTAATATAAAATTATATCAAAAGAAAAAGGTAAATGAGAGACAATATTTTGCATGTAGCATTATATATTTACAATATCAAGTGCCCTTTCATAGTCTTAAAAAATTAGATTTATAACAGTTCTCGAGCAGTTCTATTTATTCAAATTTTATTTTTCAAAACGTTAAGTTCGTTATACATGTAATAGAAAAATATTATTAGTTGTGATATTATTTTTCAGGCACTTTCGTTTTGATGCCTAGACACCCGTTGTTTGGTTCAACCATTTGAAAGTAATATTCATCGAAAGTTGTATGCATTTTTAAAGTAATATTTTTTGAATAGTTATATCTATTTCAAAAGTCTCTCATTATTTGGGTCAAGTATTTCAAGGGATAACATTTGTTATGTTGCATTTCTCAAGTCGAGTGGCTATGTGCATTTTGAATATGAAGCCGTCAGTTGTTTGGATTATCTTGAAGCCGCCCGTTGTATGGACATTTTTTGACAATAGTCATTTTATGTCAAAATTTTTAAATAAAGTTTATTGATTTATTTATTTGAAAATAAATAAATGTCAAAAAATATAATAATAGTTATAATATTAATAGTATAAGTTTTTATTTTAAGATTATACTATGATTATGATCCATTCGAAAAAAATAGCATTAAATTAAATAAAAAATAAGCAATAAAAAAATATGAATATCAATTATGTATGACATTTCTGGATTAGTTTTGTTCGTTTTTAATGTCAAATAACATGTTGATCGCTGTAATAGAAAAACCGATTATGAGAGATGACATTTCTCAAGGAGTTATACTCGTTTTAAATGTTAAGCCAATTGTACGTTGTCTTATGGAAATAAATTGACGATTGATAACATTTTTCATGAGTTGTATTTTTCGTATCAAATTTCTTGTTGCTCGAAAAAAAAATATCAATGAGAGGTATGCTTTTTTCACGTAGTTATATTCATTTCAATGTAAAGCCGTCCGTCGTTCGATATAAATATTAAATTATAGTTTGTCAAGCCGCCAATTATTTAGATATTATTGAGTAAAGTTGGCTAATATTAAGCCAATTGTACGTTGTCATATGGAAATAAATTGACGATGATAACATTTTTTATGAGTTGTATTTTTCATATCAAATTTCTTGTTGCTCGAAAAAAAAATATGTCAATGAGAGGTATGATTTTTTCAAGTGGTTATATTAATTTCAATGTAAAGCCGCCCGTCGTTCGATATAAATATTGAATTATAGAATGTCAAGCTGTCAGCTATTTAAATGATTATTGAGTAAAGTTGGCATTTATCAGAAATCGATTTTTATCACCTTCATACATATAAATTTCTCCATTCGTTCGTCCATACTCAACTAACAAACCATAAGTCGTAATAGTATAATTTTCCCGTTAACATGAAGTCTTTTAGCTATTTATCTACAATTCTTGCAACGTCCATCCACAGGTCTACTTGACTTCTCTTATATCCTACATTTGATCATCTTTTTCTAAAATGTATTTAGAGGAATGATTCAGTGGATTCATAATAATAATAATAATAATAATAATAATAATAATAATAATAATAATAATCCTATTAAAAAAAACTAAATTTTACTATAAAAAGTTTAAATCTTAACTGAAAAAATTACCAATGTGACATGCCACATTAGCGGTAGACATACCAGTTCTGATTGGATCAAATGTAAATATATTTATTGTTAATTTAAGATTCCTTTTCCAATCCATTA
The DNA here is from genome assembly GCA_001642375.2 of Mentha longifolia. Lineage (NCBI taxonomy): Eukaryota > Viridiplantae > Streptophyta > Magnoliopsida > Lamiales > Lamiaceae > Mentha > Mentha longifolia. Next base: position 15,020,372 of record CM038119.1, on the reverse strand, counting down.
TGTTTATTTTCCGGTGTATCTACATGTTTTGCATTGCAAAACAAATATTATGTGCATGTTTGAGCAATGAAAATTGTAATGTTTGATAAATAATATAGCCAAATGAGTATCTAAATTAATTCATGTCATCATCGAATAAAGAAATCAAATTTTCATTTTTTTTATCATGTTCACCTATTAAAATGATTAATATAAAATGATTAATAGTAAAGACATGGAGATATTATATAGAATAAGATGGAGATACATAATATATTTGAGATATTATTACCTAATATAGTCGAAGCCACGAAAATTTAGCAAAATATTCATGAAAAATCGAGAATAATCCACGCAGAAGAGAGATACGTTTTCGTATTATATATATATTGATAAGATGGAGATACATAATATATTTGAGGTATTATTACCTAATATAGTCAAAGCCACAAAAATTTAGCAAAATATTCACAAAAAATCGAGAATAATCCACGCAGAAGAGAGATGCGTTTTCGTATTATATATATATTGATATTTGACGTAATATAATATTAATTTCTATATTTATAGGATGCTTAAATAGTTATTAATAAAAGAAGCATTAAATCAATACAAAAAAGCATGGAAAAAAAATTAAAGAAGCATGAAATCAATATTACAAAAGCATAAAAGCAAGACTAAAAAAGCATGAAATACACAATAAAAAAATTAAAGAAAGCACGAAATCAAAACTAAAAAAGCATTAAATCTTTTACCAAAAAAAAAGCATTAAATCTTTTAATTTTTTTCATGTTTTTTATTTGTTAATTTCGTGTTTTTTTAGTGTTGATTTTATGCTTCTTTAAAAACAAATTCATGCTTTTTAGTGTTAATTTCCTGCTTCTTTTATTATTATTTTTTTCATGTTTTTTAGTGTTAATTTCATTTTTTTTTTAGTCTCGATTCATGCTTTTATAAAATTGATTTCATGTGTTTTAAAAAAAAATCCATGATTTTTTTAGTTTCAATTACATGCTTACATATCTATTGAAAACTTTTTATTTATATTAAAATTATGCTTTTTATGAATTGAAAACCCTAATCCTAAAATCATAAACCCTAAAACCACCAAAACTTGGACACTAATTATAAAACCCTTAAGGGTTTATCCAAGGCTAGGTCTAGTTTTCAAAAAAAACCACTAATAACACCTAAAAAATATGAAATCAACACTTTAAAAAGTACGGAATAAAAAATAAAAGAAACATGTAATAAATACTATTTTTTTTAATCAATATTATATTAAGAAGCCTTATATCAGACTAAGAAACCATGATATAATGTCTCAGCAACACTCTCAAAAAAATTAAAGAAAGCATGAAATCAGAATTAAAAAAGTATTAAATCAACACTAAGAAAATGTGGGAAAAATATTAATACAAGTATGGAATCAACACTAAAAAAAACCATGAAAAAAATATTAAAGAAGCATGGAATCAGAACTAAAAAAGCGTGAAATCAACACTAAAAAAATCATGGGAAAAAAAATAAAAGAAGCATGAAATCATCACTAGAAAAAGCATGAAATCAATATTATAGAAGCATGAAATCGATACTAAAAAGGCATGAAATCAACAATAAAAAAAACTAAAAACGTATTAAATCAAAACTAAAAAAGCTTGAAATTAAAATATAAAAAGCATGAAGGAAATACTAAAAAAGCATGGAATCAATATTAAAAAAAATAAAGTAAAATAACATTATAAAAAACATGAAAAAAAGAGAGCATGAAATCAAATATTAAAAAGAGCATTACATCAACACTAAAAAAGCAAATACGTAACTATAAAGAAAGCTAAACAAAAAACATAAATAAGTACGAAAATAATTTTTTTCGGAATGTGAAATTAAGAATACAAAGCAATAAATATAAAAAGCAACAAAAAAAACATATTTTAATTAGAATATGCAATTAAGAATATACATAGGATGAAATTCAGCAAGATTTTGAAGGATATGGGGGCCGAGAATTATGGTAGGATTTAATACACGTTATGATACAATTCCTAAAGAGCCCCTAACGGTTAGATGCAATTATGAGCTTTAATTATAATTAAAAATTCTAGATTAGATCTGCACCACACGATTTGCAAAAATCAAGGGTGTGGATGAGTTCCTAGTTCTCACATAATTACTATATATCTCTCTCTATATATAGGGGAAGGTTCATGTGGGAGCCAATCTAATAATGAGAACTATGAACTAATCTTACCCATTTATTTGTTGTAGATCAACAGTTATAAATTAAAACTCAAAATTAATTATAACTGCTTTTTTAATGTGTGCAGGGTTATTCTTGACTATTTGTATAAATTCAAATTCGCACATGTCCCTATAATTATGGAATCATTTTATAACTTCAATTGAACCGTCATTTGTTTAATTGTTTACTTATTTTATTTACTTTTCCTTTTTTAATTGTTTTTAATTAATACGGAAGCATGCTACAGTAATTTCATAATTATTTTAATTTTATTCATTTTTTTAGGTTTAATTTCATGCACTTTTAATATTAAGTTCATGCCTTTTTATACTAGTGTGAATTTCATGCATTTTTAGTCTCGATTTTACACTTTTTTAATATCGATTTCATGCTTCTTTTAATTTATTCAAATTCTTTTTAGTTTTGATTTCATGCATCTTTAATATTAATTTCATGTTTTTTAGTGTGGATTTCATACTTTTTATTCTCGATTTTCATGCTTTTTTATAATTGTTTTCATGTTTTTTTAGTGTTGATTTAATTCGATTTAAAGTTTTATTCATTCTTTTGTCTTAAAAGAATCAAATCGTAATATATTGTTTGTATGAATCATTTATGTTCATTAAGCCAGATGTTCTTATTCAACACTAAAAAACATGAAATCATGCTTTTTATATTTTTTTCATGCTTTTTTAGTGTTAATTCCGTGCTTTTTTAGTGTTAATTTCTCAAACTTGCCAACATACAAAGTTTTCTTGCAAAGTTTGAAATTCTTACTAACTGTCCAAAATCTAGCCAAATTCTTCCCAAGTTTTTACCACACTTATTTCTTGCCAAGTTTAAAAATTCTTGCCGAAGTTTCCAATTTCTTGACAAGTTCCAAAATTCTTGCCAACCTTCAAAAATTCTTGCTGAGTTTCTAAATTCTTGCTAAATTCTTGCCAAATTCCTAAATTATGGGCAACTTTTTCAAAAGTAAATGGAGAGATGTCATGTGCAGAGAAAAAGAGGGAGTAAATCAAAGTATGCCATGTTCAGTCCTTACAATTAGGGCAAAATTTAAGATGTGCATGCAGGTATGATTGGGAGCGATTAATGTTCGTCTATCATTGTCAACCTGCTTCTTTCCTCTAAAATATGGTGTATGAATATTACTCACTTCAAAAGCTCCATCAGGACATTCAATCTTTCCTGTTTTCAACGAAAAGCCGAGAAATCTGAACACATTTTGCCCTAAAAAAACATCGGGATCATGTACTTGGTTAGAATTACACTTTTTCATATCAAATGTTCTTCAATTCTTACCTCACAAGTGATAAGAATTGAGAACACATTTTGCACCCAAAAAAAAAAAACTCCGGACCAGGTCTGAACACTTGGTTAGAATTACACTTTTGGAAGTCGTTTGTATTCACCCAGGTCCGATTTCCTCAACAGTCTGCCTTCACAAAGGGAAGTGATTTGAGTACCAAATTTATGTCCCCTGCCATGGACTCGTATCCTCCGGGAAACACCTTGTGTGGCTTATCGAGGAGGTCGAGCCTTACATAACTCCATTCAACCTGCAACACAATATACAAGAAAGGCAGGTAAGAAATTATTCCAGAATGTAATGGCAGAAGCAAGAAACTAACTTTTTCAGGTCTAACCAAGACATTCGCGTAAGATAAGAAATTGACATTTCAGGTCAGATTTGCAACTATTTCTAACCAACAAGAACAGTCATGTGGGAAGATTTTAAAGCACACTATAGAGTTAAGGTTAGAAACTGCATCTTTCTAACCTCAATCACTCATAACTAGCTAATTTCGGGGAAAAAACATAAATCTTCAGATTATAATGACGGAAAATTTCTTACAAAACAACATAATCATCTAAATTTGGTCAGAATTAGCAAATTTTCTGACCAACAACGTTAATTTTCTCCATAAATTCTTGCCGAACCCAAAAATCCAACCTAGGGTTTCAGACTTCATCAATTCACAAGTTTTCATCAATTCATCTAGTAAGAATTTCAGATTAGGGAGAACACACATTATCAATTAAACTCTAAATCCTATGCATGAACAAGAAGCAGACAACCATTGAACCCCAAATCAGAATGCGACTTGTAAAATCCTAAACCCAAAACCCCAGAACACCGAAACTACAAGCATACAACCAAGGAAACCACAGAATAAAATCACAATGCTTGAACCAGTTTGTGGTGCAATAAACCACTGGGCTTTGTTCTCCTTGTAGTTAGAATTAAATTTATTCTGCCAATAACCTATGCAATTCTAGCTTTGAAGAGAGTAAGAAATACATAATTCTTGCCAAATTTAAATTTCATGCCACGTTCTGACCTCATCACTGAATGCAGTGAAATTAGTAAGAAATTAGCATTTTTCTAACCAAGACATTCACATAAGATAATAAATTGACATTTGAGGTCAGATTTACAACTATTTCTAACCAATAATAACTTTTACGTAGTCAGATTTTAATAGTGAAGGTTAGAAACACAACTTTCTATCCTCAATCACTCATTAGTAAATTTTCTAACAAAGAACATAAATTTTCTAACCAGACAGCATTAAGAATATAACATTTTCTAACCAAGACATACGAGCTCAAATTTACATCTATTTCTAACCAGCTAGAATTTTCATCTGGTCAGATTTACAAGAAATGTAGGTAAGAAAAACCCCAACATCTACAGAAGGTTAGAAACATACATTATCATTCAGGGACGGAAGATCAAAAATAAGTTTTCTGACAAGCATTTTTTGTACTTAGGGTTTTGAGATTCGCCAATTTTTAGCAAGAATTGCAAAACAATCCACTTTGTTTTCATCCATTATCCAATTTTTATCAAGAATTGCCAAATTCATCAACTCTATCAACATTTCTAACCTAAAGCATGAAACCCTAAATCATTTGTATGAACACCAAACAAATCAAATAACAAGCAGCACTCAGAATTGCATATGTTCGAATTCTAGACAACAAGAAATCCTACCAAAACCAAAAAAATCAAAAAAGAATGGTTGGAAAACATAGCATGCAGACCACCAAACCCAAAAAAAACTCACTTGTTCGTCAAAAAGGGGGAAGCCGTTGGGTTCCTCTTCTTCGTTCGTCACCGGCGAGCGCACCGGCATCTCGGGTCGCTGGTGAAGCTGGCGCGATGGCTCGGGCGGAGCCTTTGGGTCACCTCTCTTTCGCTTTTTACTTCCAACGGCCATCACAGAGTTGCCGGAACGTGACCGACGAGAATCGCAGAGAGAGAAGAGGATTTGGGGAGGAGAATGGCAGAGAGAGAAGAGGGAGGAGTCGGTTGAGGGAGGGAGAAGTGGATAATGAAGAGTCATGTTTTTTTGCTGGAGTATGATTTCAAGGAGAGAAAATGGGGGGAAGTGAAAATGGACTTAGGGGTATTTTAGTCCCACTTTTGAAAATTTGGACAAATTTTTGTTTTTCTTAAATCTTGTACATATTTTGTGTTGCTTATGCTTGTATGAACTACTTTTTTTTTGCCCCATGAAAAAAGGGGACATATATGTACCTAGGGAATGGAGATAGATTGGTCAAGCTGTGTAGGGGTGCTAATTGGTTTCCGGTATTCCGGGAGAACCGGTACCGAACCGGGAACCGGATAAGTCGGTTCCGGTCCGGTAACCGGTTCCACCCCATAGTTACAATTCCGGTACCCGGGTACCCGGTACCGAACGGGGTACCGGTTAAAATATTAATATTTTATTTTTATATTTTATATTAAATTATATTATTAATTTTAAGTTATAATAAATAAAAATTACAATCCCTAATTCTATTTTAAGTTATTTTTTATATTGAATTATCTTGTAAATTTGTAGTAGGCTTTTAAAAAAAGAAAAAATATATTTTTAATTTTTTTTTATAAAAACCGGTTCCTTAACCGGTAATCCGGTAAAACCGGAACCGAACCGGGAACCGGATAACCTATCTGGTTTCGGTTCCGGTTCTTAAAATTCGAGAAATACCTGTACCGGATACCTGGATTTCCGGTTCCGGGTACCCGGAACCGGACCGGTTAGCACCCCTAAAGCTGTGCCACAAACTTTGAGCCGAGCAGAAACAAGTTGAGTAAAGAACCTTTACAGGTGGAGGGCTTGGATTGGAGGGTTTCATTGAAAATATTTTCGGTCTTTGCAGCATTGAATTTACCGGTCTAGCTCTTTCCCCCCTTAATATTAATTTATTTATGAATCATCACCAATAATTATAATAATGCATTGTGATCATAGAATTCAAATCTAAATACTCGTTTGTCAAATAGAACTCGTAACATCAATAATAGCCGGGATATTCTGGGTTGCAAAGGCTATGCATTATATCAACCCATCCAACGGTATACGTCTAAACCACTTGTTTTTGGCCGCTTATTTTGAATTTTTTTATCTCTTCCCACTAAGTGCTCGTTTGATTCAAGTTGGGTAACAGAAAGAGAATGAAATCAAGTCAAATAAGGAAATGGTAATAGTAATGATTACTTTTATTGAATGTTTGGTTCAATTGTAGAAAGAGAGTCACTTGTGAGGGGAGTTCTCTTTCTCCTTGTTTCCCCTCCTTCTTGAAGAGTAATAATGTAATTGATTGAGTTATCCTCAAGTAAGGGAAATGGATAACCTATTATTTAAACCAAACAAAATATAATAGAATCAATTACTTGATTCTCTTTTCATACCCAAAAAAACTTGAATCAAACATGGACTAATTTCTTTTGCAGGTTTCACAGAACCAAGAACCAACCCCAAACAACGCCGCCCCGCCCCACCCCCCACCCCTTATCCACGCCTCCCCCAATTCCCTAACTGGTTGCATTAATAATAATTCTAGTTTGTGGTTTATATCTTTCCAATTTACAATAATGTTTAACACCTTATTTCCTTCTTCTTCTTTTTTTTTTTCTTTTTTTTGTGTGAAACCAATTACTGTTTTATTATAAATATTTTTTTTTCTTTTTTTTGTGTGTGTGAAACCATTTACTGTTTTATTATAAATACGTAGGTAGATTATTCCAGGATCTAATTCATATTAGCAGTATTATGGAGTATAAATGTATAATCTAGTTTAAAAGTGCATTTTAGGTTATTTTGTCCATTTATTATAATGTTGCATTACTTCATTCATCCACGATCTTTAGACCATGTTAATTTTTTAACTGATTTTGCGGGTTTATTGTGAGAAATTTAAAAATTAACTGTTGAGCTAATTTTTTTATAGTGTACTACGAATGTGATAGTATCGTGTAAAATCTTTTTGACCAAAAGGCTATTTTAGAATTCACCATTACAAAATTGTCAAAACCCCAAAATCAACTATAAAGTAAAGGGAGTCTAAAGATCGTGGACGGAGGGAAAAAATATTTCTTCTGTAATTTAGAATTATCTGAGGATCTCCACCGATTCAACTCGATTATTGAAAGTGAAATTAGTTTTCATTTTCACAATTCCACTAATCCGGGTTCGCCTCTTCGACTAGTAGACTTCACATTTCACTAATTATCTTTGGATCTTCACCAATTCGACTCGATTAGTGACTAATCAAATGAAATCAACTATCGTTTTCACGAATCCTACTAATTATCCGATGATCTCCAACGATTCAACTCGGTTGTTGACTAATGAAATGAAATCCCTTTACGATTATAGTAATATACTAATTCGGGATCGACTCTTCGACTAGTGGACTTCAAGTCTCACTAATTATCCAAGGAACTTGCACAGCGGATCATGTTGTGTTTCACTTGTTCTACATAAATTTGCCAATTTCTAAAGTAGTGTGTTTCATACACTCACAAATATTTCATTTTAGTTGCTCGGTTTAAGGTTCATTTCCCACGAATTTAACTAGCTTATCAATATCTAATTAATTCCGTTACGGATTCCGGATACCACAACGATCAATGCACTTACGCGTCCCCGGCCCCTACATCCTCCTTTTTCTATTTATTATCTAAATTGCATATATTTATTAAATAATAATAATATATTTATTCAATAATAATAAAAAACAATAATTATCTAGATCATATACATAATTATCACACATACTCACACGGACTTATGCCTATCTTAAAATAATAAATAATAATTAATCAATCATCTAAATATAACATATCTAAATATCCATACTTAAAACTCAGGAAATATTGTCCTACTTTTACTTAATTTTTTTTATTATACTAATGCAACGTAGATAAATTTTTCCATTTAGAGTTGAGTTTATTTCTTTTGTAGGGTTTAGTTTTGTTTCTTGTAGGGTTTTTTTTTTTTTTTGTTGTTGTTGTTGTTGTTGTTGTTGTAGGATTTAGTATGTAGATACTTTGTTCAATTTAAGGTTAATTTTTTTATTTGTAGGATTTAGTTTTTTTTTTTTTTGATAGGGTTTAATATATAAGTTAAATATTTAAATTAGTTTCTTTATTGAGATATGAATACAATAATGACAATTTTTAATTATAGAACATTTATTATGTATTTTTTGAATCTATATCATGTTATTTCAACTTAAGATACACAACCGAAAAAAAAGACAATCATATCATAGTTTACTATTATCATAGTGGCACCGTCGAATTCTAATATACAATGGAGTTTCTATGAATATCATATAATCATTAACATATTTTTTTTAATTTTATATTATATCCTATTTATATGTAGATTGATTGTATCAATGCTAATCACATATTTGTTTTATATATTTATATTATATGCTATTCATATATGGACTCGATACATAAATTCTATTTATTCTTCTAACAATCTACAGAAGAATTTCAAATTCATGAACCCCATCTGTCTCGGATTTTCCATATCAAATGAATTCACAATTCTACTTTTGGTGCTTCAACTAATACATAAAGTTCTTGCTTGGACAATTCAAGAAATCGTTAATCTGATTTCGATATTTAAATTAATGCATATGTTTGTTGAATGAGTATTCATATGAGTATTATTTTTTAATCTGCAGAGTTTCAATGGATAATTGTTGTAATAAACGACAAAGAATTGCTGATACAAATAATATTGATGGAGCAGTTTCCGTCATTGATAACGGTTAGTTATTCTTTTAATATATTATTACTCAACTGTAACACCCTAAATCTATTATAATTCAAAATTAAACGTTTAATGCGGAAAAATGAGAGCATTTTTTTTTCTTTCTTAAAATAAAATCTTTAACTAAAGAGCATTCCCATAAATAAGACTTAAGAATTTGAATAATCCAACAGATTTTATTTATAGAAAATAAATTCATGAGAAACAATATTTTAAATGCCTAAAGAGGCATAGTTCTTGAATTTGCCAAGTAATTATGTGGAAAATATAAAAAAAAAACTATGAACATGATGAGTCATTCGACCTCCCGCACGCCTCCAATCGAGCTCAAAACCTGAAAATGTTAATGTGGGGAGTGAGCATACAAAAATATACTCAGTGTGGGATTGTATGCATCGTTATCCAAGTTAATAAAATGGTAAACACATATGGTCAACCTCAATCTTAACATCATTCCGCACGGTGACATATCAAGGATCGTGAGATCCTGGGCCCATTTAGCGAGCCCCTAGCGGCATAGTTCGTTGTGACAACTTTTAAGTGAGAGCGTTTATGGACACTTTTCAAGGTAACGGTCCCGCTACTCACAATCATCATAACTTAAGTGAGAGCACCTTAAAGACACTTTTCAAGGTAACGGTCTTGCTCCTCACAATTCACATTCATCATAATTTCAACACATACGGCCATCAAAGTATTAAAATGGATAACAGATATCAACGGCATAACTTTAAGTAAATCACCACACCTTAACCTTCAACTTGAAAATGAAGTCGAGCAATGAAAATGACTCAATCTCTTAGTCGCTCCGCACCATACTCCGATATATGATGGTAGCGCGTCTGCATAGGATGGAGTGTGCTTCTAAGAATTTGGTGCAGAGATTTAAACTCAATAATCTTTGTGGGAGGAAGAGAACTTTTCGCAGAGATTTTAAGATTGTAGGCTATAGGCTAAGATTTCTGAGTTTAGAGGAAAGATAAGAACGAGGGCTACTGCGATTTTGAAGATCGGATTGATATTCATTCCTAAAACTTGCCGACTAGCTTTTACCCTTTTTTTATTATTATTTATTTATTAATAATTATTATAATTGTTATTATATTACTATATATTTATCAAATCTTATAAAAATCGAATGGGCTGCCATTCTAATGAATCCAATACAGCCCAAACTAATTATCCTTAATCTACTCCATAATTCCAAATCTTATGATTTGATCATTAATACGGCCCAGTATTTCATTAGTAGCCCAATTAATATTAACGATCCACTCTACCACTTAAATCCTGAATAATTCAGTCGGATAACTTGTTTTCTAATATTTAAATGAAACTTGTCTACGGAAAATTTAGCTTAATATAAAGCTCATTAAAAATAATATTTGGTCCAAAATAATTATTTATTTTAACTTGAAATCCTTCATAAATTAATCACAGGATACTTTTTAAGGCCCAAATTACTTTAAAACTTCTTCATTTTACTAGGGGCGCGACTTCGACCAAAATGAGCTCGACAATAATAAAATATTCATAAAATTCACGAGTTGAATTTTTAAATAAATCAAAATAAATAATTCGAAATTGCTTTAAATAAATAATTGGATTCGGGCTGTGACATCAACTGACATAGATTTATAAGTATGTATAATCCTTGCTTGCCTTTGAATTTGGTGACTGCTAAAGATGTAGATTGTTATTCATGTCCTTTCGTGTATGTGTGTGTGTATGTGTTTTATGGTTTGATGCAGAGCCGAAGATGGGATCTAACTTTTATGATTTTGGTAAAAAATACCAAATTTAAAATTTAAATTTGTATTGTAAATTGAAATATGAAGAAGATAATGTCAACTCTTGAATTAATTGTTGTTTGAAAATTATCGTAGAATGTGACGTTTACTATTTTACCTAATACTACGCATGAAAGCTTAATGAAGTCGGAAACAGCACTATCAACTTTTCTTGAACTTAGTTTAGCCTTCTTTCAATTTTGTAAGTGTCAAGCTTCCAGCTTTACACTAAATAATTTTTCCCCAATTCCTATCACTTTCTTGGTGTACTTTAATTCAAAAATCTTTTCCCTCCAACACAAAATTTCCTCCACAACACATTAAGTTTTGACTTCAGGAGACTAGCACGGTCGGATATGGCACAGATTATTCTTTTATGATTTCGAATGTGACCGAGTAGGGAATACTAGTGAGCAATGAAGTAGATACATATTTTTTTTATGGAGCTGCAACACGTCGTGGACCATTCGAAAGACAAGAGACCAACAAAGTTATTCTTAAATGGAGGTGAGATCAGGGCGAAACATCTTGTTTACATGTATAGATCCGTGATAGGAGTATCGATATGTGTATGTCTAATCTGATTCCTAATCTTTAGTTGTAACAATTGCTCATGTTGCAAGATGTTGGCATGTTCTCACTACGGTGTTTGATGATGTAGAAAAAAGAAAAAAAAAAAGACGAATATTAGAGATAGATAAACTCTTATAAGAGCATCTAAGACTATGATTGGAACTTATCGGGACGAGACCATTGGAAAGGATAATATAATTGTCATGTTTGTTCAAACGGAGCTAATAAGGAAAAGAGTGACGGAGTCATGAAGTATTATGCTATAGAGATCGAGTGAACAAAAGAAGAGTTACGCCAAGCAAGTGAGAATACAAGGATCTATTGAAACTATCACCTAATATAGGCAATTCAAACTAGAATCGAGCTAGTGACTTAAGGAACGTTTTATGATGTGGAAGGAGTTACAAGATTTAGGAAATACGATTATGGATGGTTCATGACTTGGATGGTCGACTTATAATTTGCGAATTGCAGTTAATAATTAATGTTTTATTTTTTTAAGATATCTACAGTGATTTCTATTTTTGATAGCACTTTATTGTTTTATTGTTCAAAATGATTTATTTTGAAGTTTAAGAAATATTGATTCGATTATGAAAGTATAATATTTTAGCAAAAAAAAAAAAAAAAGGGGTACTTTATTTGTTGTTTATTGGCTTTGGAAAACCAATAAATACTTTTTGCAAAGATTTTAGAATTTAGTAAAAAAAAATTCTTTCATTTTTTTAAAGAGTACTAACATCTGAAAGCTTCTTTAAAGCTAAATTATGAAACTGTAATTTTGCCAAATGCAGTCTATTGTTATATTTTTTTTAGTTTTTTAGAGAAGGGAAGATTTTCTGAAAGGGGTTTTGGATATATATATATATATATAAATAAAAATTAAAAAAAGGAAAGAAGAAGTTAGTAATCCAAGCTTGTAGAGGCCTGAGATGTACAATGTACACAAGATGAAGAGTTGAATGTACAAGTACAATAGAAAGAGGAAGCTAACTATGTGAGGAGTATTCTGTTGAGGGTTAGCAAAGATAGGATTGGCGGATGAGTAGTGATTAGAGGTACAATACGACATGATGTGTGGTTGGAGAAGTTGAATTTGAACGATTGTCAACGAGGGAGCACTATGGTTGAGAGATGATCGCGTGGATTTGATGTGACAAGCAACAACTCGGTATCACGGTCAACTTTGGTCAAGTTGGACTCGAGTCTTACTACATGAGACATTAGTCAAGGTAGGAACATCGGCGGGAGGTAGAGGCAACTGAGAGAGCTGTTCATGGTCAACGAGTTTGATATCATTTTAAAAAATTTATTTTGAGTTCAAGCGGTGAAAATGTTGATGGATTTTTGCATTGTTAGGAGACGGGACTTTCAAGGATAACTGAGCTGTAGCAAAACCAATGCACAAGGAAAGAGGGTGTGCTTGATGACTCTGGAATGGGTTTGGAGTCATAGTTGAGCCTAGGAGAAGAAGAGATATGAGAAAGAACCCATAGTGTACAAGGTTAACAAATTTTTGTAGATGCAGAAGATTGGGAGAAGATCTTCCGAAATATAGCTTCTATGAAAGAGAGAAAAAGAAAGTAGTTACTTCTATGTCAAACTTTGAAGATAGTGGAATGAACGAATTGATATTGTACCCAGCCGACTCCCTTTTGTATGTGTCTATAAACACGTCGTCATTACGAAAATGCATGATAGGCCGAGATGAGCTACTAGACACAGCTACGTGTTTATTCGTGGAGATTTTACAAATGAGAAGACGCACTCAGCAAGAAGACATGAGATGATGCTCATTCTGCACATCTAACTAAGGTGGACTCAAGTATCCGCGCCTCCAACGGAAGTGTAAAGGAGATTATGTGGAAACCACAAACAACCGAGAACATTAGGAATATAGTAAACTTCGAGGACGAAATTTTTGTTAAGTGGGTAGGATTGTAACACCCCACTTTTAGCATGTTATTATTATTATTATTATTATTATTATAGTTTTGGGCCTATTTCTATTAATTAAGTTTTTGGAAGCCCAAATTTTTAGACGCATGGTGGCAGGGAAATCTTTGAATTTATGATTTTATAGATTTAAAGTTTTATGTTAAGAGCTCAACTAGAATACCGATTTTGTTGCGAAAGAAATCTTTCATTTTAATCTTTTCAGCCGATGTTTGACCCTAGAGTTCTTATCAAATCTTTATATATCCTCTCATCCACTACAATCACTAAATACCAAAACTGCTCAAGGCTCTCTCTCATCTACGTAATAGTTTGTTTTTTTTTTTTTTCGGCGGCCGCAAGTCTGTAGCTGTACAGGAATCCAAACCCTATTCTAACCTTCCCCATAGATATATCGCTCCTCTACACAAGCAAACAGCCACACTTCAGATTCAGAGTTTCTTTCAAACTTGTATTATATTTTCGGTCAAAGCAAATTCCGCACTTCGATCGGCAGCCTCACGAAGAGTTGGTTAGAGTTTCTTCTGTATCGATTCTTTTCTTTCATCTTGAATCTGGTTCGCTCAGTAATTAAAGAGCTTTTACTTTCATATTTTCAGACGAGCATACTAGTTTTGTCGAATTCGGTACAGCGGCAAGTTCGTTTCATCTCTGGTGATCTAACGGTAATTTTGTTTCGAAGGTGCGATCAGTTTTTCGTGCAAAGAACTCTTTGATTTCCATCTGATACGCAGTCTCTTTTAATTCTTTCTTCCTTCTCCCCCGTCAACTATCTTTCTCAGATTTCAACTCACGTTTGGCAAGTTCTGAGTTGGTTTCCAACTCTATTCTACATTGAACTCTTTTCTTCTTTTATCAAAAATTCAGCTTAATCGGTACCTAATAAATTATTCCTTTTCATATCACTTCGTTCTCCCAGGCAAAGGCATCCCTTCTAGCAAATTTAGGGCAGCGGCGATTTCGTTTCATCCCTCGAAACCTAACGGTAATCACGTTGTTTCCGGGCTGCGATTCGTTTTTGTGCGAAGAGCATTGCGTTTCTTATCTTCCACGTATAGTTTCTTTCATTTTGAATCTTCTACCTTATTTTTTTTTTAATCCAATAAGAGCTTAAGAATGAAGGGAAAACTTTGTAGTTTAGGCTGGGTTAAGATGCCAAGGTTTGGTAAGATGATTTTTCTTGCGTAAATACATGCCTTCCATGTGTTCGTAAAAATGTTTGTATAAGAAGAAAAATAAAATAAAAGAGAAAATATATATATAAGTATAAGCAGCAGGTGTATGTGAGTATGTGTGTGCGTTTACTGGATGAGAATGGAGAAAAATGGAGGTTAGCTTTGTAGTTGCAGGCGGTGGTTTTGGTATCAAGAAATTGTAGAGAGAGTAATACTTTGCCCACTGCAGATTGGTTTTCGGTTGTTATACTATCGAAAGTAAAACATGCTTAATGCAGAATACCTTGTCTAGAGTTTTGGCTATGTACTAACTTAATTGATTTATTTAATATTTATACTTCTTAAGTTTAGAACATCCCTTTCGGCAATCTTCAAGGAATACAAATGAGTAGGAGTTTGACTTTGCTTCTTTAGTAATCATAGAGCAGAGAATGAGCTATAAAAATATTAATAATATATATATATGTATGAGTGTGAGTTGAATGATGGCGGTAAAGAAGATGGTCTACGTTTCTTCAACTTGAATTGTTTTTGGTGTAGTGGAGTCGGCTTAAGAAATTTGCTAATCAGACTTTAAGAATTTTCTTTCTTCGTTTATTGGTAGCTGAACTTCTGGATCACAGTCGATGGTTTATATATGAAGCGTTTTATAGACGGGGCTCTGTATTATATTTTTAAGAGGGTATATTTAATAGGTTTGGTTAGTTTCTGAAGTAAAATTCATGTACTCATTTTAGGTTCGAAGCGAGTAGGGTCCCCATCCACGATTTGATTATCGAGATTCTTTGTGCTCTACTATGAGGTGGGTAAACTCTTTCCAAGTAAATCGTTTTAACAATGCGCGCAAATGTGGATTTGAGAAAGAAATAATATTTTCATTAAATGATTTTTATGTCCAACATGTTGTTATCGATTTGGATTGTGATACATGTGATGAGAATGAATGAATGAATGCATATAGCTATATGCTTAGTCCTGTGCACAGTTGACTGTTTATGACGACCTTGACATTTAAGAGTCTCGTGCGTCTAAACCAAGAATGACGAATGAATGATCGTGTTTCACTTTCATGCGGTAATTATATGTTTGGACAAAATGAAAGGAAAAAAAAAAAAAAGAAAATATCCACTTTCCTAACCACTGAGTGCAATTTTTAAGTACTCACCCCACATTTTTCAAAATATTTTCAGGTCAGTGAGCGGAGTTGGAGCAACGTGGAGGAAGCAAAGGGTGTTAGGATTTATTCTTGATATTTATGTTGGTGAACTTTAAACATTTCTCTTCCGCTTTGAAGAACTCATTTTTTTTTAGTAGTCATTCGAGTTATGTTATTTATTTTGTTAAAACTGAAGTAAGGACGCATGATTATGTTTTTATCTATAAAATTTAGAATGGTCTTTTGAGGTAGTATTCTTAAATATTTTGATTCTTATTGTTATTATTATTTTTTTCTATTCCCGTGAGTTGAGCTTAGGAGTAATGGAATAATAGGACAAAAGTTTCTTTAGTTTTATTTTACTAAATTTATGGTTAGGAAAATGATGTTTTCTTGTAGTTCAACATATAGTGTTTTATATATATATATATATATATATATATATATTTTATTCTATCGTTAGTTGTTTTTATTTTAAAGACTTCCGCATTATTTTGTTCATGAAAAGAGTAGCATTTTAAATTAGATATTTAGAGTGTTACAGGCATGGTGGGCTCACAAGCCTTGGTGGCTTTCCTTAGCCCCAACGGCAGCATGAGAGCTTACACTACACCCATAGCCAGCTATAACCCTTCCATGCTGCCGGCAAACATCACTCTGCCCATATCTGATCATATATGTTGCTGTTGGCCCCCTGCAAAATGGAACACTTGTTAATCATGTTTGGCAGGCTGGAGCCTCCGTTTCTAGCAACATTCCTCAGATTCATTCCACGTCCCTTCCCCATCTTCAGTCCATGGGGACCATCGACTTCCTCTCAGCCCCTGCCCATCTGAAATAAACAAGACAGACCAGAGAGAGAAGCAGAGAATTTTTTTGGCTGTGCTTTAAAGTTTAAGAGCATATTAGCATATCATTAGTCTACATATGTGCATGATCAGCTTTACCTTTATCAACTGTTTGCCGCTCAAAGTCTTCTAATACAAATTAAGTCATCCCATCCCCTACTTCACTCAATTCAAGCATTTCATATCACATTTGATAATATCTAGAAACAGAAACATATGATGGCTACAGTTGCACACAGAACAAGGGAAATTAAATTAGAGAGTTTCGTCAAAAATCTAAACCATTTCTGAATGTCATGTATCTTGCCACAAGAATGATATATATTGAAGGGTCAAAAATGAGTTCCAACATTGTCTAATAGTTGATGCAGTTCCCCTTTCTTCAATTCCGTTACTGTTAATTCCAGTGTAACCTGCACAACACATCAATATATATAAGACTGGATTTAGCCATCCATATGATGGGCTCGAGAATTTTCATGCTCAGAGATGACTCTAGTCTCTAGAGAACAAACACTTCAAAGAAAACAAACAAAACACAGAAAATTAAGAGCTAGCTCTACTCTGGAATGAGCCTCTGAATATGGCTACTTTTAGTTTGAGGAAATAGCAAAGTCTGAGCATGGCTACAGTTAGGAATCAATAATATCGCATAATGGAAGTACTAATTACTGCAAAAGAATGGCATGCTCACCTCTTTGAAGATCTCACTGCGAGAAGTCTCTGTGAACCCCTATAGAAAGAGTGTGAAGAACAGTTACTCGACTTTGCACGAAACACTTGTGTGTGTGTGTGTGTGTGTGTGTGTGTGAACGCAAGAGGGAGGGGGGAAGAGAAAAGCGACTCACCAATTTTTTAAATAGGTTCAGTGAAGCTTCATTTGATATACCTATCTTTGCACGAAAGTTGTGGATCCCAAATTTTTTGACTGCAAACGCCATCATCAGCAAGATCGACTCTTTTGCCAGTCCTTTGCCACGACTGCTAAAATGGAATAGAATGGGATGAATAAAAAAATTGAGATAAAGTATGGGTATCCCTAATGCTAATCCATTGCATTCACATTCAAAACTAGCCAACACTTGAAACTTATCACTAGTATTTTTCAGTTCAGCAATTAATGTTACATAATGAAGAGCTGACTATACGAGATCTAACTGATCTAAAAGGATGCTATTTATAGAAGATAAGTTCAAAACTAACTTAAGGTATTTCAGTTAATGATAGTAACTACTAATGTTATGGTACTCAAATAAAACACACATCCCACCAACACTTCTAGTGCCTTCTTGATCCCTATTCTTTAGCAAATACATTTCCTTGATTGAATCGAAAGGCCCAATGAACTGGGAATTCCCTATTGTTCCTGGTCATTTCAAAGAATGGTCCGGAGTTCTTGTAGAGTGGAACAACACAGTACAAGACACGAGATAGATCTTCCAAAGAATCGACCTTTATCGAATAAGCCAATTCAAAGATTCACGGTTTTTCCTATTCAAAGATCAGACCTGTGTTTTGAAATCGAGAATTATTTGCAGATGAAGAGATGTCAAACGGGCTTCTCACTTACCAAACGGATCCTCCTACACTATATAAATGCTGGTTTATAAAGAAATAAAGAATAAACTAGAAAAGTACTTTGAGTTGTTGGTTAATGATGGCTTCAAATGAGAACGCACAACGAGTTCAAATTTCTTAAAGAATTTGCATAATGAATCAGCAGAAAGTGATGTTCTGTTCTAAGTCACCCCTACAAAGGTTTTCTGATTCTTTTCTTATCAAATGGAAAAACAGTTTGTAGATTTAGAACTTCAAATAGGTGTACAAGAATAGCAAAAGAAACAACTCAAAATATATATAAAAAAAAAAGAAAAGAAATGATGACCATAGGTACCTCTTTTGTTCTGCGTTCATGATTTCTACCTCTGCTATCTGAGGATCATCCAGGTCATTCATAAATATATTTACATCACCAACCATAGCTGAAAAGAATCACTATGTAAGGTTAGGTAGCCCTTGTACGTCCTATTTGTTGATCTCATATTATGAACCCCTAAATTTATCAGACAATATCCTCACCCCATCTCAACTTCTTACTAGAAAATGAATAAAAGCAATACCCTCACCCCATCTCAACTTCTTACAAGAAAATGAATAAAAGCAATATGATGAAGTGCCTGCGGTACCTCAACTCACTCTGCAACCTCACTTGACAAGCACAAATATGAAGTTTTACCAAGTGAGAGATTACACAGTAAGTGAAATGACCTTCAGTATGGGGTTCCCCATGAATGAAGTCTCCGACCACCAATTCTTTGTCCAGCAATATAAAAAGTCTGCTCTGCCAAACATAATAAAGCAAAAAACAGTTAGAAGGCAAGGCACACGAGCAATTTAGCATTCATGAAAAGAAGGCAAACTAGTTTATAGTAATAAATAGGGACATAAAGCATACTAAGGGGGTCTTGAAGCCATGAAAGCTGCATCTGGTATTCTTGATCGATTGTAAGCGGCTCAGAGGCAGTAGCTTGGAGGATGTCAGGGTCTTGCATCCAAACATGGTACACGGGCACATGCTCCTTCATGTATGGCACCAGAATCACCTTTTCTCCTACCAAACTCACCCCCATTCTTCTTCCTGCACTAAACAATAGGTTTTATAGTATTAAGATAAACAGCAGAATGAACACAATTAGAAAAATATTTCCTTTTTCAGTAACACAAAACACAGAAATTAGAAAGGACAAAATACACCGAAGAAATTGCATCGGCAAATCGCGGAGATTGGATAAAATAATCAATAAGATTAATTCGGCAGTTGAATAAACTTGAATGGTTAACACAGGCAAGAGAAAAAATAAACTCACCCTTTGTTTGGTTGTTTCTAAATAGTTGGATGCTATCTGAAATTCTGAATAAAGACGTCTAAAATTTTTTAGAATCAACGTAAACCCTCGAATCTAAAAGAGAAGGAAAAAGGGGGTTTGGGGGGAACCCGGGAAAGTGAAGTGAATAAGAAAGGGAAAGATGAAATATAATGTGATTGATGAGAGCTAATCACTTATGGCTGCTTTGGTATGATGGAATGGAATGAGGTGGAATGGAATGAAAGTAGAAATCATGTAGAAATTTGTACATCATTTTTACCTCCATTCCATTCCACCTTATTCCATTCTATCATACCAAGCACCACCTTAGTGCTTGTTTGGTAGTTGTGACATCATATCACACTCTAATCTCATGTTCGGTTCCCGTGATATAATTTTGGGATGGCCGGCTATATCTATTCGGCTCGGCAGTAATACACTAAATCTTACTCCGTATTACACTTCTCCCATGCGATATGAATATGGGCTTGAATAATAATTGTGATATCATGATTTACTATTCTACCCATGATATCATGCACTTGTTATCAAACAAGCACTTAATGTTATTACTTTGCTAAAAAACAATAAACAAAAAAGATTTAATGTTAAATTTCCTTTTTTTTAAAATTTTTTTAGGAAAAATTCAAATGATGAAACCAAATAAAACTCCAAAAATTAGACCCAGGTGGGTCCAGAAATAACACTTTTGCAAATGCCATTGATTTCACGTTTTGACTTTTTTCTTGTTTCTTCGCCTTCCACTTCCATCTCCACAAACACACAATTCGAAAATAAACTTTGTTCCAGACCTTAATTATATTGGATTTTCATTCTGATTTTGTTCTTGAGATTATTGTTTTTAAGTTTAACAATTCAACACGAAGCTACATTTATCTTGCGTTTACACTATTTTCTGGCCATCTCATGTACGTATATGAATAGAGCTGCCCAAATAAACCGGAACCCCTGGTTCAAACAGGGTTTTTAACGAGAACCGTCGGTTTCGGAACCCCCGATTCCGGAATCAGAATCGTAACCGGCAGTTCGGAATCGAAAAAGGAATCGTAAGAACCGGCGGTCTGATTTCGGTTCCCTTCCTTGAGAACCATTAATCCGTGGTTCCCGGTTCCGAACCATAGAACCGGCCGATTTAATATTTTTTATTTTATATATATTATGTATGTATACTCACTATTTTCTATGCATTTATTAGTATTAATGCTTTTTTTATTCATTAAAGTTCAACGTATTAATTAAATGTCAAGTACAAATAGTAAATATTAAGGAGAAAATGGACAGCGAAGGGTGGACCACAGTCGGTGGCCGGCGGAGCAAGAAAAATAGTGTTGGGAATGTGAGGGGGTGGGTGACTTTCTTCTTTCGCAACTTCCCGGAGGATAGCTCGGTGGCGGATTTGAGAGTGCAGTTCAAAAAGGTGGGGGATGTGGCGGATCTCTTCATCCCGGCGAAAAGGGATAAATCGGGCAAGAGATTCGGTTTTGTGAGGTTCATGTGTCACGCCCCGATTCTCAAAGGAGAAGGAAATCATGAATTAGGGCGTGACTGAGGTTGGAGAAAAGAGGCGGGGAAAGAAAGGGGGACTTTATCTTATATAAATAAAATGTATAATGTGCCCAAAAAATTCGACAACATTTCCCTTATGAAAGGAAGGAACCTAAATTGAATATGGCAAGAGACAAAAAAGATATACATTCATTCATAGCGTAAGGATCGTTTTTAAGTTCAAATGGCTCAATCGTAGATATAAAGGATTGACTTTATATATGAAAAGATGTTAAAGAGTCTAAACTCTTATCAAAAAAATATAACTTCAAGGAACAAAGTTAATAGTTGAACACAAAAGATGAGCAACTAGCGGAAGCTTATTGACAAAAGGAGAACCCTCGCCTCAGCTTTGCCCCGTCAGCACTGTCTGCTCAACCTGAAAACATTTGGAAAATATTTGGGCTAAGTACTAATGTACTCAGTGGGCTTAGCATTTGATATACAGTTCATCAAAACAAAATACAGTTTATCCATTATCATAGGACATAACCCGGAAGGTTTTGTAAAAGAAAATACATCCAAGTATGTCAAAACATCATCATTTTTCTTAGCGCGCATTTGTCACACCCTACAATTACTCTTACTCTGACCCCGGACCTCTAGCCACTGTCGGGTCCATTAACATTCATTTTGGACTTCGGGTCGAAACATAGAGTCCCATTCATTGATAGTACACGAGAGAGATCAACCAATCACAATACTATCAGGGTGTATACACAGCTCAAAGTTAGTGTTTAAGAGTGAACTAAGAACCTCGATCGATTAATTTCGGAGCATTAAACGTGTAGAGTGCACAAGAACATTTTATGGATAAACAATTTTCATTTTGTAAATATCAGAACATAATATAACTCAAAATATGTTTGGAAGTAAAGCCCACCTTGATGGAATAATTCCGGAGATAATAAACCAAACTCAGTCCAAGTGATTACTGCCCTTCCTCAAAAGGTCCTAAAGAATAGGTCTAAACTTAAAGGTATTCCTTCCAAATTTAAACTCCAAAGAAATACGAAATGACTAAATCCTAGACTCACTATGCTCGGGATTTGAAAACTTAGCTAATCATATCAAATACCATTCCACAAATATAATAACATTTTATACTTAGCACTTCATCTTAACTAAAACATAAATCATGCTATCAAACTAACAATCTTTGCATACTAAGAGATTATAACAATTCTAAAACTATATATTTCGCATAATAACTCATCTAAAAACCATAAACATTGTGCAAACATGTCAAGGCATAATTTCCTTTGGTTCTTTAATCAAAAGCTATTATAAATCCTAAAATGCTCAAGGTATAATGTATATAATTCTTAGTACTACATCAGCAAACCAATTTAAGAAAATGAAGTAAATGCTATTCATGGATGTATATACTTTTCGAAAAGGAGATGTTCAAGAATGAAATTAATTGAAATATTAGATGCTTAATATAGTTCAACCTTCCAATCTTTTAATATCTTATTTGTACTATACACATAAGCATGCTTTAACATATCAACAACACACATTTTTTTTTCTCAATGAGATCAACATAAAAGCAACTCTTCGCATCTACATGTCTCGACAATGCTTCCCAGGTTAGCAATCATGTTGCTTTGGAATTTATCACAATATATATATATATATACTACACATTTCATACACATAAGTTTTGCTAAAATCCAAAAAATTATAATAACAATTTGGCGTCAAAACAGTGCATCAGTCCATATACCTTATATAACTCAGAAAAATGTATAAAATAATTTTCTGTATTTATTCTGCAAAAATAGCTATTTTATTCCTTTTTTTTAAAGGCCTAAAACACACTTTTAATACATAAAAAAATACAAAATAATTTCCGAAAATTCTGAAAAAAATACAGTAGGTTACTGAGCTTAAAACATACACTCAAACTTCCCAGATTTTCAAAATTCTAATTTATGAATCAATTTTCCTATTTATTTCAAAAATACGCATGTATCTCAAAATTTTGGAAAAAAAATATACTGAGTTCAGGAATAAATCTGGAAAAATACTTTTTACACTTCTCATACCATAAAGTAATCATATATAAAATTTCATATCAAGCAAAAATCGTATGCTATAGTTTAGGTCAAAACTTGGCTAGAAGACTATAGCTTAGGAGTTTTCTTCTTCTTTGCCATACTCTCTTTCTATCTTTCAACACCTTTCAAGGAGCACTTACAACAGTTCATAAACCATTCATAGACTATAGAAATCAGTAGCTAAGTATTTGAGTTTAATCAAAAGTCATCTAGCAAGATTAAACATGTTTAATCTACTTAAACACATAGATAAATTTTAAGTTTTCTACCCTTCCTTCTTTGTGCAGAATTTTCCTACAATCCTCTGTTTTTTTCTTCATGAATTATACACACATATGCAACAGAGAAACAAGTCCTTGAATAGAGATAAATTGCAGCATCAAGAGTCTACTAAACAAGCTTCAAAACTTAGTAAGATAGGCATGATTCTACATTAATTCTTTGACCCATTTCATGCTCAACTAGGACTAACTTTCCTATGATTTACGCAGCAGTTCAATAGCTCTTAATCATACTAAAATCGTTCCTAATATCAATTAAGAACCATAGTAAATTATGCTAGCTTAAAGCTCTACAAATTGGGAAGAAAAAGGTACAAGAATTCCAACCTTTGAAGACCCACTACTTCTTCTCCAAAATCTGCACTTCTTTTCTCCTTTCCCCTTCGTTTTCTTCCAATTTTGATGAGACGGGACTTAGCATTGAAGAGACCAATCGGGACTTGCAGCTCGGAGGAGCAGTGACGAGGTCGAGAGCCAAGAAGCTGCAAGGTTATTTGCAATGCTACATTTCGAAGAGATTGGCAAATGATGGAGTCGAATTTCATCAATACAAGTTGGTGAATTTAACAAGTGTTGAAGATGAAGATTTGGGCGTCCATCATTGAAGAAAAGGAAGACAAGTCCAAGAAAACAAATTTTCTTATATTTTATTTGGGCTTAAAAACTTTGTATTTATTTTTAATTTAGTTTAGTCCAATTATCACAACATGTTTAGGTGATTAATTGGCCCAGTTATATTTAATTAAGGAGTCCGAAATTATCAAGCCCAAGCCTTGCTAATTTTGAAAACCTACCTAGCTTAGGAATTAGATTAGTATTTATGTTAATTTTCGTTCATACTTTGAGACAGACTTGATTGAATGCAAAAACAGCTTTACGCTATTCTCTTGTCTCACATAACAAATCGTTCCTTAGGTAGAGTTTGATATTGGCGATTTCAAGCTTGAACTCATCGACTCGTTCGTGATATCTCGTAGTATCCGAGTTAGTCGAGCCACGAAGATTGCTCCATAAACGCGTTTCGGATTCACGTAGGTCCGGGGTTCGTTTCGGGTAAGATTCACAATTTGTTTCCGTTTGAATTCTGCAATTCGTGTTCTTTTCGTTTACAGCCATTCATCATCGTTCATATATTATAAATATCCATCCTACATCGATCCTGTAGCTATTCCATCCCAGAAAAGCCTTAGATTAATTTCAGATCCGTTTTTGCAACCCTAACTCGTCCTGAAAATCACCACCGTGCCAAATTGAAAACTACTCGTGCGTTTTCGCTGAATTTTGGATATGTTCTTCATAACCCTAAGTTGTAACTCGTGTTAAAATTTGAGCTTAATCGGAATTGAATTGCTTAGGTTTCTGTCGACGCCTATTCAGTGTAATTTGGGTAGAAATTCAGGTTCCCTGTCATTCGATTTTTTTCATAGTTATATATGGATTGAATCTTTCGTGTCTGACGTTGTTCGATTCTCAGCTTCCGCGTACTGTGATCGCATCATAAATTTTGGTACCAGAGCCACGTCAGTTTTTGCTGATCGTGGTTCTATCCAAATAGGTGTCGTGACAATTTAGGGGGCAAAAGTTTCGATAAAAAAAAAAAAAAAAAAAGTATATCGAAGGCCCTAGTGTGTCATTGTGTGTTTCGTAATTGGTTCTTGCATCATTCGTGTATTGGGTAGTAGTTGTGTCTTCGTTTTCTTGAGTTTCCGTCGGTAGAACTTAAAACGGACGTAACTTTTGATCTGCTTATCCGTTCAAGCTCCATAATACCATTTCGGAAACGTCTCGACGAGACCAAAAAGTTAACACAGCTATGCTGTGTTCGGTTTGTGTTTAGGCCCAAAAACACCCGTCTGAAGGTCATACCGTCCATTTGAAAAAGAAAAAAAAAAAAAAAAAAACAAAAGTGTCTCTTCGTCTATATTATTTGAGTGCATTGGATAGTATAGGTTTCAGTTCCTAAGTCGATTCAAGGTCGGATTAGTGCTCATAACTTGTTACTACTTATATCCAAGATTCCTAGTTAGCCTTTTCCTTCTTATTTCCAGCATTTCCTTGTTTCCTTGTTTCCTTGTTTGTTTAGCCCTTACCTAGCCACCGAAATTCTTACCCCTTATTTGTACCCCTTGCCGTGAATTTTACCCCACATTGCAGCAACTTTGTGTTTCTTTCTATACCTGTGATCCAAGCCGAGAGTCAAGTTCGAGTTCTTGAGTCAAGCCGAGAATTCCACATCAGTTCTGCTAAGGATTTGAGGTTTAGAGACTGTAGTGACTGCAAATTGAGTGGCATACACGAGTGATCTGAGTGACATACACGAGTGATTAAAAAAAAATAAAAAAAAATCTGAGAGAACAAACGAGTGATTGTGAGGAACTGTGAGGATTTTACTTGTTTTCCTTCACGTTTGTTCGTTTTGTAGGTATCATGAAATCCGGAGACGGTTCCAAGAATCAAGACAGCCCACTCAAGTCGTCTACCCCACCTCTTGATATGTCTTCATCGTCTCAACAGCCTTGGGATGCTAAGTATCACTTCGATGCTATGGCACAACACTTTGAGAGGCGGAGTCGACTATTGGAGCAGAAGATCGATGACACTTTTGACAAAGTGATAGCACAGTTCGATCGCCTCAACCCTCGAGCAACTTTACCTCCACCAATCAGAAACCAGCCAGATCGACCAGTCAGACGACAACCTGTCCGCCAGCCCCAGCCAGTATTTGAGCCTATTTCTGATGATCCTGATCCTGAAGAAGAATATGATGATGGATATAATGAGGAATCCGAGGCTGAGATTGAGTTTCCACAGAGGAATCAGAGACGTGACAATCGTCGACGTCCACCTCCACCTCCTAGGCGTGATTTTCGAGCCAACCAGCGCCGACATGGCGATACAGATAGCTTGTTAAACAACATCAAAACAAGCATTCCAGAGTTCGAGGGGTTACATGATCCTGATTTGTACCTCGATTGGGAGAGGAAAGTCAACAAGATCTTTGAGTGTTACGACTTTCCTGAATTGAAGAAGGTTCAGCTTGCGTCCTTGGAGTTTAGAGGGTATGCAGCCTCGTGGTGGGAAAATCAGCAAGAGAGAAGACGCCGTGATCGATATCCACCTATAGACACATGGCAAGAGATGAAGGACGTCATGAGAGGACGTTTCATTCCGGTACACTATGAGCGAGAGCTTGAGAAGAGGTTGAACAAGATCAAGCAGGGCACTCGTTCGATTGAAGAGTACCACAAGGAGCTCGAGACAGCTATGAACCGGGTTGGTAAGGAAGAGACCCTGATTGCCACACTCAACCGGTACACTGAAGGAATGAATCCAGATATTGCTTGTGAAGTCGAATTGAAGGAATTCGATTCAGTTGAAGCAATGGTCCATTATGCATCTATCGTAGAACGGCAGCTCAGAGATGGACGTCGTCGATCCTTCCAGTCGACGCCTGTTAGGAGTCCTTGGAACCGAGGTGATTCTTCCACGCCTAGGACAGCCCCTACACGTCCTCCTAAGCAGTCCACACAACCCGTTCGCCGTTCTGAGCAGTCTGCACCACAGCCCTCTCGCAGACCTGACTACACCTCGCCTGCACCGAACAGAAATTCTCAGAATCGCCCCATGCAGCCTAGTCAGCCTGAGAATAGTAATTCAGGGAGAGCACGTGACGTTCAGTGTCACAAGTGCAGAGGATGGGGACATTTTCAAGCCCAGTGTCCGAATCGCAGAGTTTTATTCCTCACCGAGCATAATGAGTTAGAATCAGCGAGTGAAGAGGAATTTGAAGAAGAAGGAGAAGTAAAAGGGGATACTGAGCAGCCCCTAGTCAGCTCACTCCTGGGCGACATTGATATTGTGGATGAGCAGCCGAAGCAAACGCACGTCAGCCTTGTTTCGATCCGAGCATTGAGCCTTATTCGAGAGGAAGAACAGAATGATCAGCGGGAGAACATCTTTTATTCACGCTGTTCCATTCAAGATAAGATGTGCTCGCTCATCATTGATAGTGGAAGCGTTGTAAACGCCATTAGTCAGTATGCAGTGGGGAAGCTGAATTTGATCCCACAAAAGCATCCAAAACCGTACCGATTGCAATGGTTGACAGACAGAGGCGAGATTCGTGTTGGATACCAGGTACCTGTCACCTTTTCTATTGGTCGTTTTACTGACACTGTTTTGTGTGACGTCATCCCTATGGAGGCGACACATATCTTGCTTGGTCGTCCTTGGCAGTTCGATAGGAAGGCGATACATGATGGATTCGCCAACACTTATGCCGTGACTCGAGAAGGACGCACCACGCGATTGTGGCCACTAGCGCCGAAAGATGTGATTGAAGATCAGCGACGTATGCAAGAGAAGTACAAAGAAGAGAAGGAGAAACGTGCTGAGAGCAAGCAGCCAATCCAATCTGGACAGTCCACAACAGAGTCTCAGTGTACTAAGGGAACCAAGGGCCTTCCGAAGGCTAAGGCTGCCCAAGTTACCATTCCTTCCAGTTTAGATACGGCGCACCGGAATTTGTTCATCGGTGTAAGAGGAGTTCAGACCGCCATTAAATCAGGTAATGCTATCGTTCTAGTTAATTTTAAGGCTAATGATACTCCTGATGTTGTTATTCCTTCTGTTTTGCAGCCGTTGATGGAGGAGTTCAAGGATGTTTTCCCGGACGAAATTCCTAGTGGTCTGCCGCCGATTCGAGGAATTGAGCACCAGATCGACTTCCAGCCGGGAGCAGTCCTTCCAAACAGACCCGCTTACCGTACCAGCCCTGACAAAACCAAGGAGATTGACCGTCAGGTCAAGGAGTTGCTGGAGAAGAAGCAAATTAGAGAGAGCTTGTCACCGTGCGCAGTGCCTGTCATCCTCGTACCAAAGAAGAACAACGAATGGCGCATGTGCATGGACTGCCGAGCTATCAACAAGATAACGGTAAAGTATCGCTTCCCTATCCCTCGGTTAGATGACATGTTAGATGAGTTGTCTGGAGCGTCTGTCTTTTCAAAAATTGATTTGCGTTCTGGATATTTTCAAGTGAGAATGAGTGAGGGAGATGAGTGGAAAACTGCGTTCAAAACGAAGCATGGACTGTATGAATGGCTTATGATGCCGTTTGGCCTTACTAACGCCCCTAGTACGTTTATGCGTCTAATGAACCATGTTTTGCGTGAAGTCATAGGGAAATATGTGGTGGTATATTTCGATGATATCCTTGTCTATAGTACTTTGTGTTGATGAGCATGTTAGACATCTTAGGCATGTGTTTGTGTTGCTGCGTGATGCAAAATTATATGCTAATTTGTCTAAGTGTACATTCTGTATGGATGAGGTTATATTTCTTGGTTTTGTTGTGAGTAGTCGTGGAATAGAAGTTGATAGGACAAAGGTGAAGGCCATAGAGGAGTGGCCAACGCCTAAGTCATGTGTTGATGTTAGGTCTTTCCATGGTTTAGCAGGATTTTATCGTCGCTTTGTGCGTGATTTTTCATCTATTGTTGCACCATTGACTGAGTTGAGTAGGAAAGATAGGAAGTTTGAGTGGGGCAAAGCCCAAGAGCATGCTTTTAACTTGTTGAAATCGAAATTGTGTAATGCTCCTGTGTTGGTTTTGCCTGATTTTGATAAAATGTTTGAAATTGAGTGTGATGCCTCGGGCATAGGGATTGGTGTTGTTTTGATGCAGGAAAGAAAACCAGTTGCCTATTTTAGTGAGAAGCTGAATGGAGCAGCCCTTAGGTACTCTACGTACGATAAGGAGTTGTATGCACTGAAGAGGTCTTTGGAGACTTGGCAGCACTACTTGAGGCCGAAAGAGTTTGTGATTCACACTGATCACGAGTCCTTGAAGCATTTGAAGGGTCAGCAGAGCTTAAACTCACGCCATGCTCGATGGGTGGAGTTTATAGAGTCATTTCCCTATGTGATCAAGTACAAGAAAGGAGAAGAGAATGTGGCTGTTGATGCTCTTTCCCGCAGGTACACATTGATTTCTGTTATGCATGCGCAATGTTTAGGTCTTGAGCATATTAAGAGCTTTTATGTGAATGATCCTTTCTTTGGACCTATCTTTGCTTCATGTGATGGAAAATCTAGGGTTGTTGACTCGTACTATGTGTCTGAGGGTTTCTTGTTTAGGGATTCGAAGTTATGTGTCCCTAATTGTTCTATGAGGGAGTTGTTTGTGTTAGAATCTCATGCGGGGGGTCTTATGGGTCATTTTGGTGTTGCGAAGACATTGAGTCTATTGCATGAACATTTTTATTGGCCTCGCATGAAGAGAGATGTCGAGAGAGTCTGTGCTAGATGCATTACTTGTAAAAAGGCTAAATCTAGTTCTAATCCATTTGGTTTGTATACTCCACTACCTGCACCTTCTGCACCTTGGATTGACATATCTATGATTTTATTCTTGGTTTGCCTAGGTCTAAGTCTGGCAAAGATTCTGTGTTTGTAGTAGTCAATAGATTCTCCAAAATGTCTCATTTTATTGCTTGTAGAAAAACTGACGATGCTGTTCATATTGCTAATCTGTTCTTCCGTGAAGTAGTTAGACTGTATGGCATGCCTAAGACTATTGTGTCTGATAGGGATTCTAAGTTTTTGGGACATTCTTGGCGTGTCTTATGGGGAAAGTTAGGTACTAAGCTGTTATTTTCTACTGCATGTCATCCTCAAACGGATGGTCAAACTGAAGTGGTTAATAGAACGCTAGGTACTTTACTTCGTGCTTTAGTTAAAAACAATCTTAAGTCAAATGGAGACATGTGTGTAGAAGAATGCACAACTCTGTTATAAGCAAATTCAGCGAATGGTAAGCACTCTTCCCATGACTTAAGATTTAGTTAAAAACAATCTTAAGTCATGGGAAGAGTGCTTACCATTCGCTGAATTTGCTTATAATAGAGTTGTGCATTCTTCTACACACATGTCTCCATTTGAGGTTGTTTATGGATTTAATCCGTTGACACCAACGGATCTTATTTCTTTGCCTACTGATCATCTTTCGAGTTTGCAAGGTTCTCGTAGAGCTGAACAGGTTCGAGAGATGCATGTTAAAGTGAAACAGAGGATCGAGCTTCAAGGTGTTAAGAACGCAACAAAGGCGAACGCCCACCGCAAGCAAGTATTGTTCAAACCTGGTGATAAGGTTTGGATACACTTCAGCCTGGGACGTTTTCCTAACTTGAGGAAGTCGAAGCTGATGCCTCGTGGCGATGGACCATTCTCCGTGGTTGAGCGAGTCAATGACAATGCATACCGCATTGATCTTCCAGGTGAGTATAAGTGTTCCTCCACTTTAATGTGGCTGATTTATCTCCGTTTCCTGTAGATGATCAAGATGTCGAGGAGGACTTGAATTCGAGGACGGATTCTTTTCAGCAGGGGGGAATGATGAGATGAGACTTAGCATTGAAGAGACCAATCGGGACTTGCAGCTCGGAGGAGCAGTGACGAGGTCGAGAGCCAAGAAGCTGCAAGGTTATTTGCAATGCTACATTTCGAAGAGATTGGCAAATGATGGAGTCGAATTTCATCAATACAAGTTGGT
This sequence comes from Mentha longifolia, assembly GCA_001642375.2. NCBI lineage: Eukaryota > Viridiplantae > Streptophyta > Magnoliopsida > Lamiales > Lamiaceae > Mentha > Mentha longifolia. The sequence goes on along the minus strand of CM038119.1, from coordinate 14,989,236 downwards.
GAATTTAACAAGTGTTGAAGATGAAGATTTGGGCGTCCATCATTGAAGAAAAGGAAGACAAGTCCAAGAAAACAAATTTTCTTATATTTTATTTGGGCTTAAAAACTTTGTATTTATTTTTAATTTAGTTTAGTCCAATTATCACAACATGTTTAGGTGATTAATTGGCCCAGTTATATTTAATTAAGGAGTCCGAAATTATCAAGCCCAAGCCTTGCTAATTTTGAAAACATACCTAGCTTAGGAATTAGATTAGTATTTATGTTAATTTTCGTTCATACTTTGAGGCAGACTTGATTGAATGCAAAAACAGCTTTACGCTATTCTCTTGTCTCACATAACAAATCGTTCCTTAGGTAGAGTTTGATATTGGCGATTTCAAGCTTGAACTCATCGACTCGTTCGTGATATCTCGTAGTATCCGGGTTAGTCGAGCCACGAAGATTGCTCCATAAACGCGTTTCGGATTCACGTAGGTCCGGGGTTCGTTTCGGGTAAGATTCACAATTTGTTTCTGTTTGAATTCTGCAATTCGTGTTCTTTTCGTTTCCAGCCATTCATCATCGTTCATATATCATAAATATCCATCCTACATCGATCCTGTAGCTATTCCATCCCAGAAAAGCCTTAGATTAATTTCAGATCCGTTTTTGCAACCCTAACTCGTCCTGAAAATCACCACCGTGCCAAATTGAAAACTACTCGTGCGTTTTCGCTGAATTTTGGATATGTTCTTCATAACCCTAAGTTGTAACTCGTGTTAAAATTTGAGCTTAATCGGAATTGAATTGCTTAGGTTTCTGTCGACGCCTATTCAGTGTAATTTGGGTAGAAATTCAGGTTCCCTGTCATTCGATTTTTTTCATAGTTATATTTGGATTGAATCTTTCGTGTCTGACGTTGTTCGATTCTCAGCTTCCGCGTACTGTGATCGCATCAAATTTTCTACAGATTCAAAATCGACATCTTCCTTCCTAATGGTTGCAGATTCGAATTTTGTGTGGGTGATGAAGGAAGTGAAAGAAAAGAGATGGAAATTGGAATGATGTTGCAGTAGGTTTTTCCTTACCTCCCTTCTCTAACCTTCTTCCTCTCGATCTTCTTCGATCTCTCTATCCATCTTCTTCTCTACTTCTCTATCTCTGTATTATGTTGCTGCCGTAAGTAAATGAGGGGAAGAAAGAGGTAATAGGTTAATTCTTCTATTTTCTAAATTGTGCGGTAGAAAGGGTAAAGTGAGGTGGGTAATTTCTATCCTTGAATTTATATTAAATAATATAAATATAAATCCAAGTAAGGTTACTATTCTAATCTAAATGAAACTGTCTCACTTTCCTTTACTGAAGCATGGCCGGTTCCTCACAAAAGAATAAGGTATAAGTCTTCTTTTTGTTTTTAATAAAAATATATTACTACTAATCTCATAAGTAAATAAAAGGTATAACTCTACTATCTTTATCTAATATATATATACTTAACTTTACTTATGTCTACGACTCTATGTCTAATATATATACATACATATTTGGATTAGTAAACTTTGTAGTAGAAGATATATAAGCATTCTATAATAGTAATTACACATATACGCAATTGATTACTCAAGTAATTCCATGCTTATATAAATTAGAACACATAAATGTAACTCAATTAAGCACACTTATTACTCCAATTAAAAATATGCTGAGCACAAATAATAAAATCAAATCACATTATCCACATAACATAATTTAAATTTAAATTTAAAAGAAAAACTAATTTTTTTTTCCTTCTTCGGGCAGGAGTCGTCTTAAATCAAAATTCTAAATTTTCTCGTAGAATTGAACGGGAAAAAGACAGGGTATTACATCATGAACTCGGGCGGTGCGCGAAGTTGCTGGAACAAGTAAATAACATCTGGGTTGGGACTTATATCATTAGATCGTACAAACCATTGTTCGATAGGGTTTCCGAGAAAGAAGAGGGGGAGGGTAGAAGGCCGTCGGATAAGAGGGGTTTCGAAGGAGGTAATGGCGAGTTTAGCTGTGGAGGAACATGGGTGGGAGGGGTTTCGTTCTCGGAAGCAGTCAAAGGAACACGAGGGGGCATGACAAAGGAGAGCAGGGCGCGGGCGCAGAGGGCTGTTGGAAGTAGGAACTTTTCGTGCCATTTCCAGAGTAAGGAGGAGGAAGGAGAATGGCTGAAGAACGCCTTCACGGGCTGTCTCAAGGGCGGGTTCCGGTGGCAGGTGGATGGTCAGGAAATGATTGAAGAATCTGCAGGAAGGCTGCAACTTACAGACATGGGCAACAACCTTCTGCTGATCCAAGGCTCCAAAGAGTTGAGGACGGAGGAGGAGTTGAAGGGGTAGGACGAGTGGTGCGCTTACTGGCTGGAATGGGTTAGACCATGGAAGTGCACCGACGTCAACCATAGTAGGACAATTTGGACAAGGTGGATCGGCGTGCCGCTTCACGCTTGGTTGGAGAGATTTTTCGACGTGGCTTGCTCGAGTTTCAGAAGATTGATAGGGATTCACCTCATGATTGACAAAAAACTTAGGCTTGATGAGGCCTTTCTAAGGGTGTTGACTGGGTTTAGCACCATTGAAAATTAGGGTCGAAGAGTTGCGGTGCATGGAGAAAGAGGAGGAATCACTTCGGTCTGACGTGATGGTATCGGAGACATCGTCGGAGTTTTCGAATTGGGGTGAAGGGGAAGGGGTAGGCAACAAGTCAATTCTTGCAATGATGGGTGGTTTGCCGGAGGAGGAGCACAATGACGGAGTTTCGGTGGACGGTTGGTGTGCCGCTTCGATCCATGCAACGCGTGAGGAGAGGGTGGGAGTCTCGATACCGTTGGGAGATGAAAAGGCGGCCTTCTGTAATGATGGGGGGACAGAGGGTAACAATGTTGTGAATTACGAGGGAGAGTGGGGCAAAGGGATGGGTAACGGTGGTGGGCTGTTGGGAGAAAGTGAGATTGGGCCTACTATAGAAGGGGGTGCTAATGGGCCTCTTGAGGGTGGCGGGCTGATGGGAGAGAGGGAGTTCGGGCCGCTTTCTGGTTCGGATTGCAGGCCTGGGGAGGAATTGGTCTACCCTCACAAATAGTGGGCTAGTAGTAGGAAATGAGGATGGGGCTTACGGGCAGGCTCTTTTTGAGAGTCAAAACCAGAATGGGGATGACGTCGACTCTGATAACAGATCCCCCGCACCTACCAGAGAGGACGTAAGGGGAGTTTCGGTGGGCTTCGGAGCGGAGTTTGAATCGAGTGTTGGTGTCACGCCCTAATTCCCGAGGGAAGGCGCCGCGCCAAGGGTGTGACGCCAATGGTATGACTAGGGGTTGTAATAAAGAAGCGGGAATAGAAATAAGATTCAATTCATATCAATAATCAATGGATACTTCCCAAAAAGTTGGGATTAACTCTTTTGCAAAAGGAATAAGCCAGAATAAATACAACGGCAATATACCCAACATAAAATATATCATTATACTAGGATTGCATAGGATTCGATGGCTCAATGAATCAACATAAGTCCATCATTTCAATATATAAAGTTGAGTTCAAGTTCTCGAGAATAGATAGTGAATAAATTCAGAGTGTATATCTCCAGTTCAAGACAATAAAAACATTTAGCGGAAGCTTAACAAAAAGAGATTCTTAGCCTCAGCTCCATACCATCATCACAATTGCATCAACCTGAAAACATTTAGAAATATTTGGACTAAGTACTAATGTACTCAGTGGGCTGCGCATTTTATCAATAGCTTGGAAACATAGCAGTTTATCCATATTGTAAGCATGACTTAGAGGTTTGGAAAACAAAATACAACTAAGCATGCTAAATCATTTTACTTATGTCATGGCCTCATGTCACTCTCTACAGTTACTCTTACTGTGATTCCGGACCTCTAGCCACCGACGGATCCATAATCCAGACTTCGGGTTAAAACCGAAAAGTCTATTTGAGCTGGTGAACTCCGAGTTGAAACCCAAGAATTCCATTGAAATAGTATGTGAGAGAGATCAACCAATCACATAACTACCAGGGGAGTGTATACAATTCAAAGCTAGTTTATAAGGTTAGGCGATGAATCTCATTCGATTATTTCAGAGCATTAAACATGTAGAGCGCACATTAAATATTTTCATGGATTACCAGTTTTGCATTTTAAAACCATGAGCATATATAACTCGTATATTTTGGAAAAATAAGCCTACCTCTTGAAGCGTAGAAGAATGGTCGATCTTGATAGGCTACACCTGAATTAACGTCCCCGTCGAACCGCGCCTATTCATAACGATATAATAAGAATCTAAGTTCTTATAAAAAATCGATCGCTAAAGGAAAATATAATCGCTGCTATATTTTCTTAATAGCAAATCTGTTAAGGGTTAACAAATTAATTATTTGAAATTCTTTAAATCTTTTCATTAGAAGAATAATCATTTTCCTATTAATAAAGGGGTCCAATCAAATAATTAATTGAGTTTAAATATTCGTTGAATAATTAATCCGAAATTAGAATAAATTTCGGAACACATTTTTGGCTAATTAAAGCTTAATAATTAATCGATCTTAATTATTTATAAGCCATAACTTAACAAATCTTTTAGTCCATTTTAATTAAAAGACAATAACTGAGCCCAGTCAGTAGAAGCACGTTTTTAATTGGCCCATTCGAATTAAGTTCAGGCCCGCTCTCAGTCAAAGCCCAGCCCGACTTAGCCCAATTGAAGGAAACCCATTTCCCCCAAATCCTTCTTCAGCAACACACGCACGACGCGCACACGCGCGCACACAACCTTTCTCTCTCTCACTCTCGAACCTACCCGACAACAGCCCTCTCTCTCGATCTTCTTCTTCCTCGGTAGAAACGCCGGCAGCCAGCGCCGCCGCCGCCACCGCCACCGCCACCCACCGGTCATCACCTCTCCTCCTCTCTTTAGCCCTCTTTCTCTCGAAATCCCTAACTCTCGAACTCTGGATTTCCAAATCGATAGCTCTAGAATCCAGAAATCAATCCCTCTCTTTCGATTCATCGTCGGCAAACGCCCAACGCCGCCGCTGCTGTGGCATCGTCGGAGCCGCCTCCGTTCTCCAACAGCCACCGCGTCAGTACCGCCGTCGCTGAGCGGCGCTCTGTTCCCGTACCAGCGTCGCCGTCGCTGCTATGCCGCCCCTTGTCTCCGGGGTCTCGGCAGCTTCCCGCCGCTGCCATGGTTGCTGCAGCGCCGCCGCCATCTCTTCCTCCCGTCGAGCACGTCACCTGCCACCGTCGAGTTCGGGACAGCGGCGCTCGCCTTCAAGCGCTACCGCCGTCGATCGTAGCTGCGCGCTGTTGATGCTTCGGCCGTCTACAATCCTCAAACGGACAGGATGGCCCCTGTCCCAGTCTCGTCAACGGCTCCGTCCCCTTCCCTTTTCATCGGCAGGAACATATATGATACGTGGTTAAAGCTTAATTCTCGATTCTTGGTGTTTATGAGTTCTTCATTTACTTAACAGCAACATTGGTGTTCATTGTCATGTTTCTAGCATTTTTGTGTATCCGCTTTTGACTTTAGTTGTTTCCCTTTTTCCTCGGCTGAATAAACATTATCAAAGATTGGTTTGGCATTTCTAGTTCGTAGGGTACAATTTCTTGTTCTTGTTTTAATGAGGTAGAACGTAGTTTGATATTGCAGTGTTTTGCTAATATGCTCATGCTTTGTTTCTGGATTCTTAGTTCGGATTAAAACACAGAAAAGAGATTGAGATTTCTTACTTCTTTTGCTTGATTTTGGTTGGGGATTTGTAGTAGTTGGACAGGAAAGGATGAATGTGAAATGAAGGCCTCTTCTTCTCTTGCTTTCTCCTTTTTCTTTTCTCCCTCCTCTGCTTTCTGCTTCAACTCAATTCTTTCTGTGTGCTTCTCATTCCTCTCTCTTTGTTTCTACTCTCTTTTCTTACTTTGGGTGTTGATTTTTGCAGGGGATGAGGATGGTAAAAGGAGTGGTTATAAAGGGAGTAAATGAAAGATTAGAAGCTAGCTGAGGTGAAGGGGAGTAAATTTTGAGATCTGCTCAAGATTTGGTATCGTGTTTCATTGTGCATCACTAGTAAATGGTAGATTAATAGGAAAGTTTAATTTAATTAAATCTTGTTTTTGGGTTGTAGTGTATTCATTTAAGTCTTGGCCCCTTTGTGTTGGGCTTTTATTTCTTTTATTCAATAGTTGAGCCCTTAATTAATTAACTTGTGGTATAGTTAAAATTGGCTTGGCCCAATTTTTTTTTTAAATTAATACGAGTAAAATTTTATTCTTGGCCCAATATTAATTATAAGGTAATATAAAATTGAATTCGATTTCTTCGTTCGTAACATAAATTACGAGATATAAATATATTTATATCTATCTCTAAATTGCAAATAAAATGCAATTTCATACAATTGATACGAGTAAACTTTCTATTTTATTAATGGTCGAAATAAAGATACACAAAGTTTTGAATTTACACGGAATTTTTATTTAATAAAAGTCGGGGTATTACAATTGGACTTGGGATGGGCAGAGCCAAGAAAGGGGCGAGATGTGATAAAAAAAGAAGCAACCCAGAAGAACCCGAGTGATTGGGTAACTTTTATTTGTCCGATTGGGTCGGGGGGAGGAATCGGGAGGCAGAGCGAAATCGGGCAAGGGAAGGTGGATGGAACATCAAGAGAGGAAGGAACGGACCGGAAAGGGGGAAAAAAGGGAGGAGAGGGAGGGATTTCGCAAGGAAATTGGGGTTTATGGGCAAGGGCGCGGAGGAGAAGCTGCTGAAGGTGATTGGGGAGGATAGGGTTGTGTTCTTTTTTAATATCAAACCACCCATTGTTCCATATAATAAAAAAATTAGTTGCATTATGAAACTTTTACGAATGAATTGAAATAATAATATCATTTTGAACTAAACTATTAACTTCTTTTATATATATATTCTTATTAATAATCACAACGAAAATAATTAATAGAGTAGAAAATTAAACTGATATTTTTTTTCCTTAAATTTAAATTAAAGACAGATAATTTTAAAATTGTAGAGTCTCTTTTTATATGGGTTCTATATTGATGAAGTCTTATGAGTAATGGTATAGTTGAATTGAAGTAAAATGAAATTATAGATTATTCAGCCAAAGCTATGAAAATTTAGGGAAAAAAAAACAATAATGATATTCGGTCATAATGTAATTATATAAATTACTATTTTGATTGAATAGTCATGATATTATATAATTCAAGTTACTTTGTCATCATAACATTTTAATTTTAATATTATATATATAAAGATAGATATATATATATATATATATATATATATATATATATAATTATATCACACTTTATAAATATATAGTAATGGTTGAAAATTCGTGATCAATATATAATTAGAAATATGATAAATAATGTGCATATATTATTTCACTCTAGATATAAAAAGCGTTGAGATTAATCATTAAATATAATGCAACAAGTTAAGGAATTATACAATTTTATTTTTATTAGCCCTAATCATTGCATAAAAAATTGAGAAAGTAATTTTTTTTAAATCATAACAGGGATAAATTTGGTAAATTATATTATTGTTTGCTTAGATACATGTGATGAGATTTAAATGGGGACACAAATTTTACATATTGAAGACACTTAAATGGAGGTGGAGGGAGTGTAGTAGAAATCATAATATAAATGAATAGATTACACAACATTTTGTGAGTTCGAGTTCGAACTTCTAGATAAAATGAAATACTATAAAAACTTAAAAACCTTAAGCCCAAACCAATGAAAAGTTGAAACACCTATCACATTATTTGGTAAAGTAGTTCATCTCTTACGAGATAATAATGAAGGGTACCATGCACATGTGGAAACATGAAGAATATCATGCATCAATAATCTCTCATGAGAAGTTTACTTTAAGGGATACGAGTGGATTGATTAATTTTATCCAACTTAATTTCATGTTTATTTTATAGGATTGCTAAATTAGTGTTATTTCTTGTCCGGGGTGAAGTCGTCTCGCACTTTATGTCTAGATTTGAGACTAATCATGAGATATAAATCTCACCCAAACACATATGATAATGAATGCTCATTAAAGTAAGTGACATCCTATATCTTATTCCAAAAGTTTTCTATATCCTTCTTATCTAAAAAAATTCAATCCCTAAATTAAGTTATCCATCAAAGTAAATGCCCATCAGATAATATTCTTAAACGAAACAATAATCATCTTCTTTAGCCAAAGCATGGTACGGGGTAAGATAAATTACAAATCATAGTAATAATTTTGTCCAAATAAATTTATAGTTATAGTGATAAAAAAGAATAATCTTGAGGATAATCTTAAAATCATTATTGCTTTTGTCATGATTTATAGTTGGTTTATATTTAGCAGCACAACTTGAACTTTGACGCTAATAATTCTTCTCTTAGTTTGTGTTGGCTTCTCTTTTTCCATGTTCCACATAAAGAACTCTTCAATCCAAAATGCATTCGCGATAGCAATTCAAACCAGACCATATTTGATCTGGTGAAGCTCTTGTATTACCCGGCATAAACCTAAATCCTTATTAATACGACATCTGTCCACAATAAACGTATCCAAATTCTTTTTTCGTATGTCCACGAAAAATGACACTTTCTATTTTATAACGTGGACCCTACATAAAAAAAACTCGTTTCAAATTCACACTTTTTTACTTTTACACTACTTTAAGTGGGATCCTAACTCCACTATCACATATAGTACTACTTTAATACCAGTAATCACAAAATATTAAGTTTTGGCCGAAAAATTGGAGCATGTGTTTGTTAGACGGAAGTAGTTAGGGATGGCAATGGGTCGGGTTTTTACGGGTACCCGCCCCACCCAAACCCTAATAGGACGGGTTTGGGTAAAACTAAATGGGTTTGGGACGGGTCTGGGTAATAGAATTGATACCCGCAACGGGTTTGAGTTGGGTATGGGTAGATAGTTATGGGTACCCACTACCCAAACCCACATATATATGTATGTATGTTTGTGTGAATTAAAATATTAATAACTATTCGTAATTTTAGGTTTCTTTTTTTTATGTATCAAAATTAATATCTTATTGATATTTATATTAAGATTTGTTTTATAATTTCGTTAGTTCACATTTATAATGAGATTTGCATGTTTAAATAATAGTTTTGACTTTCGATTGGTATATATATTTAGTTATAATTTTTGTTATATGAAATTTTAAAGAACTATTTATATTAATGTTGTGGAGTTCGGGTTTTATCGGGTAATTAGTGGGTATTACCCGATGGGTTTGGGGCGGGTATGGGTATCAAAATTTATTTTTAAATGGGTTTGAGACGGGTATGGGTACGAAAAATTTTAATGGGTCTGGGTTTGGGAAAGACTAAATGGGTGGGTACCCGACCCATTGCCATCCCTAAAGGTAGTATTAAATGTAAATAAGAATTAATGAGCCAAGTACGGTAAAACTTAAAATAATTTGTATTATATAACATCTACGAAGAATAAATCTAATGACCTATTAGGAAAATATTAAAAATAATATGTACTCCGTATTATATAACAACTACGAAGAATAAGTCTAATCTTAATAAATTAATAATTTATTCCAAATTAAATTACATTATTGTAGATTTTTTTCTTGTTATAAAAATACAAATTAGTTTTGTTCTTTTCCTTATTGTAGATTATTAGATATCGGTGATGTATATTATATTGTTTATTGCATATTCACCTATACTATTTTTTTTTTAATTCTAATGATTTATTTTGATGATAATATTAATAATCTAATGTTTTATTCTATTGATAATATTAAAGGTATAATAATAGGTTGATCAAATTTTGTAAATAATGTACTTTTTATAATCATTCCTTCTCATTTAAAAGTAACCAAAAATATACTGCATAAAAATATTTTGAACTAATCCAATTGGATGACTGAGATTTATTTTTAGTTAACACGTATAAAATTATATATCATTGTATATAATTGCTCAAATGTATATTTATTTGATGTAATTAGTCAAGTATACGCAAATTATATTCTTTTTCTCATCAGTGCAATTCCGTATTAATATTATGATCACCTTAATAATTCCTTTAAAAATTATAATTATATTAGTATTGTTATTGTATTATGACTCGTTATCATCCAAAGAAAGAAACTAATTTTATTTAATATATTAGTATTTAGTCATATTTTAATTCATTATCTATTAAGAAAAGAAGCACTCTTATTTAAGATAGCTTCGTCTATACCTTTTATGATATATATTGTATATATTGTTTAATGCATATTTACTATATTTTATTATTATTTTAATGATTTATTCTAATGATAATATTAATATTTTAATTATTTATTCTATTTATAATATTAAGGGCATAATAGGTAAACTAAATTTTCTAAACAAGACACTTTTTATAATAGTATAGATATAGATTATTCTTAATTACTTTAAAAATTGAATATAAAAATATTTTTTCTCTCCAAAAATTACATTTTTTTCTCTTAAATAAAAAAATAACAAATTCTTTAAATTAGTCAAGATTATCAAACAAATTAAAGGGTTAATTTGTTAAAAATACATAAATTATACCACTTTTTGAATTTTCTCATAAAATCTAAAAGAATTTGACATAAATACATAAATTATTACATATTAATATTAATTATGACGGGTCACATTATGACCGAATAGCATCACCAAAAAAAATATAGAGAAGATTCCATGTAAGATTAAGATTCATATTTGTATTATTTATCTATAGATAATTGTAGCTCGTCCATTGTTTGGATCGACGGTTGAAGCGTTATCATTTCTCTTGTAGTCATACTTATTATGAATGTCAAATCACTCATCCGCCCGTTGTTTGGATTAATAAGAATCTATTTTATTCGGTTCCATAATAAATTTTATCTCATAATTTTATTTTCGAGTGGGGGAACCAACACAATAACGACGTGGGTTTAGGATTTAAAAATCTCATGTGTCTCTCGTTTTATAATTTTTTTTTTCAGAATATGATTTAGTATGTAATTCAATTCAAACTATATATTCTTTTTTTTAAAAAAAACTAATAATTTATTAGTGCGTTTGATTTTGTTTATTATGGAGTATCAATTTGCTCCATTGCACTTGTATGGAGACAAATGAGAGTCGTGCTGCTCTACATTCAGTTTCTCATAAAAATTTAAAAAAAAAAAAAAATTAGATATTTCAATATTTTAAATTTTAATTAGAAACAAATATTACAAAAGTGTGGTGTAGCTTTTATATGGGTTATTTATTGGTGATGTTTCATAAATAATCGATTTGGGATAGTTTAACTTAGGGCATTCCGGTTTTTCTACCCCATTAAAATATCTATTGTAAAAATTACCCTAAAAAATACAATAATGTAAAAACTGCCCTTTTGAAATTAAATAATCGGGTGGGTCCCACAATCAAACACCACAGCTCACAAGTTGGCAGATTCTGCAGCGTTGAATGAGGGAAAGGGTCGAGAGTCGAGACAAGGGCGTGAAAGTGTGTGTCGGACTTTGGGGACTTTAATAAAATTGTCGAGAAGTGGACGAATTTTCTAAATTAATTTATTTATTTTTTTGTTTTTTTTTCCTTTTGTAAAATATTCTACTCTCCCTCTCCATCCTCCATATAAACACCTCACCCCACCCGACGACTCAACACTAAACCCTACATACTCACTAACGAAGGTGCAAAAAAAAATAAAATTAATCTTCACTATCTACTCAACACTCCATCCTCCATAATTTTTTACAATTCCGGCAACCACCCTCCCACTGAAACTTCATTTCACACAAGGATGGTGTCACAATACGTAATCGAAAATGACCACTTTGTCTTGCCGGAAAACGAATCGGGGATCTCCGTCGAAGTAATACCACGACGAATATCGGTATGTTTTCCGGTGAATGTAGTATTATTTTTTTTTGCTATGAATTTAAATTGTATTATTTGTTAGGATTTAATTTGAAATTAATTCGCTTAGTGATTTGTTTAAATTAAATGATTATTATTTTGTTTAAATTGTACTATTTTGTTGTGATTTAGTTCGAAATTATTAGAATTTTATAGTTTTTGTAATTTTAAAATTTATATTTAGGTTAAGGAAAAAAATAGAAAAATTCGGGCATAGCCGGCCGGTCAATCCGACGCCGGAAAATGGCCGTCCGGTCGTTTATTACGGTGGCCGGAAAAATCACTTTTCCGGCCACCAGATGGACCGGCCGGCTATGCCCGAAAATTCCAACTTTTTTTTAAGTATGGATAGTAAATTACATGTATTTTACAAGTTAATTAATTTGTTTATTGAATTTTTTTTAAAATTAGTTGATTATTATTTGATTTAAATTAATTGTTTTATGTGATTAAATTCTAAATTATTTCAAATATGTAGTGTTTGTAATGTTAAAAATCATATTTAGGTTCACACAAAAAGAGGAATTTTTTGGCATAGCCGGCCGGTCGATCGGGCGCCGGAAAAGTGCCGTCCGGCCTAGTATTCCGGTCGCCGGAAAAATCACTTTTCCGGCCATGGGATGGACCGGCTGGCTATGCCCGAAAATTCCAAATTTTTTTCTTAGTATGGATAGTAAATTAGATGTATTTTATAATTTACATAATTCGCTTATTAGTTTTTTTAATATTAGTTGATTATTTTTTATTTAAATTAATTATTTTATGTGATTAAATTCTAAATTGATTAAAATATGTAGTTCTTGGCATGTGAAAATTCATATTTAGGTTCAACAAAAAAAGGAGGAATTTTTTGGCATAGCCGGCCGGTCGATCGGGCGCCGGAAAAAGGCCGTCCGGCCGTGTATTCCGGTCGCCGGAAAAATCACTTTTCCGGCCATGGGATGGACCGGCCGGCTATTCCTGAAAATTCCAAATTTTTTCTTAGTATGGATAGTAAATTAGATGTATTTTATAATTTACATAATTCGCTTATTAGTTTTTTTAATATTAGTTGATTATTTTTTTATTTAAATTAATTGTTTTATGTGATTAAATTCTAAATTGGTTCAAATATGTAGTGCTTGGCATGTAAAAATTCTTATTTAGGTTAACCAAAAAAAGAGGAATTTTTTGGCATAGCCGGCCGGTCGATCGGTTGCCGGAAAAGGGCCGTCCGACTGTGTATTCCGGTCGCCGGAAAAATCACTTTTCTGGCAACCCGATTGACCGGCCGGATACATCCGAATTTTTCCCTTTTTATTCTCATTATATATAAATATTGAGATGTAATTTATAAGATTAATAATTCATTTATTGATTTTTTTTTGGAAATTAATTGATTATTATTTTGTTTAAATTAATTAAATATGTAATTGATGAGTTGGTTAATTTTTATTGATCTTGTGTTACAAGATTCTCCGGCGCTGTGGTACCGTCGAAGCAATTTGATCAACTGGAGATTTGATGTCGGCAACTATTATAGGGTTAAAATCTTGGAAGATATAAAGTTGGCACTGAGCGAGACATATCGATGTGGTGAATTGGTCGATGAGTTTCAGTTGGGACCTTTCGGACATTTGCTCGACTGGGAGCCGGGGCAAAACAGTAAACCCTTGCTCCACTCCGTGTTATCTCGATTTGTCGTTACAGAGGTGATAATTTGGTTCTACATTAGGGGTGAGTACGTAGAGTACACCGTTCAGGACCATGCTCTGATCACAGGGTTGAGATTTGGCCCTACAGATTTTGATCCCAGGATTCAGAGGGAGCCAAGGGCATCCCGTTTTTTTCAAGACGTCTGTGGCGGCCATGGTCAGAAGGCGGCACTCTTGCACTCCCAGTTGGGAACACTCACGTCTGAGAATGATCCAGACGGGCAACTTTGATTGAAGCTGGCAAACTTGTTGATGGCCAATTGTTTTATCCTCAGTCATGACGGGCAGGCTCCACCCCACCAGTGGTTGTGGGAGTTGATCGACGACACTGATGAGTTCAATTCTTTTCCTTGGGGTGCGTACTCCTACAAGACCTTGCAGTACTACTTGAGGACGTTTCAGGCGAGGTCTAGGAAGTATCACATTTATGGGCCGGTATGGGCACTGATGGTATGGGCTTACGAGGTGATGCCAGGGTTCGGTGAGCAATTTGCGGAGAGGGCTTCCACGACGGACGTGCCGAGGTGCCTCAGATGGAGATTCCGCAATACTTTCACCGGTGTGTCCGATGCAGAGCTGTACGCGCCGTTCGATGATCCTTAGGGAGGTATTTCTAGGATCGAACCGGAAGATCAAGAGATTGAAGAAAGTTACTACCGATCGGTGCATGAACCGGGGGCCTTACTGGTGAAGTTTCATATGCCGAAGACTTCGTACATTGTCGACGAATGCCCTCATATACAGCTAGCTGATCCCGGGTCCCAGTATGCCGTTGGAGATTCCTACGAGGGAAGTCAACATAGACGGAGTTGCAGGTCTACGAAATTTGCCAGAAATCTAGCTGAGGAAGGTACATCTTTATCCCGGCACGAACGTGGTTCTCAAAGCAAGAGTGGTGGACATGAGCATTCTCTTCCCGGGATGTCTAGGGAGGACTTGGTCAGTATTATAGAGGACGTCACTCATCGCAAAAACTAGCGCATTATGCAGACAATGAGGCAAGAGTACGAGGGAATGGAAAAAAACCTCTTGACGAAGGTAAAGAAGTGGCTCAGTAAGGGAATCACGAAGGGCATTGACATCGTGAGCTGCGGAACTTCCTCTATGTCCATTCCAGTTCACTCGCCTCGACGTTCGAGCCCGCCCCTCAATGTTTTCTCAGCACGGGCATCGGATTATGCAGCCACTGCTGTTTCGACGAGCCTTGAAGCGACCAAGCCCCTCGAGCCTGTAGGTGCTCGAGCAGACACCTCTCTCCCTCTCTACACGGGTGCCTTCACTGACCCCTACATTGGCGAGAACCCGAGCACTGTACAGCCTTCGGCATTCACTTCCATTTTTGAGCAGGTATAATAAATTAGAGTGTTGTCTTTCTTTCCCATTTAGTTTCATTGAATTTCGTGTTTCATGCATGCTTATTCGAATATTCATTTATCGTACAGGACACTCCATTCTTACCGATGACTACCAGCGGGCCCCTTTCCACCTTCATTCCGCCATTCGGTCAGGGTTATGTACCGATTCCCGAAGATACACATGAACTGCCGAGGAACTCTATGCCGGAGTTCTGGTCTAGCATGCCTGTTTTTTCGACTCCAATCCCCACATCCTTGACTGCCACTCACCCGAACATTACGATTCGTGAACAACCGAGACGTGCTTCGTCGGTGGAGCTTGGGCAGGTATTTTTTTCAAAATTGATGTGATCTGATTTAATTGCAATCTATATCTATTGCTAAATTATACTCTAACATCGTATCCTTTGGATTACCGTATTAGTATATTAATATTTCCTCATATCTCATGTAGTCTACTAGATCGAAGACTAGTGGATCAGAGAGGAAGACCGCCCCTCCTAAAAAGTCAAAGCAACGGAGGAGTGGTGCTTCAGGCGCTTCAGGAAGTAGAAGTACATATTTGCCGCCCACAATGCCGGCTATGCCCCCTCAGGACTGGTGAATGATTGGAAGGCATTTCTTGCTGACCAGATAGAAGGAAAAAAAGTCAGCATTCCTGAAGCATCAGAAGATTGGACTGTTGTACATTTCGCTCAGATGTTAGACAAGAAGGGGCAGTGGGATATCTTCGTACGCAAAATTGATGCAAAATTTAAATATTGAATATCATTTTACTTTAATTGTCACACTAGTGGTTCTAACACATATGTATTCACTGCGCAGACTTTCGACCTTGCCTTAATGACCTTGCGCCAGAAAATTAAAAGTGGGACCGATGTTTATCCTCAATGGCGGGATGGAGGATTGGTCATATGCCCTACATTCGTCATCGTAATATTTTGAATTTTATTTTTCATTTGATATATTTAACTGCCTCTCTACTTTCACTGATTATGTATACTAATATGTAATCATTGTTCATGAATGTAGTTGGAGCTTAAAGCGGACTGGCAGGTCTTGTTTGAAGAGGCACGAGAGCTCTTTGGTACTTCCGCTGAAGAGATGAGTAACCCCCATCATGGTCTTCTCGTTGCGAATTACATGCGAACCCACTGGAAACCCAACCCTCAATTAATTGGATTAGTATTGGGTACGTACAGAGGAATTGATTCTCCTAACTGGCGGTCTGCAAGATCGGTAAGTCTTAGAAGTAAATCTCCGGATATTTCATTATGAATGAATTTATTTATCATGTGGTTATTAAATCTCCGGATATTAATTATGTTGTTTCCATCACTACGTAGATTGTCATTCCATGGGTTATTGAACGTGGCAACCGATATGTTGTTTGTTTTGTCCTCCCGGGTCAGAAAAAAGTCATTGTTATGGATCCGGGGTATTGGGATCTCAACGCCGAAGAGCAGGGATATGTTAAGCTGGAATTGGAGCCATTGAGATTCTTTTTGCCACTTTGGTTAATTGGTGGGCTTTATTGGGCCTCGAATATTCATGGTTGGCGGGATAAGGCACATTCCTTTGAGTTTGAATTTGCTCTGAGGGATCAAGTCATTTCAAGTCGTCTGGAAAACAACAATGGTCCAATCGCCATAATGAATATCGAGCGCTGGATTAGTGGATGCCCTGACGTAACTAATGTGGACGATATGTTAGCCGTGTATAGAAAGATTGTTGCGTGCAGGATCTTCAGTCACCGCACGTAGTTGTAATCTGAGGCAATGGTCCACGATATATTGGGTTCTTTTTCGAATTACAGTTTAATTCTATTGGGTTTTCTTGTGAATGTGAATATTCATTTATTTTGGACAATATATACTAATTGAAGCATATCGTATATTTGATTAATATAATGAATTGGTATATTAATTTAATTTTGTTTAATTTAATTTGATTTGAATTAATCTAAAAATAAATCTAATTTAATATATTAGCCGTTAATGTCATCTAATTTAATTTAATCTGATTCGCTTTAATTTAGTTTGATTTAATTTGTTTCGCCATAATTTAAAACAACAAACTATATTAGCCATTACTTTCATCTAATGTAATGTAATTTCATTTAATTAATTTGATTTGATTTAATTTAATTTGATTCAATTTAATTTATTGTAATTTAAAAATATAAACTATATTAGCCGTTAATTTCATCTAATTTAATTTAATTAATTTTGGTAATTTAATTTAATTTAATTTGATGAGACAGACCTTGATTTGATTAATTTAATTTAAAATCAGGGAAAATACGTAGTTGTAAACACTAAACATTGTACAAAAAAAGCATTTAAACTATATTATTGATATATGCTAATCAGATATATTGGGGCAGTTAGGGCCGGTATGATCAGGAGCGTCGCAATGCAGACATCTACGAGGTCTACGACCTCGACGGCCGCCTCGTTCAAGTCTGCCTCTGATTTTTCTTTCCTTTGGCCGACCAGGTAGACGTCTCAGGATTGGTGGTTGGACGTCAACATCCTTGATGGACCGCGGCACTGTCCACAGATATTTTTTCGGTACACTTCGAATTGGGACGCTAAAACAAGCCTCGTACGAGGCTCGTCTATAGAATATCGAAACGTAATCCACCACGTTCTCTCTATTCTTCCTGGAATTAATAAAAAAAAAATGGGTTAAAATATAAATTCTATATGAAATATATTGCATTCAAATAATGCAAAGTGAATTTCATTACTTGATTGCTGCCATCGCGTGAGCACAGGGGAGACAATCAAACTCCCACCGCCTGCATTGACACACGTGTTGCTGCAGGTCAACCATCACTTCCCGGTTAGACGTCTTCACTTTATAGTGAAGAGTATTGGCAATCCTTGTGGCCTTGTAGGTGTTTGCGTATTCCAATTGCACTGCCATTTTTCTCCGAGCCTCTTCTGTGATCGGGTGAGTATCATTCCTGCACTTTTTGCGTCGCTCATTGAACCATTCTTCAATGATGAGCCTTATAGCATCTAGACAAGCGACAATCGGCAGACGTCTCGCCCATAGGAGGCTATTGTTAAAAGATTCTGCTGCGTTGGATGTCATGTTGCTGAATCGTCTTGCCTCGCACTGCGATCGGGACCACCTTGTTACTCCAACCTGCATCAACCTGTTGTAAGCCAGCCTGCTAGTGCACCGGATCCCCTCAAGGTAGGTCTGGAAATCGTGGTCGTCGTACGTGTACGCGGCATGTTGGAGCTGGATGCCTATATTTTTGCCGTAGTGGGCGAGATTTTTGGCAAGATGGAAGTAACATAACCCGTGCTTAGCGGCGGGGAAGATCTCTCTTATAGCATGTATGATAGACGCGTGTTGATCGGAGATGAACAACGTACCCGGACATGGACCATATGCTTCTCGGAGGCAAGCCATGAACCAAGTCCACGATTCGTTATCCTCAGTCGGCCCTATTCCGTACGCCAGTGGGAATAGTTGCTCGTTCGCATCCTTCACCACAGCTACAAATATTAACCCGTGGGCCTTCCCCTTGAGATGCGTGCCATCAACAATAATGTCTGGCCGGATATATCCATTTCGCCAAGCAAAACGCGTAGCGCTTAGAGCAACGAAGACTTGTTTGAACCGGCCATTCTGGCTAATCTCGTGTTGGGTGATCGTATCCGGATTAGTGAGCCTAAGCATGTAAAGGTAACTGAGCAGATCGTTGAATGAATCCTTGTGTTTGCCGTATACCATCTCGATGGCGGCATTCCGTCCCTTCAAGCACACATCGTAGTTGGCATCGATGCCGAACTCGAATTTGAGCTCATTCTGAATAATACGGGGCTTTATTATTTCAGCATCACGGATCAATCTTTTCGCAAAAATTGAACCGATCACCAACGCGTGGATCTTCCTCACATGAGTGGTATCTGTTAGACCTACCTCATCGCATGTGTGCTCCTCATCAAATGTGTTAATAGTCCAAGGCCCGCCTTCGCTAGTGAGATAAAGTCTAAAGGGGCAATCTCCAGATAATTTGCATACCATGACCATTCTTGTCTTATCTGATTTGGAGACATGGTATTCTTTCCTCATGTTCAAATGCCATAAACCCACTGCGATCTAGATTTCATCCTTGGAGAAGAAAACTGAGGTCCTCGAGAGCTCATCAACATTCAAGAGATCATCGTGATACACTAATGAATCACGGGGCTGGGCAGGGACTATCGGGACAAGCCAATTACTCATGTGCTCCGTGTCTGAATCGTACTCCTGTTCACCCTCACCAGGATTTGGGAACATCATCCCAAGGAGTTTCTGCATACCCCCTTCCTCCTGTATCCAAGCGGTCCACTCCGCGAATAAAGCCCTGTTAAGCTGCCTACCATCATGGTATAGATTAGTCTCGCCCTCGCTCTCCGAGGTCTCCGAGTCCTGTTCAGGTTCCGGGACATAATCTTCGTCATGTATTTGCTCTTCATCGTGCCCGACCTCTTGATTGAGGTCTGGAATGTTACCTATTTCCGGGACGTTGTTGCTTTGGCCGAGATACTCGTCCCCTACCCAGTTGCTAGAAGCAACAACCCTCCCGACTTCATCCAAGTATGCCCGCCAATCGTCGGTGCCATGGCTGAAAAAATCATTTGACCCACCGTACGCCTGCGACTGATCGAAGGTAGGGACATATGGAGAGGATGCCTCGACGTATGAAGATGATGCCCCGACATGTGAAGATGATGCTCCGTCTTTCGGCTTCACGCGTATCGTTGGAATAAAGCCATTACATAATTCAAATAATGTATTGTCACATGTCAACCGTGAGATCGCATTACATCCGCGGCTGCTCGTCCTCATATATAAAATATCGAAATCGGAGCCCGCCAGGTTGCAATAATGAGATATGTTGTATCTCAAATTGTAAATTGTTATCCATGAGATACTGATAATGGGATATTCATCTCATTGCCGCCTTCATAACTAGAATCATCCCAGGTACCCCCGTATTTAATATTGACGTAGACCACATCTATCTGTAGTCAAATAATTATAACTTAATTAATAATTTATGAACTAAAAATTAAATATAAATTCAATAAATTAAATAGATAAATATGAAATACTAATTTTATTAACATACCAAATTCCTCTTCAACAACTACAAATATATAAATATTTCGAATTAAATCGATTAAGAGAATTAATTTTAACTAATTAATATTCAATTAAATTAAAAAAAATAATAAATGAATTACTAAACTTATAAAATACATGTGCATAACCATCCATACTAAGAGAAAAAGAGAAATTTTTGGGAATAGCCGGCCGGTCCATCCGGTGGCCGAAAAAACGATTTTTTCGGCAACCAGAATACACGGCCGGACGGCCCTTTGCCGGCGCCGGATCAAACGGCCGGCTATGCCTCAATTTTCTCTTTATATCACAACCCAAATATAAATTTCGCAAATACAAACACTACATATTTGTACTAATTTCAAATTTAATCACATAAAATAATTAATTTAAATCAAATAATAATCAACTAATTTAAAATAAATTCAATAAACGAATTACTTAACTTATAAAATACATGTAATTTACTATCCATACTAAGAAAAAAGGAGGAATTTTTGGGCATAGCCGGCCGGTCCATCATTTGGCCAGAAAAGTGATTTTCCGGCCACCGGAATACACGGCCGGACGGCGATTTTCCGGCGACTAATTGACCGGCTGGCTACACAAGAATTTTTATCTTTTTTTGTGAACCTAAATATTTAATTTTAACATTACAAACACTACATATTTGTACTAATTTCGAATTTAATCACATAAAAGAATTAATTTAAATAAAATAATAATCAATTAATTAAAAAAAATCAATAAATAAATTACTAACTCTAAAAATACATGTGATTAATTATCTATACTAAGAAAACAAAAGAGAAATTTTTTGGAGTATCCGGCCAGTCCATCATCTTGCCGGAAAAGTAATTTTTTCCGGCCACTGGAATACGTGGCCGGACGGCCATGTTCCGGCGACTAATTGACCAGCCGGATATACCAAAATTTTTATCTTTTTTTCTGAACATAAACATGAATTTTAACATTACAAAAACTACATATTTGTACTAATTTCGAATTTAATCACATAAAAGAATTAATTTTAAATAAAATAATAATCAATTAATTTAAAAAATAAATCAATAAACAAATTACTTAATCTACAAAATACATGTGATTACTTATACATACTAAGAATAAAAAGAGAAATTTTTAAGCATAGTCAGCCGGTCCATCCGTGGCCGGAAATGGATTTTTCCGGCCACCGGAATAATTGGCCGGACGGCCTTTTTTCGGCGAGAAATTGACCGGCCGGCAATGCCTAATTCTTTTTTTATTTTCTCAGTCTAAATATAAAATTTTTATTTAAAAAACTACAAAATTTCTAATAATTTTGAATTAAATACGACATGTTAAAAAAATCAATTAATCTCCAAATAAATACATAAACTACTTACTAAGCATAAAATTCGAGATTAAGCAATTACCTATATTATTGGATAATCCGGAAACACAATGAACCAATATGGCTCGATATCCTCCTCGGTTAATTGCTCGTCTTCCTCTTCCTCAGCTCAAAATTTCTTCACAGAACAATTTTTATGCGGAGTTGCTTTTTCTTTTCTTTTTGGAATTCAATTGAAATTTCTGTGTGGTATATATTGAGTTCGTGTGGTGTGGTTGGCATAGGATACCAAAAATTATTACTGTTTCGTCTGTGATATAACAGACAAAAATTCATTAGTTGCACTGCTACGCATGCATGTATAAAGCAGCAAATTTAACTCACAGCTACCCGCATGCATGCATGTAGTATGATCAACTCTCCTTCATTAATTGCTATTCAGAATAAACATTATAAATAAATAAAAAAATATGAATTTGTCACTTCACATTTTAATCATTCCAAAATAATTGAAAATGAGTCTCATTGATAGTTTTAAAACATAAATAGTGGGACCTCCAACTAAATAAATTAATAAAAAAGGTAGTTTTTACATTTCATCAATTAAAAGGGTAATTTTTACATTTGTATTTTTAAAAGGGTATTTCTCACATTGTGAGTTTAACTTATATAGAATTAATGAATTATAAAGCCAAAGCCATGAGAATTGAAGAAAATATTTACGAATGCAATCGTATCATATATGTACAGATAGATTCCAAAAGGGGTGGATTATATAAATCTTAAATTTAATTTTTACCATCTAAAAGATAATATAGCACAAGCTTTATCATCTAAGTTTATATGAAAATAATATAATTCTTATAGAGGCGTACTGTACCTTATCTAAAATTTAACTCCTATATTCACGCTAAAAAAATCAATAATAGAAGATA
>CM038119.1:14891224-14966722 GCA_001642375.2 Mentha longifolia | reverse complement strand
GGAAATGGAAGAGAATTGAAGTATCTAAAGATTGAGGGCCGGAAATGAGGAAGAATTGAGCTTCAAGAGGTGAAAGTTGAAGGTCAAAAGCTGGTTCGAAGAAAGAAAAGAAAGAATCTTAGAAAGAACCGAACGAGAAAAGAATCGACTGGGGGAAGGAAGACCGGCAGTTTGGACGGTGGCCGGCTAGACCGCCGGCCAAACAGCCATGTGGGTAGCCGAAGGACAGGTTAAACGGTGGGTTGGATGGCGGTTCACATGGCGGTTGGCCGGACCGCCGTCGCAACCGCCGAATGGGCGCCACCTTTTATTTCTTGACCGAGTTGGTTCGACCAACTCGGTCCAACTCGACCCAAAACTTATTTTTTATGTATATTAACCCCCAAATCTTCCCCAATTGGGTATCTTTAGCTAGAATACACTCTCTAGAACCCTAATTTCAATTTCCCTCTTTCTACTTTGGTATTTTCATCAATTGTTGGAGAAATACTTTGAAGATTTGAAGATCCTTTCACTATTTTGTTCTTATTGAATTCTCTATCTTTTGATTATGGTTTTATGCATTTTCTATGGTTTATTTTCCTTAATCATGTCTAGCTAGTTCTCTTTGTGATTCCAATTATATGTAGATTAGGGATAAGTGATGGGATTAGGCTCTAATTATGAATTTACCTTCTAATTTCATGTTCATTTCTCTTGGGGCTATGTTTATTATGTAATTGTGATTGATCACCATAGTTGCATATCAAGTAGTGTTTGATCTAATGCTTAGGAGGTTTAGATTAGATGCTAGGAAACAAGAGATTTGTATGCTAGAGATAGTAGGGCTAAGGAACTCCATAAACTTTTGGGAGTTAATGATTTACTTGATGTCCTAGTCGGAATTAGGCAATTCATTAATCTACTTGATTTAGTTGAGATGAGAATTGAATGAATCATACTTAGGAGGTTTCCCACATGAAATTGGATTAAAATGGCTAATTCTAGTTAGAGTGTTACATCCCTATCACTTAGACCTAATTTAAGTATAATTGGAGTCACTCTCATTTCCTTATTGAATTTTAGTTATTTGCATACTTGTTGATTGTTTAGTTAAGTTCTAAGTTTGTTATTTACTTTCATTGCCATTAGTTAAACAAAAATACAAAAACTTGCTAGTTGGTAGTTTGGATAGTAGTTAGGTAACTAGATTATTACTTGAATCTCATACGCCATAGCATTCCCTGTGGATTCGACTCGATTATATTACATCGATTATCATTGCTCTCTCTCTACCCTCAAAAGTAGGGTGATCAATTTTTGGCGCCGTTGCCGGGAAATGCTTAGTTTGAGTTTCAATAGTCAATTTGGTTATTGAGTTACTAATTCAAGTATTTTTCTCTTTTGATTTGTGTTTTATAGGTTTATGCACACAAGGTCCAAGAGAAGACTTGTTCAACCTTTGATCTTGAACTTTGAAAGAAGGCATAGAAGAATGAATTTTATAGAAGAACAAGAGATGGGAGCTAACATACCAAATATAGAAGCTCTAATGAAGGAGTTTGAAGATATGAGGGCAAAGCTTGATGAGCATAAACGGAGAGCAAATGAAGAGCCTCTACCTCCACTAAACCAAATGTTTGCAGCCCGGTCCAACAATTCCAAGAAGGAGCATGGGGACCTCGTGTTAATGCGAATAACTTTGAGATAAGGACCGGCCTTATCCAAATGGTCCAATCGGAGCAATTTGGCGGGAGGCCAAACGAGGATCCTAATGCACACTTGAGCACATTTTTGGAGATTTGTGATACAGTAAAACATAATGGAGTGCCGGAGGATGCTATAAGGATGAAGCTATTCAACTTTTCTTTGAGGGATCGTGCAAAGAAGTGGTTTAAAAACCTTGACAAGAGCGAGTTCACTTCATGGGAAAAGTTATGCAAAGCTTTTCTTGCTAAGTACTTCCCTCCTTCAAAGGCTCAAAAGTTTATCTCGGAAATCTCACATTTCTCACACCATGGAGATGAAACTTTATTTGAAGCATGGGAAAGGTATAGGGACTTGCTACGCCAGTGCCCTTAACACGGTTTTAGTGAAGCACAACAAATAGTCAACTTCTATAGTGGACTCTCTCCACACACAAGGAGCATAGTTGATGCTACATCCGGGGGTTGCCTAGTAAACCGAAATGCAAAGGAAGCTCTAAGGATTATAGAAAAGATGTTGGCCAATAGTTTTCAATGGCCATTGGAGAGAGGTCCTACGAAGAAGGTGAACTCTATAATTGAAGATGCAAGAATTGATGAGTTGGCTATACAGTACACCCTTCTTAAAAGGGAATTTGAAGAAGAGAGGAGATCTAAGAAAGATGTTCAAGTTGTTCAAGCTTAAGAGAATGAGGAATACAATGGGAATGAAGATGTGAATTATGTGAACCAAAGGCCTTATGGAAACTACAACAAGCAAGGTTTCCAAGGACCTCAAGGAGGATTTCAAGGGAACTGTCAAGGGAAGCAAGGAGGTAACTCTTATGGTCAACAAGGAGGTTATCAAGCCTATAACCCCAACAATTGAACTCATACCAACCTTTCCTATGGAAATCCCAACAATGCTCAATTTCCACCTCCTGGATTCTCCGTTTCTCAAGGAGCAATTGAAGAGCCCAAGAAAAATCCCTCTTTAACGGATCAATTGCTTCAATAATTGTTGGCTAACCAAGGTCAAATGGTGAACTAACAACAACAAATGGCCAATCAACAAAGCTCGTTTATCACTCAAACCGGCCAAAAGGTTAATACTTTGGAAAATTCACTCACCTCCTTGACAAAGCAAGTAAAGATGATGGAAGGCCAAATGAGTCAAATGGCCAACCAAGCTACCACTCAACACACACCGGGCAAATTTCCAAGTAATACGGAGATAAATCCCAAGGGGTGTAATGCTATTACATTGAAGAGTGGAAGAGCCTATGAGAATGAAGCTACATCTGGAAGTAAAGAAGAGGAAGTTCTTGTGGAAGACATACCCTACGAAGAGCCTCCAACCAATGATGAGGAATCTAGCAATGAAGTTCCAAAAGAGGCTCCAAAAGAAGAGTTGATAGAAGCTCATCTTCCTACCAAGGATGTGATCACAAAGACTCTATTCCCTCATCGTCTAGCAAAGCCCAAGATTAATGAGAAGATGAGAAGATTCTTAGACATTTTCAACAAGGTACAAATCAACATACCTTTGCTTGATGCACTTCGAGATATGCCCGGATATGTAAAGTTCCTTAAGGATGTCGTTGCTAACAAGAGAAAGTTTGGATCATTTGAAATAATTAGTCTAACAGAGGAAGTTAGTTCAGTGATTCAAAGGAAAATGCCCTCAAAGGTGGGCAAAAGTTCAGGAAAGTCTTATGTGATCTTGGTGCTAGCATAAATTTGAAGTCATTGTCTATTTTTAGGAGATTGGACATTGGAGAGATCAAACCAACATCAATTTGTCTCCAAATGGCCGATTGTTCTATCTCTTATGCCCAGGGGATTGTTGAAGATATGTTAGTGAAGGTTGAGGAGTTCATCTTTCCCGTGGACTTTGTTATATTGGATATGCCGGAGGACAAGGATATGCCCCTCATTCTTGGGCGTCCTTTTTTAGCAACCGGAAGGGCTCTCATTGATGTACAAGATGGGAATCTTACATTTAGGGTCAATGAAGAAACCCTCACTCTTTCAATCTTTGCTACTATGAAAAGAGAAGATGATCCAAATTATGAAGAATGCAATTCAATCACCACTTTGCCTACATCTATGGCAAATGATCTTACGGAGGAAATCATCTCCAACTCTCTCTATTCCTATTCCGACTTGGATGAAGCATGTGACGAGTTATTAGAGTCAATTGCTTTCTTGGATGCAAATCAAAGTTCACCAAAGGATGGAGTACACTACCTTGATATTAATCAACCGGGAGAGAGTGGGAGTTCAACAAAAGTGGAATCCCCTTCAAGCAACACTCTTGAGTTGAAACCTCTCCCTGATCATCTAAGGTATGCCTTTCTTGGTGATAAAGACTCATTTCCCGTAATTATGTCTCAACACTTGTTAGAGTCCGAATTGGACAAGTTGTTGCGTGTCCTTAGAGAGTTTAAAGATAGGATTGGTTGGTCTATTGATGATATTAAGGGGATTTCTCCCTCTATATGTATGCATCAAATCTTATTGGAAGATAATTGTCGTCCTAAAGTGCAACCTCAAAGCAGGTTAAATCTGGTGTTGCAAGAAGTGGTAAGGAAAGAGGTGTTGAAATTGCTAGACGCCGGGATGATATATGTTATTTCGGATAGCTAGTGGGTAAGCCCCACTCAAGTTGTTCCTAAGAAAGAAGGGATCACAGTGGTGAAGGATGATAAGGATGACTTGATCACTACTAGAGTAGCAACGGGTTGGAGAGTTTGTATAGACTATCGAGCTTTGAACTCCGCTACGAGAAAAGATCATTTCCCATTGCCCTTTATTGATCAAATGCTTGATCGGTTAGCCGGATATGAGTAATATTGTTTCTTGGATGGCTACTCCAGCTATAATCAAGTGATGATCACCCTGGAAGATCAAAATAAGAAGATCAAGCAAATCCTTGAGAAGATGATCACAATGAGGAAGGATTGGGCTAATAAGCTTGATGATGCTTTGTGGGCTTATCCAACGGCCTACAAGACTCCAATTGGTATGTCTCCTTACCAACTTGTTTTTGGAAAGTCTTGTCATCTTCCTATTGAAATGGAGCACAAGGCCTATTGGGCGATTCGAAAGATAAACTTTGAGCTTAAAGAGGCCGGTTATAAGAGAATGGATAATCTTGTTGAAATCGAGGAATGGAGAAATGAAGCCTATGAGAATTCAAAAATTTTTAAGGAAAGGGCTAAGAAGTTCCATGATGTGGGGATTCGGTGAAGAGATTTTGCACCGGGAGATGAAGTGCTTTTGTTTAATTCTCATTTTCGTCTCTTTTCTGGAAAGCTCAAGTCAAAGTGGACGGGTCCTCACATCATTTCCAAGTGCAACAAGAATGGTTCGTTTGAGTTGTTAAAGCAAGATGGTTCAAAGTTTGTAGTGAATGGTCATCATCTCAAATTTTACTTTAAACTGGAGGAAATTCAAAAAGAGACGACCATCTACCTCAATGATCCTTGATGAAGGAGGCAATGTTGAGCTAACGACATTAAACAAAGCGCTTGTTGAGATGTACCTCAACACGTATCCTTTTCTTTTTCATTTTTGTTAGTTTTTATTTCATTTTCGATTTTTGTGTCATTTGTTTCATTTTTCATCTAATTTTGAGAAAAACTATAAAAAATAGAAATGTTGAAAATGAAAGTTGAAAAATGTTTAGGGCAAGTTGAGAGGGGGTCGAGGAGGGCCCGGTGCTCGAAAATAGGCAGAATCAGTCAAGAAATGCATCGGAAAAAGCAGGAAAAGGATCGTTTGCAAGGGGCCGACAGCGGCCGGCTGGACCGCCGGCCAGACCACCGTGTGGGTGGCTGGCATGCAGGCTAGATGGCGGTTGAGACGGTGGGTCACACGGCGGTCGGCTGGACCACCGGCCAGACCGCCGCCGTCCCTCTCTCCCCCTTTTATTTCTATTTTTGTTTTTTCATTCTATTATATTTTGTTTTGTGTTTTTCATCCTCTTTTGTTAGAACACACTCACTTTCTCACTCTAAAAACCTAAATTTTCTTCCTCTAATTACTCTCAAATCACTTGGAATTGAGTTAAATCCTTCCATAGGTTCATTACCCATCCCAAAACTTGCATTTTGAACCAAAGAAATCACATTTTCACCCCTTCTAACTCAAAAGACGAAAATTTGGTTTTCTTGGTTAAAGAGTTGAAGTTCTTCAAATTTCTTCAAGAAGATGAGGTAATGTGCTCTATACCTTTGCTCTTATGGATTTCTACTTGTAATATGAAGTGGTATGAGTGTTTATTGTATCATTTTCATTGAATTAAGTGGAAATTCTAGCTTAGGGTTTTTCTTGAATTTTAAAGAATTTTTTTGAATGAAGAATGTGAAAATAAGCATGAATTCAATAGCATTCATTCTTTCTTCTAGGAATCATGCTAGATATATCCTTTAAAGTGCATTCTCTTATGACTCATGTCTCTTTATGTACTTGGGCATATTTGAAATGAGCTTGGATGAAGGTTTGCATAATTCATGAATTTCTTGAGTGTTTCAAGGCTTAAAAAGGGCATGAGTTCTTGAATTTTTGACTTGCAAAGTGGAATTCATTGCATTATTCTTTTGAATTGAATTTTCATGTGAATATGCATTCATTTTCATTTGAATACTCATGAATGAGCTTAGAGGGGGTTTATTGCATTTATGAAAGAAATGTGAATATTTGCTTGATATTGGTTCAAATTTCATTTCTTAAAAGCATGAATTCCAAATGGGGGCTGATGACTATGTGAAGTGTTGCTTATAACTTGGAAAAACTTTGATTATTATTCTCTCAAATCTTACTTGAAATTGTTCTTGGTTTGTAGGAAAAAGGATTCTAAGGGGAAAGGAATGACAACCACCACTTCTAAGGAATTGATTGCTTCTCTTTCTAAAAAAAGAAGAAAGGATGCTTCTTCATCTTCACAACCACCAAGAAGAGATCCGAAGACACCGGAAGCTCATGATATTCACTTGGAGACTTATGAGGAAAGGGAAAGATTTGCAACTCTTGTGACAAGAACTGTTATACCGACTCAATTCCCATCTAAGGCGGCTTTGGAGAAGCTAGGACTTTATGACAACATCAAAGTCCTCTTTGATAACATAGGATGGGGAAGTCTCCTAGACGACAATCTTGAGTATAGAAGAACTTATGAGAAGGTAGTTCTTGAAGTCATGAGTACATTGGAGGAGGAGAACATCCATTCTATGCAAAGCATCAAGTTTCAATTATTTGGAGTGACATGAGTTGAGTTTGGAAGAGATTGATGACATTTATGGTGTGCCACATGGTGGTGATGTGTTAGTTGAAAGAGCCTTTGAACACTATTCAATTTGGAATAAACTTGCTCCAATCACAATGGAAGACTTTAGGTCGGGGTACTCGAAGTCGAATGAGGTGAGAAATCCGGTTCTAAGGATGGTGTTGAAGATCCTTGCACACACCATTGTTGCAAGAAAAAAGAATACTTCGGTCCGGATTGATGACCTTTTCATTGTCCATGCCATGTTAACAAAGAGGTGCATTAGCTTTACTCACATCTTCCTTTCTCAATTGATGAAGCAAGCAAGGGTGAATAGTGGAAAGGTTAATATAGGAGGGATGCTCACTCCTTTGGCTAGAAAAATCAAGGATGATCTTGGTGGTTATTCTCCGATGAGAGGTACACACTTATTGGATATTGAGAAGTTGAGGAATTTGAGGTTTCTCATATCATCTAGACCTCCATTTTACTTCACTCAAGAGGATGGTGAGCAATTCCCTCTTCCTAATGCCATGAGTGTAATGGTCACCGATCTACATGATCGTGAGAATTGGCACTTGAACTCTCCTACTCATAAGTTCATCAAGGAGAATCGGATTTTCAATTATGAAGAAGATGATGAGTATACAATGGGAGGTGAGGGCATGCCTTTTGTTGAGGAAGATGAGGAAATGGAGGATTCTACAAGAGGAGAGCCAATTCAAGAAGAGAACAAGTTCCAAGTGGTAGAGTTTATGATGAGAGGTTTGAAGCCCTTGAAGGAAGGATGACTAACATGGAGCGTGGATTTAAGTCCCTTGATGCACAACTCACGTTAGGCAAGAAGTAACTTCAATGAGAGTTACTCAACTTGAAGAGACAAAAACAAGTGAGAGGATGGAAAAACAAGCAAATTCGATGATGGAGCTATTGGAGAGCTTCCGGGCATATCAACTTGCTCAATGGGTGACTTGGCCCCGACCTCCTTCATCGTAGCTTGGACCTTTGTGAGTGTAATTTAAATTCCTTATATATCTTTCCCTCCAAAGTTATTTTAGAATTAATTTTCTAAAATAAGTTTGGGGGAGGGGGATAGGATAAGAAATTTAAATTACTTGAATTTCTATGTCCTTTCCATTCCTTTACTTGTCTTTTTGTTGCTTGCTTTGTTTGGTTGCTAGTTACATGACTTTGTGGATTTTTGGGTTGGTCTTGTATGCCGTGGATGGTACTATTGGTTTCTTGTTGATTGATTAAGAAGTCTTAGGTTTGAGATGTGAAGAAATTGGTGGTTTGTGGGTGAAAAATGTTGTTTGGAGGATGAATGTGAAAGTTTGGTTTGTTTTGGTTTAATTAGGTTGTTTCTATGTTTTGTTGGTGTGTTTTGTTAATTGGAAGGAAGATTGGGTTTAAATAAAGAATGTTGAATGCTTGATGTTTGATTTTGATGAGTTTGGGTCAATGAGTATAATTGATGAAAAGTTCTTCTTTGGTTTGATGGCTTTTGAATGTGAGCTTGAATGTGAACATTTTTGAGAAGTTAAAAAGTTTTTGAGTTGAAAAGGTTGAATGAATGCTTGCATGCGTGAATGCGAAAGAACATATTTAATTTCTCAAGTGTTTTTGGGTGAGATGCCAATGATTGATGCTAAAATAGTGACATTTTGAAATTTCTTAAGTTAAAGTCAAGCATGATTAGGATTATTTCACTTGAATAGCTTGGAATGATTGAGTTTAAGCACTTAGACTCTAGGCAAAAAGCTTGAGAGGATTTTGAGCCTAAAAACTATACATTTTTTATAGTTAATATCATTTCTTGAGAGCTTGGTCATGCATTGCATTCTCTTTAGTAGAACTTGCCTTGACACTCTTGTTAAAAATGTTACATGTTTGCATAATTAGGAGATGATCTTAGGTCATCATTGTGTAGCCCATTTTCCCTATACACTAACTTATCTTTCATTACCTTAGTTGTCCCCTTTTGAGCCTTGTAGAGCCTTTTCTTCTTAAACCGGATGATAGGGGGTGAAGGATGGTTAAGGGAACCTTGGTGAAAGTTGAAAATTCATGAAGAATGGTGGGTGATGGTGAAGGGTCTTGTATTTTGTTTTGAGTTGAAAGAAAACTCCTATAAGCTCAATATTAGAAAAGAAAGGAATAAGAACAAAGTTCTTATAAAAAATAAAATAAATAAAATAAAATAAAAAGAAGAAAAGAAGAAAAGAGGTAAGAACAAAGTTCTTACAAGAAAAAGAAAAGAATAAGAGCATAAAGGAGTGTTTCTTTAGATATTTGGTAGAAGCTTGGTTTTCATTCGATAAAAAAGGGTTGGATAAGGTGGAAGATGAACAAATTCATACTTAGAAAGGTGAAGAAAAGAGGTGAAGGAGCTTAGATGAAAATTTGAGCCACTTAGCCTAACATTCCCTACCTTAACCAATGTCCCTACATTACAAGCTTAAGAAAGACCTTTTTGATCCTAAATTTTGCATGCATTGTAGTATTGGAAACTTGAGTTGATAGGCAAGTTTATGGTTAAAGATATGCATTGAATGATTTTGATGAGTGCTTATCATTTTCCTTATATTGAGTGATTGAGAGATACACACTTCCTGTGAGGTCTAGGGTTGAATGTGCTTGAATGATTGAATTTTAAGTTAGGATAGTGATTGATCTTATGAATGTTTGGTTTGACTTGAGAATTTCTTGGTACTAAAATAGTTTTTGAAGTGATATGAGGCATCGAGGAACTCAAAATGCACACTCCATACGTGTTAAGTATTTTGATTGTTCGTTTCATTGTTCGGGACGAACAATGGCTTAAGTTTGGGGGAGTGATTAACACGTATTTATGTGCAAGTTGAGTGTGTTTAGTATGTATTTGAAGCTCGATTTGTGTGCTTAAGTTAAGTGTTAGAATTGCTAGGGTTTTTAACTTATAGCATATTGTATATTCTTCTCATTTTCTCTCGGTTTTCGATCTATTTTTGAGCAGCGGCTTCCAGATCTTCACTTAGGGTTCTGTCAGAGTCTGAAGCGCTGGATAAGGAAGCGCTTTCCTCATCGTCCGTATCTTTCAAGCTACGCTTTCCCTTCAGTGGAGAGCGTTTTGGCTTCTTGGGGGCTTTCACTTTTTTCTTCTTTTTGCCTGCCTCCATTGACTTTCTAAGGAGCAAGGCTTCATCCTCCGTGTATTCGATTGTTGTGGCTGGTGGAGGGGCAATGATGAATTCATCACCGGGAAACACTTTACTAAAAAGCACTCTCGTGTACTGTTTTCCACTGGCCATTCTTGAGCGGGCCACGCATGCTCAAGAAACATCGATACCTTCATTCCATACTTCAGCTTTACACGGAAAGCGAACTTCCAGCGGTCTTCACCCTCTGTGATTTTGCTCACGTCCTTTTTCGCTTCCAAGAGCTGGTTATGAACCACGCTCTCCAGTTAAAAGCAATTTTGTTGATGGCAGTGTCATAGAGCGCCGGCATTAGGTGTATCTTTTGCTCTGTGAGCGTGGACCAGCTTCCAGTGTGACAAAGATGTTGGCAAGATGGTTGAAAGGAGGTCGGATAGAGGAAACCCTTGTCTGCTCCTGAAGGAAGAGCGCCCTAGGGTTTGTGATGAAGCGGCAGAACTCCTTCTGAATATCTACATCTCCGGCAGATTTGGGATTCGCGCCGGTGTTAGGGAGAGGAATAATATCTTTGAAAAGAGCGTTGAGCTCTAAATCATATGTTTTGACCTGATGAACGAGGCCGCTTTCATCAGTCTGTCGAAGCGCGATCTTGGTGGTTAGGGTTTTTGGGTTCAAGTTCGTGAAGAACTCAACCACCCCTACTGGATTGATGTAGGTAGGATGTTGAAATAACAACCTATTCATCCTGGAGTTGATAATGGCGCGCTTGATGATTCCGCCATCTGTAAGAAGATCACGGTCGAGGTGAGCCTCTACATAGACAAAGTCTGGAAAACGGATGCGAGCAATGATCGTGGTCTTTGCATTAGTCATTGTGAGAGAGATGAGTGATTCTAAAATCAGAGTATATTTAGTGCAATTTTAAGTTCTGTGAGAGAGAGAGAACTCAAGAATTTGCAAAAATGGTGAAGGTGATGAAGATGATGAAGTGAATCGGTATGTATATATAAGAAAAATAAAGGTAGTGGGGTGACGTGTCATAGTGAGTGGCTGTGATCACTTCCCGAATTTGGAGTTAGTGGTGAGATCGTGGTTTGCGGTTACTTTAATTGTGTGGTTGAGGGAAAAGTAATTCGAAACATTTGTACGGCCAAGATTAAAAAGTTTTGGCGGTTCGGTAGCGCGAGTGGGATACACGCGCAAGTGGTTATAGAAAACTGTTCCTACAACAGTCTTTGCATTTAATGCAGAGATATCACACGCAATATATACTTGATTGATATTCTACTTTATACGGTATATACTTGAAAATAATAAATTAATGAGAGATTAATTTTCAAAAAATGATTTGAAATTTGGCTGGTTTATACGCTTTGGAATTTAGACGAGAGCGTCTAGTTTAGAAAGCGTCTATAATAGCACTTTAATATTTTCAGTAAGTCACACACATAGTTCTTAAAGACGCTTTGCGTTGACTCACTTACTTGAATTGAAAGACACGAAAGGAAGACTTACCAGTCAGTCAATATTGTAATTGACTGATACCACGCTTTGACGTCCACGTTCTCAATTGTTAAAGCGTTAGTTGAGAAACAGGTTCATTCATGCTTCGGAAGTGTAAGAGCGTCTGTTCTCATCTAAGCGCTTTCTCTCTAGGTTACTATGCTTCCCCCTTAAACAGAACTTCGGACAATCTTTGAGAAAGCGTCAGTTCTGTAGGGGAGGCTCTTAACTTATGATGAGAGATGAAATAATGTCAAGTCCTTTTCTCTTACTAGAGCAGATCTATCTCGTGTTTTCCACAACATGGGTGAATATGAGATTACAAAATCCACAAGGGACCCGGTTGGGGAAGAGTTTCTTCATAGATTTTAATGGAATGATGGGAGTAATCTCACGCTTTACTAGGGATATACCATTTGGGCATGAGATTCACATCATCCATGATAGAGCTATGATTTTACTCTCCTTACTAGGGCAAGTCATCTCATATTTCCATGAAGTAGAATTCTTGAGAGTAGACTCAAGCCATTTTTAGAGTAGGTGCTTCATATTATTCATAACAAATGAGGCTTTCACAATAAGCAGTGGTGAGAGTCTTCAGCACGCTTCACTTCTGGTTCCTTATCCACCATGAAAGCCTGTGATTGTTGAGTGATCACGTATCAAGAGTGACTCCATGCAAATGCCCCATCTTACGAATACGCTTTGTTACTTTGATGATGGCCATAGCTCAACGCTTTCATGTTTTTTCAGCATCGTAGAAGGAGGTAGAAGGATTGGGAATGGAGTCGCGGTTGTGCAAACTCTAGGCCTATAAGTTTGACTTCCTTGAACATCCACAAAGTGTATCCACTTGTGCACCGTTCTGACAAGATGGCACAGAGTTTTACGAGTGTCGTGGTATGAACACTCAACCTTAACCAAGCTAATTCGATTAGCTCAAGAAAAGAGGAACACACAACTGTGCTTTCACATAAAATGTAAAAGCTTGTAGAGGTTAGTGCCCCAAAGGGAACTCTATCCCTCGGTCCGGATTAGGGAATTCTCTTATTTTCTACGTCTTTGTCTTTCATAACTCTTGTAAACAACGGTTCCCCCTTAACTAAATATCCAACATTTTCCTTTAGCAGGGAAAGCGTGTGGAAAGGTAGGAAACACGCTTTACCTTTTCCACCTTACTGTACCTTCTCCTCACCAGGGTCTAGTAACCCTATATCCAAACACAACTGATTGAAGCGGGATTGCGGTAGCGGCTTTGTGAGAATATCCATTTTTTGATGATCAGTATGTATCTTTTCCACCTTTATATCTTTCTTTTCTACATGATCCCGTATGAAATGATGGCAAATCTCGATATGCTTGCATTTTGAATGAAGCACGGGATTGTGAGTAATGGAAATTGTACTTGTGTTGTCACAATAAATTAGAATCTCCGAACATTCCACCTTATAATCCTTCAACTGCTGCTTTAGCCAAAGGATTTGTGAGCAACAACTTCCTGCAGCCATGTATTCCACTTTGGTAGTAGAGGTAGCAACACTTGTTTATTTCTTTGAGAACCACGAAACAAGTTTGTTACCAATGAATTGGCACGTTGGTCCGCCCTCACTTTAGGGGTGAGGGTAGAGAGCAATAATAATCAATTATAGTATAATTGAGTCGAATCCTCAAGGAATGCTAGGTCGTTTAAGATTCAAGTAGTAATCTAATTATCTAACTAATATTCAAGCTTACAAGTGACATGTTTTTGTATTTTCTTAATCCTATTAAGTAATGCAATTGGAAAAGTAACAAATTAGATAACAACTAATAACAAAAGTTAACAAGCAATAGTAGAAAGCTTGGTTCCAAATATAATCCGATAATCACTAGAGGCCTAGGTTTAAGGATTTGCATGGATTAGCCATTTTAATCTAATTCATATGGGATTTCTATATATAGTAAACATCAATTCTTCTCTCGAAGCAACTAATATTAGTGGATTAACCTATGACATCTATCTCCGACTAGGACTCAAGATGCATAAATTAACTCCAAATAGCTTAATTAATTATCTAGAAGCTCCTACTAGCAAGAATTACTAATATGTTATGATTTGATGCTAAGTGCTATGAATTAAAGCCTACTAAGCATTTAACCAAACACCTTGTATGCACTCAATGATGGCCAATCAATCATGCAATAATATTAAGTCCCAAATCACAAGACATATGAATTAGAAGGTAAATCCAACAATAAAATCCAAAAACCTAGTAATCTAGATCATATAATCATATATTGGAACCAAAGAGGAATTTAGCTAGACATAATTGAAGGAATTAAACCATGAAAAAGAGAAAAAATCATGATGAAAATAAAGAGAATTTAATAAGGAAGAAGAAGATGGTCTTGAATTGCAAATCCACCAAGTATAGCTCCAACAATCTTCAAAATACTAAAAAGGAAAGAAGGAAATGTTTCTAGGGTTCTAGGAATATTAAATGTGCCAAAAGATAATACCAATGAAGTATAATATCCTATTTATATCATTACATTGAATAGGGGTCAAAACATAAATACAAAAACATAGAAAATGGGAGAAAATCAAATTTTCAGAGGAAAGAAGTTGGGCGGCGCGCCCGCGTCCAGGGGGTCGAATGCCCAAGGTCAAATTTCCTTCATTGGCGCGCGACCGGGGGTAGCCTCTGAAGCAGTCGCGCGCCGGGTCGCACCCATGTTGCTCCCGCTACGCAATAATTTTGTTTCGGCTCGTTCTCCCTCATCCGAACTTTGATTTGCGAACTATTTTTTGCTACGGACTCCTAACGAACTCCTCTTCGATATGGAATGATCAAATTGGTCAAATAAGTTCTTCATTATCCTGCAAAAAGGCGTGAAAAGACTCGAGAGAATGAGGAAAACATAAATGAAGTAAAACTAATGAAACCCTAGCTTTATAATTTGAAATTCCTCATTTCTAACCTTAGGTTTCACTCTAATCAAGCCCAACATGCACAAAAAATACGTGTTGATCACACGTTCCAGTTGTCGACTTTTGATCCACTTTATATCCACCAAAGTCGGCATCGGAGTAACCAATAAGCGTGAGATCATCTTCCGCCGGATACCAAAGACCTAAGTTGATGGTCCCTTTCAGATATCGAAGAATGCGCTTAGCTTCTTTCAAATGGCTTTGCTTTGGATTGCTTTGAAATCTAGCACAGTCACCCATAGCAAAAGTGATGTCGGGGCGGCTAGTTATAAGATAGGGCAAGGAACCAATCAACATACGATAATCCATAGGGTTAACTGATTTGCCGTCAAGATCTGGATCTATCTTGAAGTTTGTGTTCATGGGAATCTTCACGCTTTTGCACTTTTGAACACCAAATTTAGTGAGCATATCACGATACTTGGCTTGATTGATGAAAGTTCCTCTACTTGTGTGCTTCACTTGCAATCTTAAAAGCAAGTCATCAGCCCCATCATAGACATCTTGTACTTTCTCTTCATTAAACCCGCGAACTTGTCACTTAGGCTTTGATTTGAAGAGCCAAAGATGATATCGTCGACGTAGATTTGAACCCAAAGCATATCTTCACTATCGTTGATAGTGAAGAGGATTTGATCTACCTTCCCTTTTTGAAAGCCGCTTTCGATAATGAAGTTTGAAAGAGTCTCATACCACGCTCTAGGAGCCTGCTTAAGGCCGTAGACAGCTTTGATGAGCCGGTACACTTGATCACTCTTTTCAAAGTCTAGGGGCTA
Organism: Mentha longifolia; assembly: GCA_001642375.2. Lineage (NCBI taxonomy): Eukaryota > Viridiplantae > Streptophyta > Magnoliopsida > Lamiales > Lamiaceae > Mentha > Mentha longifolia. Next base: position 14,951,402 of record CM038119.1, on the reverse strand, counting down.
CTCGACGTACACTTCCTCATTTACATCTCCATTGAGGAAGGCACTCTTCACATCCATTTGATACACTTTGAACTTCTTGGATGCGGCATATGCAAGGAACATTCGAATTGCTTCGATATGAGCAACGGGAGTGAAGGTCTCATCAAAATCCATCCCTTCCTCTTGGCAATATCCTTTAGTAACTAGTCGAGCTTAGTTGCGGACAATGTTGCCATTCTCGTCGGTCTTGTTCTTGAACACCCATTTGGTACCAATTACGCTTTGATGAGTTGGTCGCTCAACTAGGTACCAAACGTCGTTCCTTGGAAACTCATTTAGCTCATCTTCCATGGCGATCACCCAATTAGAATCATTTAGAGCGTCCTCCACCAATGATGGTTCAGTGTTTTGTAGGAAGCAACTAAACAAGTAACTTTCACCATGGAATAAGGTGTTTCTAGTCTTGATGCCCTGGCTGGGATCTCCTAGAACACCTTCTTGAGGATGATATCTTAACCAAAGCTTCTTTTGGTTTTGAACTTCTACATCATCCTCCTCGGAGCGTGGTGTGTGATCATCACCATTCCCTTGATCACAAACCACTGGACTGGATGGAATTTCCTCACTGTTTGATACCGGTGAGGTCAAAGGATCAACAATTCCCGAGTTTAGATCACCCTTATCGAGAGAGAGCTTATTGAAATCCTATTATATGGCTTCAACTCCATCTTCAAGCTCATCTTCCTCTGAAGCATCCACCAGATCTACATACTTTGAGTTGGAGCAGGTTACTAGTTCGGAAGGCGCTTCAGAAACTGTGGCCACTCTCTTAGGTTCAGCATTCAAGCTTTCAGCATTTATCTGTACCTATGGAGTCTTGAAGGCAACTTCATAAAAAAAAAACATGTGGTATTTCTTCCACAACTAAGGTTTGACAATTGTAAACGCGATAAGCTTTGCTTGTAGGGGAATATTTAAGGAACATTCCCGTATCAGCTTTGCTATCAAATGCTCTCAATTGTGTTTTACTGTTGTTGTGAATAAAATACTTGCAACCAAACATATGTAAATGAGAGAGAGTAGGAATTCTCCCTTTCCACAATTCATGTGGGGTTTTGTTGTGGCGTGTGTTGATGAGCGTGCAATTCTGGGTGTAGCAAATGGTGAATGTTGCTTCTCCCCAGAATTTCTTTGGCAGTTGAGCGTCCGCAAGCATTGAACGTGCAGTTTCTTTGATAGTTCTATTTCGGCGCTCTGCAATGCCATTTTGTTGCGGAGTGCGAGCTGCAGAAGTCTGATGAAGGATCTCATTCTCTGTGCAATACGCTTGAATTGATTGAGAAATTATGTTCCTTTGTCGGAGCGTATCTTCACCATAGTCAGCCCTTTTTCCACCGAAAGTTGCTTTAGGAGTTTTGGGAGCTCCCGAAGCATGTCCTTCTTCTTGAGTGGAATTAGTACCCAAGTGTAGCGTGAGAAGTCATCCACGACTACAAGAACATACTTTCTTCCACTCAAGGTGACAGGTGTGATAGGACCGAAGAGATCCATGTGAAGGAGCTCTAGAATTCGGGATGAGGCATGTCCCTACACACTTTGAAAGGACTTCTTGATCTGCTTACCTTCTTGATAGGTTTGGCATACAAAGTCCCTGTTGAAGACCTTATTAGGGATTGCCTCGGACAAGGCTTATCCTAGAAATTGTGTTCATCGTCTTGAAGTTTAAGTGATTGAGGCAACGATGCCATAACCACATAACTTCTTAGGTGCTTCTAGCGACGAGATAGGCTCTGACTTTGCAGCTGCTTCAATTAGCTACGTACACGTTCTGCTTCCGGATTCCTGTAAGAACAACCTGCATAGATGCTTTGTTTTGACAACACACTAGTTAGAGATAAACTCTACCACAAACCCGTTATCACAGAATTGAGAAATAGAAAGTAAATTATGTTTGAGGCCTTAGACATATGAGATGTTAGGAACTCTCATATTTCCAATGCAAAATATACCATATCCGATGGTGATACCTTTCGCATCATCACCAAAAATTACATGTAGGCCCGGCTTCTCAACGAACTCGTCAAGGAAAGATCGTTCACCGGCCATGTGGGGTGAACATCCACTGTCTAGGTACCAAACAACTTTTTCTTTCCTCTTGTCCACTTCTTCCGAGTTTGCCGCTTTGACCTGTAAGATCAACAAGTTTTGGGCACCCAATTTGCATTGGGTTCCTTTATGTTAGTAGCTTTGGGAGCTCGAGTTGGATTCACTGAGAGAGTGACTCCATTCTCGAGATCCTGGTTGAAACAAATAGGGCTTTGTTTAATTGGAAAACCCTAAGTGTAATCGTGTGTGAAGTAGTGAAAGCGTTTTCTGTTCGTTCTTCTCTAAGAGCATGAAGGAACTCTTTCACTTTGTGTAAAATGATTGACGAAGCTTCGATCATAAAAGTTATGTGAAGCGTCGGGGATAAAGCACACTTGAGTTCCTCCATGAGATGTGAAGTTTTTGAAGTGAGTTTTATGCTCTTGGTGACGCTTTGGGTTTGTCGAAGACTAGTCACGCTTAGGATTGCGTTTAGAGCATTTAGGCTCTTTGGTCTTTGACTTACTCAAAGAGTCAGGTTGAACCTTCAAAGACGCTTTGGAGGCATGCTTTGAAGTTTCAGCTATAAACCTGACTAACTCCTTCCATTTGCTGGTAGCGGGTTGGGCGGCTTTAAGCCTTTTTAACGACTCTTTGGGACCAGCATCAGTGGAAGCTGTGTGTGTGGATCCAAAGCCGGTCCCCTTCAAATAATTTGTAGGTTTAAAGGTGTTTCCAATCGTCTCAATAGCTACAGATGCACTATTGAGGCGATCGAGAGTGGCTTTGAGGTCCATGGAAGTGGATATGGTACATTGGTGACATTCATGAAGGTCATCAAACTTAGCCATCAACTCGAATAAGTCCTTTTCTTTGGACTCGAACGTATTGTCTAGTCTGTCGTTCTCCTATTTGAACCGAATGAGCACTTCCTGCAAGGATTTGTGATTCTTGAGCAACTCTAAATAGTCATCAAAGAGATCACTTTCCAAGCTGAAAGCCTAATCCTCACCGTCTCCACATTCACTTCCCAGTGTTAATGGAAGAGTATTGATTTCAGCAGTTTGTACCTCCTCCATTTCAGCTTCAATCGCCATGCAGCCAATATCATATTCATCATCAGTGAACTGATCTTCATCATGGTCGATGGGCTTTTTGGATTCAACGGGAGCGTCGGCTACGAGAGCACAACGGCTAGCTTCACAACGAGTATTGACCTCATCCTTCTCCTTGGTTGAGAGCTTCGGACATTCACTTCTGTAGTGCCCCATTTTGTGGCACTCGAAGCACTCATGTTGGCTTTATCTCTAGGGATGACTGTTAATTTGTCATCCCTTTTTCCTTCACATGGGGTGAAGCGCGAGCTTTGGCCTTGAGATTTGTAGAATCTTTTATACTTGGCCACTCGAGCGTTGGAGTTGTTAAACCCTCTAACCAAGTAGAGAGCATAATCCTCCAATTTTTCTCTCGATATCTCAGCAACATTATTGTTGGAAATGTCAGCTTCGGTGGTGGTGGACTGTACAGCGGCTTTGAATGCCAGTCCTTATGGTTTCACTGGAGCCTCCTTCTCATCCTCGCGAGGCGCTTTCTTGACCAAGTCAAACTCGAGCGCTTTGAACTCGGAGAACATCATTTCTGGAGACATGTCTCCCAGATTTTTCGATGAGGAAGAACTCATTCATCGTCTGTCATTTTCCAGACAGAGCGCGAACCACCTTTTGATTGATCTCCTTAAATGTAAGATCTTTTCCAAGGGAAGCCACTGTCGTGGTGATTCCTAAAACTCAAGTCTCGAAAGACTCCATGCTCTCATTGTTTCTCATTGTGAGAGCGACAAACTCCTGCATCAGTATAGAGAGTTTGTTTTCCTTGATTTTCTCTGTGCCCTAAGAGATTAGGGCAAGAGTTTCCCATATCTCCTTCGCCGTTTTGCATTTCATGATTCTTAGGAGGTAGGCGTCGGAGATGGTTGACTGGATCACGTTGCGCGCCACATGGTCTAGATTATCAGCTTTGAAGTCATTGGCCGTATACTCCTCTCTCGGCTTCACGACATAGACATCGGTGGAAGCGCTTTCATCCTCGTCAATTGGGTTGCCATCTTGGTTGATGGCTCTCTCTTTTTCACGGTTCCTCATTGCACACTTCATGATTATGATGGGTCCTTTCTCGATAACTTTATGCATGCGATCATGAAGAGATGCGAGATGGGACTCCACACGGAAGCTCCACATGGTGTAACCTTCAATAGAGAACTGAGGAAGCTGTGCTGAGGAAGACATACTTGAAAAGAAATTAGTAAATGCAATATGTAGTGAGTGAGGTTTTAATGCAAGATTTAAAAAAGAAAAATCGGTTTAGGTAGACCTACTGTAACGCTTTCACGCTACCAGTATTCAGATGAAGAGGTCAGTTAGAACCCCTGCTCTGATATCACTTGTTGGTCCCAAAAGTGACTAACACACGTAAAGGGGGGAGGGTGAATACGTGTGTTGAGAAGTGTTTACTTTCTCTTTCGTTTTTCAGCCTTTTTACCAAGGGACGCTTTGAAGGCTTGTGATGCTTTCAAAGCTTCTCACTTGTGTGAGTGTTGTGCGGAATGTGGTGATACTTAGTTTTCTTGCTAGTTAAAACCGTATTTGTTATTTAAAGCGTGTGTGTGTGAATGTAATAAATCAAAGCAATAAATAAAGTAAGGAACACAAACGCTTTATAGTGGTTCGGAGTAACTCTCCTACGTCCACTCTTATCCTCGACGGGATGAATACCTTCACTCGGTACTCCTTGTTTTATACTTCCAAAGGGAAGTGATTCAAAGCTAGTAACAAACTTGCTTAGAATCCTCAGAGATTCCGGGCTCTCGAGATGCCTTATAACAAACAACCTTTCTAACAAAGGTGTACAACCTTACAACTAAATCTAAGAACATAGACTTGGTTTTGGGGTTTTTGGTTTTCATAGAGTGAGAATTCTTTACAATGAAAATCAAGTGTAAAGGGATAAGGATTCTCAAAGCTAGGTTATGGATATGAACGGTTGAACCTAGAAGTAGAAATATGTTGCTAATACTCAAGAACAATGAAGATTCTTAAGGACACAATAAAGGTTTAAAGCGGGTTGAAGAACTAAAGGAATTTGTGAAATCGATTGCTTAAGTTCTTGCTTGTGATAAGATTGCTTGTGCGTATGTTAGTTTAGTGTGAGCAACTCCTTCTATTTATAATAAGAGAAACTCTACTTCCCGTTGAGAGAGAAGAGATTGTTTGTTCTTCTTTTTTCGGAAAAGTCGACATGTTGTTAGGTGCTTTTCAGACTGTGGTACTAGTACCGGACCTAGAAGTATGACAGCCTTCACCTAACCTTGACTTTTCTACACAACTTCTCTGTTGAGCAATAAGACTATGACACGTGGACAGCAACTGCGGCACACGTCAGCTTTTGAAATTCAAACTTGAGGGTTGGTGAGTCAACGAAATACGGCCTGTCCATCCTGACACTTTAAGAACGGCTTTGGGGTTGAGGCGCTTTGAGTAAACTGTCTTGAGAGCGCTTGCTTCGGTAGCACGTTCTGAGCATCTATGTCTTGAAAGCATTTTCAACACATTTTGCAAGTATTGTCTGCTGACGCTTTCACTGATGATGTCGCTTTGCATCCTAACGCTTTGCGATCTTTTATTGTTTCATAATCTGCGCTTCTAGACAAATGAAAACTTCCTAACATGCAAGCTTTACTTTTACTAAGTTGTCTAGATTCATCAAAAATAATAAGGGAAATATTCTAATAGGGTTTTGGAATCGAATCAAAACAAATTATTTATTAACTTGATTCAAGTTCCCCCTTAATATAATATCCCAACAATTTCTCCCTTTTTGATGATGCCAAAATCCGACGTCAAGTACTTAAAGAATCTAAACTCTCTAGATTTTATAAGAATGAGTGGGTTAGAAAAGCGCATAAATTAAGGCAATTAAGGCAGTTAATGAAAGCGTATAAATAAGAAAATGAGTTTTTGTCTTGAAGAAAGAAATGATATCATTGTATATATGAGTTGAGAAATGATAGATTACAATGATATCATTTATCTGAAGCGTCTTCGTGGGCAGAAGGAATCAAACCATAGGCTTTGTAGACCCTATCCAAGATGGCAGCTTTTGTGCGGTTAGTATGGTCGTTCTGTTCAAGCCATTCTGCACACTCATCGACCTCCTTTTTGATTGCTTCCTCATCAGGGATAGTGCCTCCAACAAGTGGGAGTTTGAAGCTTTCTTATTTTGTAACTCTAAATTTTTGCTGAAGAGAGAGGCTTTGTAATTATCCATGTATGCAACGAAGCAGTCTATGGCGTATTCAGTGCAAAAGCCTTGCCAGTAGTAGAAGCATTTTATGAATGTAATCTTGGCATCATTCCACTCATCCTTGATCTCATCAACAAACTTGGCATTCGGAGCTTCATCCCTCAGCCTCTTTCTGGTGAACTTCTCCCTTACCTACATCTCCTTCCTGCACTTCTCAAACGTCAGTGCGCAGGCCCTCGACGTAAACTCTTCGCTTTTTAAGCGCTTCTTGCTTGATTATTTTAAGCGTTTTCTCAGCGTCTGTCAGTGCTTTTTCATTGAAGACTTCCTCTCTGCACTCTGGTAATTTTTCTCATCGTCATTTTGCGGCGTGTGCTTCAACTGGTACCGATAGAGGTAGTACTTTATCTTGTACAATAGAATCGTATTGATCTCTTCATCAATCTTCATTGCGCTTATGCCTCTGTGGTCATCGTTGTGGGAGTGACAACGATCTTCTTCTTCTTCTTGGGGTTGGTGTCAGTAGGCGTTGAGGCTTTGCGCTTCTAAACTTGCGGCACTGCTGACACATCTTTAAGTGGAGCTGCTTCCACTTGTTTAGCTGGAGCGGCTTCCACACGTTTAGTAGGAATTATGGATTGCCGCTCTGCTTCCCCATTCTTGGGAGCATCCTCTGATGCCTTGGCCGTTGTGGATGGACCACTTGACGTCCCAGTCGTTTCCCCCTTTTTGGCAGCATCAAAAACCGCTTTGGTAGGAACAGACTGTATGGTGGTGCTTTGGCTGGCTGCTCCTGGCAAGGAGATATTTGGTTGATTCGGCTTTAACACATTTTGTGCCAGGAGAGCTCCGAGGACTTATGCTGATAGGATTGGAGTGGGAGAGCGCGCGCTGGTCAAGATCATGGATTTTTCAAAGCTCTTGCGGAGTAGGCTGATCTCAGATCGTACGAAATTTGAGAGCGTCCCGATCTAAGTTGAATTGATCTCAACCTGCTCATTTATGGCTTTGAATTGAGAGGGGTGGAGACATTTCAATTTTATTCCGCATATTTTTTATAAAATTTTATCAATGAAAAACTTATATAAAAGAAGACATCACATATTCAAAAAAATTCATATCTACCTTTACATTTAAAGAGTGAAAATCAAATGATTAATTTTCATGTTCTGCAATAATATATATATATATATATTAATAAAAAGATATATACACACAATGTTCTATTTACCTTACTTATCAATTGATATTATATGCAATTGATTAAGAAGTGGGGAAGCAAACACTAAAGAAAAGGTAACCTCTCATTGAACTATTTTGCTATATGAGTCACAAAAACAATGACACTAACACATGAATACTTATTTAATTTATATAACAAAACCTTTAAAAAAATTGAATATAGAAATTAACAACATAGACAACAAAGTTGCGAAAGAGATCGCAAAATTAAAATCTAGAACCCAAATTAAATATATAATTTTATTGAAGATAAAAGTATACAATTTTGGATTTTTTTTTCAAGTGGTTCAAAGATTGGAATATTTATAAAGAACGACATGATATTGTGCAGTAGAACAACTCATCATTTGTATTATTTGTAAAATTTTCTTATAACAAATGTGATGGAGTCATTTCAGTTTTATCCAAAGTAAGACTTCAGGTTAACGGAAAAATTATATGATTACGACTTAAGTTTGTTTGTTGAGTAGGGACGGGGGGATGAGAAGATAACTTTATCGATAGGAAAACTCAAATATGATGGAGTAATCCTTAATCAATATTTAAAAGAATAGATGGAAGACTTGAATTGAAAACCTGTAAAACTATCCGAGAAATGTTGTCTTTCCTCAACAATCATCTAAATGACGGACTGTCAAGATATTTTCAATTCTTCTATTTGTTTTAGATTATTTTTTCAAGTGGTTCAAAGAATAAAATTTCTAAAAGAACGACATGATATTGTGCAGTAGAACAATTAATCCTTTATAATATTTTTAAATTTTTCTTATAATAAATATGATGGAGTCATTTTAGTTTTATCCCCATTAAATATTTAAAAGACTCCTTTTCCCTGATAAAAAAAAAATTTAAAAGACTTTACGTTAACGGAAAATTATACTATTACGACTTATAATTTGTTAGCTGAGTAGGGACGGAGATGAAAAGATGACTTCATCGATAGGAAAACTCATATATGATGGAGTAATCCTTAATCAATATTTAAAAGAGTAAATGAAAGATATGAATGAAAACCTATGAAACTTTCCGACAATTGTCAACTTTCATCAATAATCATCTAAATGACGAGCAGCTTGACATTCTATCCTTCAATTATCGAACGACAGGAGACTTTACATCGAAATGAATATAACCACGCAAAAGAATCCGACCTCTCATTGACCAATTTTTTTTGGAGCAATATGAAACTTGATATGAAAAATACAACTACAATTGAAAAAATATTATCAATCGTCAATTTATTTCTATATTACAATGCACAATTGATGGCTTAACATTCAGAATGAGTATTACTACCCGAGAAACGTAACATCTCCTTATATTTATTTTTCTAATACTTTGATCAACGAGTTGTTTGACATTCAAAATGAGTAAAACATAACGAAACGAGAAATGCCACACCTTATTGATCTATTTTTATTTTTTTCTAATTTAGTTTAATGCTATTTTTTTCGAATGTATCCTAACAATACTATAATTTCACAATAAATATTTATATTACTATTTTTTATTATTTTTTTACTTAATAATTACTAAATCAAATGGTTCCCGTCGAATTTCGACGTGCACTAAACTAGTAATATATTATATTACACTATTTTTTATAAATTAAATATATAACAGCCTTATCTATATTAAATATGAATATTAAATAATGAACCTATTATTATATGATAAGAAAATTAAATAATCCTTAGTATCCATATAACAACTTCAAAGAAAAAATATAATCCTAATAAATTATTAATTTATTACAAATTAAATTATATTATTGTTGTAGTCAATTAGGTATAGGATATATTTTATATTGTATGCATATCCACTTGTCTACAAATTAATTTTTATTCTAATTATTTATTCTAATGATAATTTTTTATTCTAATGATTAATTGTGTTTTGATAATAATAAGGGCATAATAAGCAAATCAAATTTTGTAAACAAGATACTTTTTATAATAGTATAGACTATATTAACGATAGTTATTTTAGGGTTAATTGTCAAATTATTCATTTTTTCACAATGGTGTCTCAATCTATATGAAATACCTTAATTTTTGGCGACGAAAATTACCCGTGGGCAAGCCAAAAACTGAATTGAATATTAAAGTAAACAAAAAAAATATAAATTATTTATTCATGTGTCAATTTTTGACTTGCCCACAAGTGTTCAGCACTCGGTTTCGGAGAAACGTATCCCGACTGAGAAGACGGGAGAGCACGAAGAGGAGGGGCAAAGTATATCGATGGATGTGCCGTGGACCCCCTCCACTGCAGCCACTTGTGATCTCTACCCTCTCAATGTGGACACTAAGTACAGGGAGAAGAGTAAGTAAATATAATTTAAAATGAACAAATACAAAGGTTAAAATTGAATCTAATGACAATCAATCAATATATATATCAATATATACGATTATGGATCCTCATTATACGTGGCATTATCATATATTTTTGTGAATATTTTCCTAAATTTTCATAATTTTGACTTTATAATTCATTAATTCTATTTTACTTCAACTATCCCATATCGAATATTCATGAAACTTCATCAATAAATAACCAATACAGTATAAAATATACACAACTCTTTTAAAATTATTACTTGTCTCTAAATAAAATTTAAATTGAAAATCTTTATTTGTCACGCCCCAGTTCCCGAGGGAAGGCACGTGTGCCGGGACGTGGCAAGGGGTTGGAATTAAGAAGCGGGGATAGAAAGGGGCTCATGGCTTGGGATAATATAATATTATTTATTAAAAAATTAAATACGGGATCGGGACGCACAGCACGAACTACAAGGTAGGTAATAAGAAAACCATACCACTCGTACCGGCCGCCTCTGTCTGAATACCCGTAGACATAGATAATAAAATACGGGACCGGGACATACAGCTCAAACTATGGGGTTGGCTAAGCCAAACAGCCCATGCTGGCCGACTTGTCTGAATACCCGTAATATATATATATATATATATATATATATATATATATATATATATAATCAATGGTGTAAGAGGAACGTAGAGATTTTATATCAAAATACGAAATTAACTTAGGATATTATATATAGGGAGATGAACTTTATTTATAGGCGTAGCGGAAGCCTTTATTCCTTTATACAGCAACAACAACAGTCATCTCCAGCTTCGTCTGCTCCACTAGCTCCCTAATCTGCAAAACATTTGGAAATGAATTGCAGGGCTAAGTACTAATGTACCCAGTGGGCTTGTGCCAAAAACATTTTATCATAAAAAGAATGTCCATGATAATAAAGTATACATAGAAGGGTTTTGAAATTAAATTTACTTCCATGCATACCAAACCTCAATTTTCATGATTGTGCGCACATGTGTATTACCCTGTTACTCTTATACTAATCCCGGGACATTGCCACAGCCGGATCCCCTTTTCATGATGGAGCCATAGTTTGGAGGCAATGGAATATTTTATCCAGAGATTCTCCCCTTGAAGTTAGAATCAATTGGTGATCAACCCAACGATTTCTAACTGTGCGCACAACCTCCCGATTAGTGTGTGAGACCAACCGAAAGACCCGATCGCATACATTATAAGAGCATTAAACATGTAATAACACATTAAAATATTTTCATGGATAATCCCATTTTATTAGAGTTTACTAACTCAAATAATAATTTGCAAGAATAAAGCCCCACCTGATAACTTGAAACAAATCTAGAGAATAGTTGCTGAGCTATAATCTTCTTTCTATAGATCCTCAAGAAAAGATTACTCCCTCGAAAATAAGATTGATATTATTTTTCTGAGAACTAATGGAGAAGGGGTGATTGTAATTCTAAGCTTGGAGTATGAAAATAAATAGGAGCTCACGTTCAGTATTTATAGGAAAAAGAAAGTTGCTCAATCATATATATAGCCTACGTTAGTCAGCATCTCTAGCATATGTTAGTCACTAGGCTATAAGAGATTATCACCAATCTAATTAAATGGCTATAGGCCACGTAAAAGTGAATACGTGCATGGCTGACATATATCAACTACGTAATACATATATCTATGATAATTCTCACCTTCCATGTATTACATATGTTATTTAATTATTATGCACAGTAGCTATGGTTAACACATGTCTATTGTATTGTAGATATATATTTGTATATATAAATGCACCACTTTAATTACATAGCAGTACTTTATAAAATTAATTACGTAGATATAATTTAGTAGATGTATATATATAATATAATAGTACTATTATGCATATACATTAGTATATATATACTAGGTCTACTAAATTATTATTTTATTATATTCTTAAATATCAAAATTAATCTTAATAGAGTATATCATCTCATTCTAAATTTCTCAATTTTTAAATTCATATATACATATATAAGACTTATTTTAATTACCTAAATTAAATAAAAATTTCGGGATATTACATCCCTCCATTCTTATAAAAATTTCGTCCCGAAATTTCACGTACCTGGGTATTCTAAGTCGGGATACTCGGCTCTTATCTTTTCCTCTAACTCCCATGTAGCCTCTTCCTGGCCATGATGATTCCAAAGTATTTTTACTTGTGGAATTTCTTTGTTCCTTAAAATTCGTACCTTGCGATCGAGTATCCTTATTGGTCTTTCCTCATATTGTAAGTCCTGTCTTAGGATTAGCTCATCATACTTTATTATGTGTTTAGGATCAAACACATACTTTCTTAACATAGAAACATGGAAAACATTGTGAATACCTGTTAAGTTAGGTGGTAGGGCTAACTTATAAGCGACGAGACCTATTCTCTCGAGAATTTCGAAGGGCCCGATGTACCTAGGACGTAACTTACCTCGTTTTCCAAATCGTATGATTCCCTTTGTAGGAGAAACCTTGAGAAACACATAATCTCCAATCTCAAACTTAAGATCTGTGCGTCTTTTGTCGGCATACGATTTTTGTCTATCTTGTGCCTCCTTTATCCTCTGTCGAATTAAATCAACAACTTCTACCATGTCCTGAACCAAGTCTGGACCTAATAGTTTCCTTTCGCCAACTTCATTCCAATAAAGTGGCGATCTACACTTCCGTCCGTATAAGGCTTCGTACGGTGCCATCCGTATAGTTGCCTGATAACTATTGTTATAGGCAAATTCTACAAGTGGTAGAACATCCTCCCAGTTGTCACCACGATCTGTGACAACCGCTCGAAGCATATCTTCTAGAACTTGTATCGTTCTTTCAGACTGTCCATCTGTCTGAGGGTGGAAAGCGTGCTGAAGTTCAATTGAGTTCCCATTGCTTCCTGTAGGCTTCTCCAAAATTTTGATGTAAATCTCGTATCTCGATCTGACGTAATCGATACAGGAATTCCGTGCAGTCGAACTACCTCTTTAACATAAAGATGAGCTAACTTATCTAGTCCTAAAGTCATCTTCATTGGTAGGGAGTGGGCTGATTTTGTCAGTCGATCCACTATGACCCAGATAGTTGTATTCCCTCGCGTTGACTTTGGAAGGCTCACCACGAAATCCATATTGATATGTTCCTATTTCCACTCTGGAATTGGCAGTGGTTGTAACGCTCCATATGGCCGTTGGTGTAATGCTTTTACTTGTTGGCATGCAAGGCATCGTTCCACAAATGATGCTATGTTTTTCTTCATGGCCTCCCACCAAAGTTTCCAGGGTGGGCGGTGTATGGTGTATCATGAGCCTCACTCATAATCTCGTTTTTCAACTCCTCATTTCTTGGAACACACAATCTCTCATTATATGTAAGAGCTCCATCTTTTGCAATTGCGAATCCTTCTGAAAATCCCTTGGCTTCTCCCATTTCAACCTTTGAATGCATTTTATCTAAGAATTCATCTTTCTTCTGAGCTTCAATGATTCTCTCTCATAAATCTGGTTTAGCCATTATTGCTGCTATGTAACTTGACACTGTTTCTGGCGGGCATACCACTTGTAGTTCGAGAGCGGCGAATTCTCGAATAAGTTTTTCTTGTTCCGTGATCAAATATCCTAATTTTCCTTGGCTTTTCCGACTAAGGGCATCAGCTACTACATTGGCTTTTCTAGGATGATAGTTGATGGTACAATCGTAGTCTTTAACCAACTCCAGCCATCTTCTCTGTCTCATGTTTAACTCCTTCTGCTCGAAAAAGTACTTCAAGCTCTTGTGGTCAGTGAAGATTTCACACTTAACTCCATAGAGGTGGTGCCTCCAGATTTTTAATGCATGGACAACTGCTGCTAGCTCTAAGTCATGAGTAGGGTAGTTTAACTCATGAGGTTTTAACTGTCGTGAAGCATATGCTATCACCTTCTTGTTCTGCATTAGCACGCATCCTAAACCTTGTTTTGACGCATCAGTGAATACAACAAATCCTTCATTGCTCTCGGGAATCGTTAATACTGGAGCGGTGGTCAGTCTCTTTTTCAGCTCCTAAAAACTTCGTTCGCAATCTTTAGTCCAGGTGTACTTAATTCCCTTCTTGAGTAATTGCATCATTGGTTTAGCCAATTTGGAGAATCCTTCAATGAATCTCCTGTAATAACCTGCTAAACCAAGAAAACTCCGTATTTCGTTAGCATTTGTTGGGGTCTTCTATCCGTTGACTGCCTCAACTTTGGCAGGGTCGACTTTGATGCCTTCTGCTGAGACGATGTGACCTAAAAACATAACTTCCTTCAACCAGAATTCACACTTGCTGAATTTGGCGTATAACTTCTCTGCACGTAATGTTTCTAGTATGATACGTAGGTGTTCTTCGTGTTGGCTTTCACTTTTTGAGTATATAAGAATGTCATCAATGAAGATAAGGACAAAACCATCTAGATATTGATGAAAAATCCGATTCATTAGATCCATGAATACTATTGGGGCATTAGTCAATCCGAATGGCATCTCGTAGTGTCCATATCTGGTTCGGAATGCCGTCTTTGGGATGTCTTCTTTTCTCACTTTAAGTTGATGGTATCCAGATCGAAGATCAATTTTCGAGAATATGGATGCTCCTTTCAGCTGGTCAAAGAGATCGTCTATCCTTGGTAGTGGATACCTATTTTTGATTGTGAGCTTGTTCAATTCCCTATAGTCGATGCACATCCTTAAACTCCCATCTTTTTTCTTTATAAAGAGTACTGGTGCTCCCCATGGCGATACACTGGGTTGTATGAAACCCAGGTCTAACAGCTCTTGTAGTTGAACTTTCAGCTCCTGTAATTCTTTTGGAGCCATCCGGTAGGGTGCTTTGGAAATTGGTGCAGCTCCTGGTTCTAGATAAATCGAGAACTCAACTTGTCTATCTGGGGGTAATCCAGGTAAGTCCGCAGGAAATACATCTTCATATTCTTGTACAACGGGTACTGTGTCAATCTCTTTCTCCTTTTGAGGTTGTTCTTTCAAAGTAACCCAGAAAGCTTGATAATTCCCCTTTCGCATAATTGACGCAGCTTTTATTGCCGAGACGATTGGTACTCTCGCACCATTTCTTGTGCCATAGAGACTTACTCTATCTTCATCATTTCCTTGGAAATAAACTTCTCTCTCCTTGCAATCAATCGTTGCCCCATTCTTCTCTAGCCAGTCCATCCCTAATATTACGTCAAATTCTTTCATAGATATGACGTATAAGTCTGCTACAAAAATCCGTTCAGCAATTTTAATTTCTTGATTCTCAAAGGCTTTTTCTGATAACATGGTTTTTCCTGAGGGAATGGTTATTTGTAGGGCTTGATCTATTTTTCTAGATCTCAAGTCTAGGATATCACATATAATTTGTGAAATGAAAGAATGTGATGCTCCGGTATCAAATAATGCTAAGATAGGTATGTTGTTTAGGTAAATCATACCTGCAAGGTTCTCAGGTGCTTTGGCTGCTTGCTCCTGGTTTATGGCGTACGCCCTAACTTGTTGAAGAGGTTTAGGCATCGGCTTCTGATATCCCTGATTCATCCGTGGAGGTGGAGGTGGCGGCGGTAAAGGTTGGAATCTTGGCATTCCCTGGTTTCCGTTGGAAAAAGGACAATTACGAGAAAAGTGTCCTGGCCTTTTGCACCTAAAACAATCATTGGTGCCTTTTCTCCATTCCCCAAAATGGCACTTTTGACAGATACGACAAAGCGGTTTGTTTTGCCCTAGCTGTTGGAATTGTTGAGGATATCCCCTCCATGGCTGTTTTCCGTTGAAACTTCCTGAATTCTTTTCTTCCCATTTTCTTTTCTTATTGGCTTGGTTTGGTACATGCTCGGGTGCCCTCTCTCTTGGAAGCATAGATTCTATATCCATAGCTCTGCTTAGTATCTGAGCATATGTAAGTGGTCCGTGGCTGGCTAAGGAAACCCCTATCTCGTGACGTAAGCCTCGTCGAAATCTGTCGGCACGACTTGCATCAGTATTCACCAAATGTGGAGCATAACGTGACAGTTGGTTAAACAGTTGGTCATATTCCATGACCGTCCTCCTTCCCTGTTTGAGATTCCAAAACTCGTTCTGCTTTTGTTGTTGATAACAACCTGGTATATATTTTCCACATAGTTCCTTTTTGAAATCTCCCCAAGTATATTCATCCCACTGCTCCGGAGTTATAGTCCGTTTTACCGACTCCCACCAGAAGTCAGCTTCACCCACCAGTTGATGAGTTGCTAAAGTTAGTCGGTTCTTGTCTCCACAATCGATATAGTCAAAAATTTCTCCATCGATCTGATCTAGTTTTCAGCAGCAGTTGGATCACCAAATCCATTAAAGGTAGGTGGATTTTGTCTACGAAAACACTCATCGATCCTAACAATAGATTGGGGCTCTACTCGTTCCTCACGTTCTGGGGTTGCCTCATGGTGTCCATTTCTGGCTGGTTCCATTTCTGTATCATAACTTTTGTTAATATGGTTTGTTGAGAAATAAAAGGTTATGATAAAGGCATGTTGTGGGTAAATATTAAACAACATACATCTATTCAAACATATTTTACATAATATACATATGCCTCCATCTATCAAAACAGGTGTATGCCTTCTTAAAGGACTTTTTAGAACAAGCAACATATATATTAGTCAAAAGATATGAAGTCAGAGTGGCTCGTAAAATGCCCACACCAAAATTTCTGACTTCTCCTGCAACATACGTTAGTGATATATTATATAATTTTCTTCGATTCTCTTCATCTAAGAACTGTCCTGAAATGAGCCCTGGTGGCTCCCATCTTTATCTGGATCTGAGTTTGAGTGATCATTTGCAACTTCATTAATATTTATCCTTATACGATCAGTTGGTGCTATAGTTTGCATCCTGGCTTTTCTGGTAGGTCCTCTTCCATTTTCTACTCTTGGTGTTGGTGATGCAATCGTTTCTTGTTGCTCAAAACCTGGTGGGGGTGTCTCCGTCCGAACTCTAACTCTAGATGGACCCGCCTTATCATCGTTCCTACCTACTGTAGGGGGAAATGAAGGTGGTGGTGCTGGCGTACTAACAATATCAGTTTGAATTGGAGATCCTAACATGATCCATTTTGTAAAGATCAGGTGAACAAACTTTGAGAAATCGAGTATCTCCGCATCTGTAACTGGATCTCTTACACATATCTCTGATCTAAGGTATTCTGCCCACGCGCTCCACTGAGCAGGTAGTTGCAGAATCATTTTACGAACGGCTTCGACTTCACTGATCCCTCCTAGTTTTGCATTAGTGTAAAGCGTTGCCAAATGCCCGACAAATTCTCCTACTGATTCATTAGGAATCCTTTCGCAACTTCTGAATTGGTTTTTGTAATCCTCTAATACATAACGGTTTACCCACTGTCTTCTTGGATTCATCTTACAACACCTGTAACTTAATATGTCATGTATATAACAAGTCAAAAATTATGTATAACCATGTGTGACCATTTTCCGACCTACTTGCATATTCCTGATTTATCCTCGATAACAAATCTTTAAACTCACATTGTATAACATAAACCATTTACACATGAGTTACTTGGGTTCAATTGTCCCAAACATAACTATAACATGAATCATGACCCCTTTACTTTCATGCATGCTCATAAAATAATATCTTTTACCTTCCTTTTTTTTTTTTTGTTTTGAGTCTGGTGCAGCAGCGAGCTTGAGAGTTATTGTTGTTGTTGTGCTTTCCTTTAAACAATTGAAAATACAATTCTAATTCTTAAAATAAAAAGAAAACGATTTCAGAGCGGTGAATTGCTCTGATACCATTATGTCACGCCCCAGTTCCCGAGGGAAGGCACGTGTGCCGGGACGTGGCAAGGGGTTGGAATTAAGAAGCGGGGATAGAAAGGGGCTCATGGTTTGGGATAATATAATATTATTTATTAAAAAATTAAATACGGGATCGGGACGCACAGCACGAACTACAAGGTAGGTAATAAGAAAACCATACCACTCGTACCGGCCGCCTCTGTCTGAATACCCGTAGACATAAATAATAAAATACGGGATCGGGACATACAGCTCAAACTATGGGGTTGGCTAAGCCAAACAGCCCATGCTGGCCGACTTGTCTGAATACCCGTATAATATATATATATATATATATATATATATATAATCAATGGTGTAAGAGGAACGTAGAGATTTTATATCAAAATACGAAATTAACTTAGGATATTATATATAGGGAGATGAACTTTATTTATAGGCGTAGCGGAAGCCTTTATTCCTTTATACAGCAACAACAACAGTCATCTCCAGCTTCGTCTGCTCCACTAGCTCCCTAATCTGCAAAACATTTGGAAAGGAATTGCAGGGCTAAGTACTAATGTACCCAGTGGGCTTGTGCCAAAAACATTTTATCATAAAAAGAATGTCCATGATAATAAAGTATACATAGAAGGGTTTTGAAATTAAATTTACTTCCATGCATACCAAACCTCGATTTTCATGATTGTGCGCACATGTGTATTACCCTGTTACTCTTATACTAATCCCGGGACATTGCCACAGCCGGATCCCCTTTTCATGATGGAGCCATAGTTTGGAGGCAATGGAATATTTTATCCAGAGATTCTCCCCTTGAAGTTAGAATCAATTGGTGATCAACCCAACGATTTCTAACTGTGCGCACAACCTCCCGATTAGTGTGTGAGACCAACCGAAAGACCCGATCGCATACATTATAAGAGCATTAAACATGTAATAACACATTAAAATATTTTCATGGATAATCCCATTTTATTAGAGTTTACTAACTCAAATAATAATTTGCAAGAATAAAGCCCCACCTGATAACTTGAAACAAATCTAGAGAATAGTTGCTGAGCTATAATCTTCTTTCTATAGATCCTCAAGAAAAGATTACTCCCTCGAAATAAGATTGATATTATTTTTCTGAGAACTAATGGAGAAGGGGTGATTGTAATTCTAAGCTTGGAGTATGAAAATAAATAGGAGCTCACGTTCAGTATTTATAGGAAAAAGAAAGTTGCTCAATCATATATATAGCCTACGTTAGTCAGCATCTCTAGCATATGTTAGTCACTAGGCTATAAGAGATTATCACCAATCTAATTAAATGGCTATAGGCCACGTAAAAGTGAATACGTGCATGGCTGACATATATCAACTACGTAATACATATATCTATGATAATTCTCACCTTCCATGTATTACATATGTTATTTAATTATTATGCACAGTAGCTATGGTTAACACATGTCTATTGTATTGTAGATATATATTTGTATATATAAATGCACCACTTTAATTACATAGCAGTACTTTATAAAATTAATTACGTAGATATAATTTAGTAGATGTATATATATAATATAATAGTACTATTATGCATATACATTAGTATATATATACTAGGTCTACTAAATTATTATTTTATTATATTCTTAAATATCAAAATTAATCTTAATAGAGTATATCATCTCATTCTAAATTTCTCAAAATTTTTAAATTCATATATACATATATAAGACTTATTTTAATTACCTAAATTAAATAAAAATTTTGGGATATTACATTATTTGATTTTCTACTTTTTAATTTTTATTATGAGTGATTAGATTGATCGAATATATATATGTGAAATCAATTTCGGTCAATTAATTGGAAAATAAAAAACTCTTCTATTATTGATTTTTTTAGCGTGAATATAAGAGTTAAATTTTAGATAAGGTACAATACGCCTCTATAAGAATTATATTATTTTCATATAAACTTAGATGATAAAGCTTGTGCTATATTATCTTTTAGATGGTAAAAATTAAATTTAAGATTTATATATCCACCCCTTTTGGAATCTATAATATTTTCTTAAATTCTCATGGCTTTTAGAATTATGTATATTAAGAAAAATGTCACTGTGTAACCGGCCATATTATGACCGAATATCATTATTGTTGTTTTTTTCCCTAAATTTTCGTAGCTTTGGCTGAATAATCTATAATTTCATTTTACTTCAATTCAACTATCCCGGTACTCATAAGACTTCATCAATATAGAACCCATATAAAAAGAGACTCTACAATTTTAAAATTATCTATCTTTAATTTAAATTTAAGGAAAAAAAATATCAGTTTAATTTTCTACTCTTTTAATTATTTTCATTGTGATTATTAATAAGAATATATAAAAAAAAGAATTTAATAGTTTAGTTTGAAATGATATTATTATTTCAATTCATTCATAAAAGTTTCATAATGCAACTAATTTTTTTATTACATAGAACAATGGGTTGTTTGATATTCAAAAAGAACACAAATGCCCGAGAAATCTTAGGGAGGAATTGACCTATTTTTTCTTTTATTTTAATGAATAACGGACGACTTGAAAATCAAATCCTCCATAACTTTTAAAACGTACACAACAACCCGAGGAATCATGTTTCTTATTGACCCTTTTTTTTTTTTAATAAACAATGATTAGTTTGAACTTAAATAGTTCTTGACCTATTTGTTTTATTACAATGATTCGAAGAACGGGTGGGGTAAAATATAAAATAAGTTATATTTTTGGTAAATGCTACCTCTAATCGAACTATACGGGAAATATTTCCAATTTTTTATTTTTTATTTTTTTAATCTTATAATTTTAACTACTCCCTCCGTCTCATATCAATCGTCTCATTTACTTTTTGCACGTGAATTAAGGAGTGACATTTGTGTAATAAATATTGGTAGGCCAATGCTTTTATACATCATGATTCATGAGATGAGACAAACTAAAAAGGAAATGAGACGATTGAAGTAAGACGGAGGGAGTATATATTTATACTTATCCATGGATAAATTCAAAAACATATAAATATATATCTTTGTATTTCGGCATCATTACAATAAAATTATAAAAGATATATACGACATGTCTGTTTGACAGAAAATACATTTCTATGTCTTTAACGGGTGCTTTGACATGAATATGCAAGAGCCTTATAAAACTAGAAGAGATATTATTTCTCATTTGCCTAATTTTCTCTTTAATATAATTTAATTTTAACATTTAAAAAAAATACAACATTAATTGATTCCCATCGAAATTTGACGGGCGAATGGGCGATACACTAGTATTCTTTAAAACTCTATTTGCGCAGACTTTTATAGTTTTATGCTTATTAATTTGATGTTTCTATTAAGATAGTTTACATGTATTTTGTATAGAAAGATCTAAATGATATACACAAATACAGAAATAAAAGGATTTGTATGTTTGTAAACTTGATTTTGGCATTGGAAAGTTGAATTCACATTCACAAAACCATATATCTTTTTGCTAATCGTTGTCACTTGTCAGCTCCATTTGATTGATAATGGAGAAGATTCATATGGTGAAATGTACAGATGAGAAAATACAATTTTAATAAAGTGATAGCAGTCAACAACTAAGTTCAAATCTTCATTCTTATTTTTTGCTAACATTTAATTAAGATCAAACTCACGTGCTTATATATTGTGATCTTTTGCTTATCGAGTCATTTAAACCATCTGAATTCAAGTAGATGAGCCTTCATTATCCCATAATATTCTACTATAAAAGTTGAATTGTATAATCTATACATGAATAAAGTCATAATGCATCTAAACGTATCCTAATCAGTAAATTAATTATATAAAAATATAAAGAAAATTTGTATATGCAAAAATTCTCACCACAAGTGTCTCGATCATCTCGTGGGAAAACAACTTGACACGATTATCGTTCTTGTTTTCAATTATTGTTTTCAATTATTATTTTCATTCATTGCTTACTTGGTTCAGAATTGTTTTCAATTATTATTATCTTTAATCAGTTTACTTGTTCAGGATTGTTGTTTATGTAACAATATTCTACCAAGAGAAATGCTCAACCACGCGTACCGTGGATACACTTAGTGTACCTACTATTAATTTGGTCGTGTTACATCTGGAAATTTTCCATTCATGATTTAATTTTTAATGGTATGGTTTAATTTTTTTTAGTATAATTTAATTAATTTTAATATAATTTTTATTAAATTTTTTATTTAAATTATTATCACATCATCCGTTAACATATCAAGCATGTCTACCAGAGCATTGGAGCATTGATCATTCTACCAAAGTCAAAGCTTTCGTAGCTACTTTGTGCTATAATTTTAGAAATAATTGGGACAACCTTTATGATGCTGACGTCGTACGTAAGAAATAATGCAGACAGCTTTTAATTATCTCAATTGAATTCCATTTTGGCTTGCTCTTAATATACAGTAAGTTTGAAAATTTAGTTTCATATATAAATTAAATAATCCCTTTATATCCGTCCACCCCTTCTCACTATATGTCTTGGTCGTCTCTCCATATCCACTTCGCATTTATTTCATTTCATTTCATTTATTTCACATACACTTATATAATAAAGTTATAAACCCTTTAATTTCTTGAAATCCTTAATCCTCTTCCTTCATTTTTCATTTTTATAAATTACAACATCGATTCGATATCTATATAATTAATTAAGTAATGTTGTTCTCGTCAAGGCTTGTAGCCTTCACCTTGTTTGTGGGTTTTGCTTCAGTAGCAGCTCGTTTGCCTGCTCAAGAATGTAAGTGTACAATTTACTACACTTTTTACTACACCTCCTTTTCTTTTCTTTTTCTTTTTCTTTTTCTTATAGTTAATACTTATATTCGAATAATTAATGGTTTCATTTTTTTTATTATTAAAAATAAAATTATGAGTACGTAATATTTTGGGGATTGGGCACAGTGGAATCATTGTCGGTGGTAGCAAGGATTCTGGGGAAAAGGGATTGGAATTTCAGTGGTCCAGCAGTTGATCCATGCAACAAGGGGCTGCCTTGGTGGGATACCACTACTAAAAATGGAGTCGAGTGCCATTGCAATAACACCTCTGGGAATGACACGTGTCATGTCTTTCGGATGTGAGTCTCTCACTTCTTACTCTCTAATGCTAAATATTCACGCAGCGTAGAGACAGAAATTTAGGTCAAAAGTGCTAAAATCTAAATTTTTATTTTATAGAAATAAGAATGTTAGAATTAAATAAAATTTAAAAATAATTTTTTTAATGTAAAAATATTGTGGTGGAGGGTGCTAGTGTTCCCTCTAGCACCCCTCTCCGTCAATGCGGCTCCACCCCGTGATCATGACTCTCTTTTTCGGCGTGAAGTCCACTTTAATAAAATGTTAGACGATATGGTATTATAGTAAATAAATTGAAATGATATAGTGTAAAGATAAATGATTTGTGGTAAGGTATAATACAAAAAAATAAAAATATGCATATTCTATTTAGACCTAAACAAAATGCATATTCTAACGAGATTGACGGAGTATACTGTATCAAATTATTCTACCATTTGCAAAATTTGATTGTTGATTTGTGTTGAACCTCATTTCTTCGCATAATAATACTTTTATAGAATAGCATAAATTTCATTTATTGTCTCAATGTGTTAATATTTTTATATATTTTTTTAAATATACTACTCCTCCCGTTTCGTTCTGTTTGGCCTATTTATATTCAATATATGAGGTATAAAATATACAAACAAGTCAAGCTAGTGAAATGAAACAGAGAGAGTAATACTAACATTCTAATATAAATAGCACGTGGAATTCACAATAATGTTCCAAGGACATTTTGTGGCGACTTGGTGCCTAGGTGGCTCGCCGGAGCGGAGAAGACACACAGATCTTCATAATATTTAAAACAAATTAAATCAAGGGGGAAAAACTAGATTTGTTCACGGTTAATTTTCGGTTTCGGTTCGAATCGTTGGTTCCGTAACCGAACCGTTATTTTTTTAATTATGATGCGTGATTTTTTTTCCGACTTGTTTTTTATCCGTTTTCTCCAAAATGAATTTCTGTATAATGCTAATCAATTTAAAAACTATATAATGAAAAATTGTTATAAAAAAAAACATCAAATTAAGTTATGAAAATCCTTGTTTATCAAAATTATGAAAATTCCGGTTTGCCAGTTCCACAGTTCTTAACCGGAACCGGAGGAATTGAAAATTTGAAAAAAATAATATAATATTATTTTTTTATTTTTTATTTTTCTTCATTGTTATCTCTTAATTTATACTTTTAGGCATTAAAATGATCTTTAACGAAATAATACAACACAAAACAAGCATTTTAAAATTAAAAAAATGGAAAAAACTTGTAAATGTTCACAGTTCCAAGAAGGAACCGGAACCGAACCTGCGGTTCTGATTATATATATATATAAAAGACTAATGCACAACATAACAAAGCAATGGACATATTATATAAAAATAAAACCTTGATTTATATTGTTATCCATTTCTTTGAAGTTCAAGAGTTAAAGAAGAAATCGATATTTGATTTTTATGTTATTTGTGAAATTAATAATATTATCAATAGTTTTTCAAGTGTTAGAATAAAATTAAAGCAAATATACGGAAACAAATGATTACGTGGACAAAACGCGAGTGATGCCCACAAAAGATACACAAGAAATATAATAGTACTATGTATGTATTCATCTAGCCATTATATATGAAGACCAAGATTAAATACAATATCAGATAGACCATCAGTAGCTCAAGATTCAATTGTACAAGAATAATTTTGTCATAGGGGCTAGAGTCGTGAGATCAAGACTCAAAGTATCAAAGATTTAATTTGACTAATCTTAGGTGACACTATCTTGAAACTTAATACAAGGCCCCGAATCAAACATCACAATATGAGACAAAAAAAAAAAAAAAAATCAGTGATGCTACCAAACACATATGAACTATTCGATCTTTTAGGTTTGCAATTGGTAGTTCCACATATCATTAGAATTTGTTGTGAATGCTTCATTGTTATTTCTCAAATTTAAAGAATAACATATGGCTAGCTAAATACATAACAGGAATAAAAAGAAGTTTCTCATGATGAATAGTATGTTGTGTTTAATTTGTGAAATTTAGCGCACAAAGCATAATTTCAAACTAAAAAAAATGCTAAAAAAAATAATCTACTGTATAAAACATTATGGACGTACTTGAACATAATTTCAATTTTTTTTCAACTGATTCACATGTAAGTTGGAAATAATCGTTTTGGAATAATCAATGCTTAATGAAATGTTTTGATAAACAACGTGCAAGAAATAAGTTTGAATTACCATATCATCATCATCATCATCATGAATGCATGATCTTAGTTTATGAGAATTTCGAAAATGCTTTATTATATCAGCTTCATTTTTGTTCCCAAAACAAATTGCAGTATTCTGAAGGAGCAGAATCTTAATGGCTCACTCCCCAGCGAGCTGATCGGATTCCCTTCTCTCGAAACCATGTTACTACTCTCTCTCTCTCTCTCTCTCTCTCACACACACACACACACACACAATTTAGGGATTCCGATATATGAATTGTGATATACAGTGACCTGACTCGGAACTACCTCAGCGGCGTCATCCCTCCAGAATGGGGTTCCATGAAATCACTTACGAAAATGTAAGCCTGCCTCTGTTCTGTTCCTGTGTGTCTGTGTGCGGGTAGCGATTAGTGAATTCTGGGATGGATTAGCTCCTTTCCGTAAATTTAGCGGCGTTCGTTGTCTTTAGAAGTTCAAGTTAGCGGATTCGATTTGCGGAGAATTTAATTGGTGGTGGTGACATTTATGATTTCGTGATACAGTGTTATTCAAGGAAACCGTCTCACCGGTCCGATTCCAAAGGAACTTGCCAGCATCGCTACACTCGAAGAACTGTACCAATTTTTCTTATCCTCTTACAATTACTTAGTAATTACAGTTATCGATCATTGTTTTAGATTAGTAGATAGATGAACTGTGTTTTAATGGTTATGGATGCTTTTTTTAGAATTTTCTTGCTTTCCTTTTTTTTCTTCCGGAAACTATGAAGGGTTTTGGAGGCCAATCAGTTCACAGGAACTATCCCTGGGGAGTTTGGGGATCTTCTTCAAATAAAAAGATTGTACGCCTCTTCAAATGATTTGTCTCTAGCTTATGTATCTTTTTCTCCTTATTTGAATGGTAAATGAATTACGAAGATATTGATCTCCACCCCCTTACAGACAGCTTACTTCGAACAATTTAACTGGAGAATTACCCTCAAGTCTAGCTAAACTGACCACTTTGGAAGAATTGTAAGTATCTTAATTCTCCGGTTGATTTTTTGTATAAATTCTTGATTTTGCTTCATATCTGATTATTAGTTTAATATTGCAGTCGAATTAGTGACAATAACTTCACTGGAAGCATCCCGAATTATATCCAGAACTGGACAAATATCACAAGATTGTAAGTCGCAATCGTTCCACATTTGGTCGCTTAATATATCCTTATCCATTTCACACTTTCCGTCATTCTTGGATTTTGATCAATTGTTGAACTCTTAACTTGGATTTATATCTCAGAGAGATTCAGGCTAGTGGTCTAACTGGACCAATCCCTTCCAACCTTGCTTCCTTAACCAAGTTAGAAGACTTGTGAGTGTACATTAAGATACATCTAAATTAACAGCAGATTTCTTTGTCAATGAGACTTAATATCCATGTTCGCGATTCTATACTGCAGAAGAATCAGCGACCTTAATGGTGGTCAGTCAGGTTTTCCTAATCTTTCTACCTCAACTAGTTGGGAACAAGTGTGAGTGAAATGTCTATTCATTGCTTTATATAAAAACAAGTCATTTCTTTTTTGTGACTCGATGAATCTTCTTGTGCAGGATTTTGAGGAGTTGCAATATTGTCGGGGAAATACCGGTCTTTATTCAAGATCTGAAAATCAATAAATCTCTGTTAGTAGAATGTTTTTATCGTGGCATAGTTTATTCTTCGTTATATCACTGAAAGCTACAAAAATATTTGCTCATGCAAACTTAGTAATAGTCTACTCCAAAATATTTAGGCAATATATTATTCCGAGACAATATAAAGCAAATGCATGTTTCCATCTTTAGAGAAGAAAAAGGAAGAATGAAAATTAACCTGACATAATACTTTTTTTCTTAGGTCTTATCAACTTTTCCTTTATATGCTATCTCCTGTATTCTATGTCGAGGTCGTTTTGTTTCTATATGAGCATAATAAATACTTTGGTCTTTCGAGTTATATGCTGAATAGTTAATTGATCACAACAACCTTAAGCTTTAGTAGTCTTGTTCTGATTGTTAAGCATGGTTTGGGATGATCAGTGAGCTGAATAACTGTTAATATCGCTGTTTACCAACTTTCACATGTGAAATGGAATCTATAATAAGTTTATTCCTTACTATGCCGTATTGTCGTACTTGATTTTCTTTTCTTAACTAACTTCATATCTTGTGTAGAGATTTGAGTTTCAACAAATTGATAGGACGGATTCCTCCAGATCTTAGTAGTCGAAAAGGAGACATGTAAGAGTTTGAATAAAAACTTCCAGAAATGCTTTTATTTGACTCATTTTCAAAAACTGCCCAAATATGATCTAATGCATCAAAGAGTGATGATTTTATACTTAATGTTTTCATATAGCACAGTTGATTGGAAATAGGGGCGGGCAGTTGTTAATTAAATGGCTCATCTTTCCTCACATGATGTAGTTTCTTTATATCTTATGTCTACTCTGAGTGTTAAAGTTTGGAATCTTCAAAATCTGGGGGTTGTTTACACATAATGGTTATATAATACAAGCATGCTATCTACTTAATTCATTGCAGATCTACATGGATAGGAATCTATTTGCATCGTATTTAGCCCTTTGTCCTCCATACACATAAAACCATATACTTGGTGATGGGGTCTTGTTAAGAGTTAAGACTGCATAGCTAAAAGTAAATTATTTAAAAAAGTTACTGACAATTTAGAACTGTTGGGATTGCTAACTTGAGATGTTCAATTTTTCAGCTATTTAACTGGGAACTCCTTAAATGGGACTGTGCCAGAGTTGATGAAAAGTAAGGCCAACTTGTAAGGTTCCCTCCCTATCTAGCAATCAAGGCTACTCAATATTTCCTGCTTATCATAGCACCGAAAGGTTAATTGCATGCTAAAAAGCACATAACAATGTAATTAGTTGAAATCTTACAATTTTGCTGCAGCGACCTATCCTACAACAACTTCACATCTGTAAGTTCAGAACCAAGTTGCGCACAAGACGACCCGTGAGATTACTAATGCTCATCTTTATGTGGATACTGTGTCCAAGGTTTTTATACACTGACCTAGATATCTCCAATTCTTTTCAGAAACTTGTTTGCCAACTCAAAAGGAATCGCTTCGTAAGTTACTGGTTTTTGTTTCGTGCTTGTTCTATTTAACATCTGATTCTTCAATGTAACATGAATCTAAATATCACATTCTTTTGGCAGTGGTACTTTCTATTGTGTAAGATCCAGATGCAAGCAAAGTAAGTGACAACTCAGTTATATACAAGAGTTAGGGCAGTGATTATATAGTTAGTTCTTGAATTTGATCATGATGAGTTCTTCCATAACTTTTACCCTCATGAAAGAAGCCATGCAATTGGGGACAAGTGAGCAGACTTCTATTTTATTAACATCAAATATTATGCCAAATAGAGATATGGTTGTCAGATATGGATAGAGTTATTATAGAGCTTCATATTAATGACCATATCCAAGTTGAGATAAATGATCATTGTCAAGTACCGATTCACATTCTTAACCTATCAAATAAAAGTTCTAGTCTATTAGCACTCGAACAGAAATAAGAGAAGAACAAATGCAATTTGCTGTGTTTAAGAATAAAATTTGCAGAACACTTAATTCCCAAATCGGCAAAGCCGCCCAAGCCTCCAGGCTTAACAATAACTACCAACATAATAATAATAACTACCTTCTAAACTATTTATACTTTCCCAACAGAAACTAGAATAACCGACCTCCACCCCCCAACAGGCGCCTTATAACCGCCTTTTATTCTATTTACAAGATCTGCACTATATACAATATTTACACTATTTACACAGCCCACGAATGCGGACTCAATCCCGATCCTCACGCTTCTTCTTCCTTTGATACACGATCAAAGGTTTTTCCTTTCTCTCCTCTCCTTGCTCCATAACAACTCCATCCCCCTTTGAATCGACCTTGTCCTCAAGGTCGAAGTCGGGAAATTGCCCCATGAAATCCTTCAAGTCAATCCAAGTAGCCTCATCTTCATTTTCGCCTTTCCACTTCACTAACAGCTGTTCCACTTCCTTTGTTCCCACCGGAACTGAACGCCACGCCAAGACCTGCTCCGGCTCGAGATTTGGCAGGACCAAAAACTCAATAGATTCAGGAAGTACAGCCGCGACTTCATAATCTCCCACTACTT
This sequence comes from Mentha longifolia, assembly GCA_001642375.2. Classification (NCBI taxonomy): domain Eukaryota; kingdom Viridiplantae; phylum Streptophyta; class Magnoliopsida; order Lamiales; family Lamiaceae; genus Mentha; species Mentha longifolia. The sequence goes on along the minus strand of CM038119.1, from coordinate 14,922,072 downwards.
TCTTTAATTGCGAGACGTGAAACACGGGATGAACCTTGCTACCTTCGGGAAGACGCAGCCTGTACGCTCTACTCCCAATCCGAGCTAGAACCTCGAAGGGGCCATAGAATTTAGCCGATAGCTTATGCTCCTTCCCCTCTCGTAGCGACGCGCGCCTGAAAGGACGAACTTTCAGAAATACCTTATCTCCCACCTCGAACTCTACGTCCCGCCGGTGTTTGTTGGCTTGAACAGTCATCTGTTGCTGCGCCTGCAATAAATTCCCACGTAGTCGCTGCAATATTTCATCTCGACTAGAAAGAGTTTATGCCACAGCCGGAACATTACACTCCCCGGGTAAGAAACGACGAAGGGTCGGGGTCGGGCGACCATATACCGCTTCGAAGGGAGTCATTCGAGCTACCGTTTGATACGAGGTGTTGTACCAAAATTCTGCCCACGCTAACCATCTCACCCAATGCTTTGGCTGCTCGCTCGTGAAACAACGGAGATACGTTTCTAGCACCCGATTAGTCACCTCCATTTGTCCATCCGTTTCCGGATAGTAAGCGGTACTAAATTTGAGTCGAGTCCCGGATTGCTTGAACAACTCCTTCCAAAAATCACTTACAAACATCGAGTCACGATCGCTAACAATAGAGGTGGGAACACCATGTAATCGAACTACTTCTTTCATAAAAACTTCTGCCACCGAGCGAGCGGTTATCAGAGGCTTTAATGATAAAAAATGAGCGTACTTAGAAAGCCTATCAACCACAACCAATATTAGAAAATCCTCTCAACTTGGGCAAACACGTTATAAAATCCATGGAGATTTCCTCCCAAATCCGTTGCGGAATGGGCAATGGCTGTAGCAGCCCGGCCGGAGACATCGCCTCATATTTCATCTTTTGACAAATCAAGCACTTAGCAACATATTCCTTAACTGTACGAAACATACCTTTCCAGTAGACGTTGGCCGCGAGTCGTCGGTATGTTCGTAGTACCCCGGCGTGACCCCCCAACGGGGTATCATGAAACTCATGCTGGAGCTCGGAAACCCATCGCGAAGCTGCCGGTATTGCGAGGCGGTTGTGAAGAAATAACTTCGTTCCAACAAGTCGAAATCCCAGCTTGCTATCCGGCCGACGCTGAATTGCTTCGATGATGCCGTTGAGGTATTCGTCACCCCGTTGCTCGACCTCAATCCCCTCAAATCCCAGCCATTCTGCCTTGCTCAAGGCCGAAAAGCTCGACTTCGCCATCCCTCCGCGAGAGAGCGTCCGCCGCGGCATTAGAGATTCCAGATTTATATTCGATATCAAAATCATATCCCAATAATTTAGCGATCCAAACCTGTTATGCAGGGGTAACGATCTTCTGGTGTAGCAAGTGCTTCAAGCTCCGATGATCGGTTCTCACAACAAATTTTCTTCCCAACAGATAGGGTCGCCAATGTTGAACGGCTAACGCGAGACCCATCATTTCTCTTTCATAAGCCGATTTCGTCAAAGTGCGATCCGCCAATGATTTGCTGAAGTAAGCAATCGGTCGACGCTCTTGCATTAAAACCGCTCCTATTCCCGTTCCGGACTCATCACATTCGACCACAAAGGGCCGATCAAATTGCGGCAGCGAAAGCACCGGGGCTTCCGTAAGGGCTTTCTTCAAGCGACGGAAAGCCTCTTCAGCCTCGATTGCCCATTCAAATTTCTTTGGAGCATCTTTCTTCAATAATCCCGTTACCGGTCTCGCTATCAGGTCATATTTGAGAACAAAACGGCGGTAATAACCTGTCAAGCCCAAGAATCCACGAACCTCACGTATACTCGCAGGTCTCGGCCATTCTATCACTGCTTTAATCTTGTCCGGATCCATTGCTACTCCCTCCTTCGAGATTACGTGGCCCAAGTATTCAACTTGCCGTCGACCAAAAGTACACTTCTTTCGATTAGCCAAAAACTGATTGTCTTGTAAAATTCAAAGTACTGTACCCAAATGAACTCGATGTTGCTCCCAAGAACGGCTATATACGAGTATATCGTCGAAGAAGACCAATACAAACATCCGCAAATAGGGCCGAAATACATCATTCATAGTGGATTGAAACGTCGCCGGTGCATTTGTAAGGCCGAAAGGCATGACCAAGAATTCATAGTGGCCACTGTGAGTTCGGGAAGCGGTTTTGGAAACATCCGTGGCTGCCACTCGGATTTGATGAGATCCCGATCGGAGATCAATCTTGGAGAAGACGACCGCCCCAGCCAACTCGTCGAGCATCTCTTCTATCACCGGAATGGGGTATTTATCCGGTATCGTCACCTTATTCAATTCTCGATAATCAACACAAAATTGCCAACTTCCGTCTTTCTTTTTCACCAATAAAACTGGACTTGAGAAGGCGCTAGAGCTCGGCCGTATAATACCGGCCAACAACATATCCTTGACTAGCCTCTCAATCTCGTCCTTCTGGTGATGCCCATATCGATATGGCCGCACGGAGACTGGACAAGTGCCTTCTTCTAAAACGATGCGATGGTCCGTTTCTCGCTCCGGTGGTAAGGATTTCGGCTCTCCAAACACTTCTTGGAATTGTTGCAACACCTCTTGTATTCCTTCTTGCTCGTGCAGATCAACGTCTTCTTCTACTTCGGGTATTATTGCACAAACTTGTGCATCCCGGGAGTTGATTAGTGATTTCAGACCGATGGGTCCCCGACATAATTGAGGGTCGCCCCGCAGCTCAATACAACGCCCCTCTCTTTCGAATTTCATCAGCATCTTGTCGTAGTGGTGCTTAACCTCTCCCAAGGTCGAAAGCCATGTCATTCCCAAGATCATATCTACACCACCCAATGGAAACACGTAGAAATCCAATACAAATGGACATTCAGCCAAAGTTACCTCAATTTTCCGGCATTCACCCTCCGTTTCTTGGCGCACCCCGTTTCCTAAAAGGACGCCGAACTGCTCCATTTTATCGGGCTGTAGTTGCAATCGGCTTACGAGAGTCCTTGAAATGAAATTGTGGCTTGCTCCACTATCGATGAGAATGATGATAGAATGCTCGCCTAGTTTTGCATGCAGCCGCATAGTCCGGGCTGTATCGATGCCTGCCATCGAATATAGTGGCAACTCAACGTCCCCTTCGCCGGTTTCTTCGAGCTCTTCTCCCGTATCCTCAAGTCCCGTTGGCTGATAATAATCATGTTGCTGTAGTTCCACCTATTCTCCTTCCTCGGCTATCATAACTCGTAACTGTTTAAGGGGGCACTCGTGTCCCGGAGAATACGGCTTCCGGCATCGGAAACATAAACCCTTTGCCTTTAATTCAGCCAACTCTTGCGAAGAGAGCCTCGTAAAACGAGGCCGCTGTGGGGGCTGTCCTACTTCGCTTGCTCTCGACATGGCAGATTTTTCACCGGGCTGAGAACCACTGCTTACGAAACCTTTACTCGGCCCTCCTACCGATCCGGACCAAGAGACCGTTCCATTCCGATTCCAACCGCCTCCTCTCGACAACGAATTACTATAGCCCGAATTGGTTCGGCCGCCTCCTTGGATGGTTAGATTATCTTCCACATCGCGGGCCAATTCCATTGCCGATTCCAATTCGGATGGCCTGAATAATCGCAAAAATCCTCGAATTGGGTCCTTGAGACCTTTCATGAAATATCCGAGATAATGGGCATCCGTTAAGCCCGGCACTTGACTTGCTAATTGAACAAATAAGTTAACATATTCATCCACTCCCTTGGTTTGCTTGATATCAGCCAGTCTTTCGAATACATCGCCTTGGAAACGGTTATCGAAACGGGAGACCAAGGCTTCCGAAAATTCTTTCCATGTGAGGGACGGTTTCTGAGAACGCAGCCAAGTCATCCAGTATAAGGCTGATCCTTCCATTGCCACTACTGCTGCAGCGACGCGTGCTTCCGGCGCGGTTCCGGCGATTTCGAACTGTTGGTTGGCGCGGGCCAACCAACCGATAGGGTCTGCTCCATCGAACGACGGCAGTTGCAGCGTTCCCCTACTTTTCCCATGACCGGGGGTTTCTCCTTCGTCGCTGCCCTCATCCGTCTCGTTCCCATCTTCGACGTTGGACTCCTTATCTCCAGTCCGATTCTTCTTCTTTTTCTTAATAATCTGCGCCAATTCGGTGAGTGTGGTGGTGATTGTATCCAAGTTTTCCTTCATCGCTCGTTGATCGTCTCGCATTTCCCGTTGATCTTTCTCCAACGCTTCCAAACGTTCCGCTTGCGATCTCGTCATCTTCATGTGAGGACGGGATCCGGCAGGTCGGACCAATTATTAGCACTCGAACATAAATAAGAGAAGAACAAATGCAATTTGCTGTGTTTAAGAATAAAATTTGCAGAACACTTAATTCCCAAATCGGCAAAGCCGCCCAAGCCTCCAGGCTTAACAATAACTACCAACATAATAATAATAACTACCTTCTAAACTATTTATACTTTCCCAACAGAAACTAGAATAACCGACCTCCACCCCCCAACAGGCGCCTTATAACCGCCTTTTATTCTATTTACAAGATCTGCACTATATACAATATTTACACTATTTACACAGCCCACGAATGTGGACTCAATCCCGATCCTCACGCTTCTTCTTCCTTTGATACACGATCAAAGGTTTTTCCTTTCTCTCCTCTCCTTGCTCCATAACATAGTCTTCCAGAGAACTTACAGTCACAGACACTCCCTCAGCTAACAATTTGTTATGTTTAAGCAAATATTGAGAATTCATTTCATGTTTTTTTTTTCCTCAGACGAGTTCTACTCTTTCCATATAAACTGTGGAAGCAGCCAAAAGGTTGGTGCTTATGAAGCGGACAATTTTGGTTCTGCAAACTTCTACCAGGTTCAAATTGGGGATTCAGCAGCACGGCAAATTCTGGAATATCGAAGACTATGGAAATGATCGTTTTTATTCATCACCCAATTTAAGCATTTTAGGGCCAGAACCCAACCTGTACACGCATGCACGCCTTTCCCCCCTCTCATTGACTTATTTTGGATTTTGTTTGAGAAATGGAAACTACAAAGTGAACCTTCACTTTGCGGAGATCATGTTTACTAACGACACAACTTACAGTAGCCTTGGAAGGCGTGTTTTTGATATTTATATTCAGGTTCAAATCTTAAGCATATAAAAATTGTTTTTATATATCTGCCAAATTCATTCTCGATGGTTTTGGAAATAAATTATTTCAGGGGAATCTGGTGAAGAAGGATTTCAACATTGAGATTGCGGCAGGTGGAGTCAACAAGCCAATAGTAGTCAACTACATTGCAATTGTTGATGATCACACCTTAGATATCCGCTTCTACTGGGCTGGAAAAGGAACAACTTCGCTTCCTCAGAGATCTGTGTACGGTCCTCTCATTTCAGCCATATCTGTCGTTCACAATAGTAAGTTTAAATTGGTGTCTAGAGGGAGAGCACTCGAAAATTGAAATAAAAAAAATAAAAAAATGAAAAAAAAATAGATATAGTTGTTTACTAATTCATTTTGTTGGTTGCATCTGAACCTTACTAATTCCACAGAGTTGTAGTAAACTGCAGCTTCCATGCTGTAGTCGTAGTTTTCTTAATATCATACTGCAGCTTACCTTATCCCTCTCTTGAATTTGTTTAGATTATACTCCTGGAAACGGCATTTCCAGAGGAGTTATAGTTGGTATAGTGATGGGAGTTCTTTTGGCGGTCATTGTGGTTATGGGTTTTCTGCGGTGGATGGGATGTCTGGGGGGCAAACACTCGCTGCATCATGGTAATGGAATATTTGGACACAATTATGTTTAAGTGGTATCTGGATCTTATTTTCACGTGTGCAAAATTATTATAATAGTAGTCTTTAAGAATCAAATCTTCATGCAGTTTGCATACTCTTCAAATCTCAACTGCTCTTTGATTAACATGACACCTCTTGCAGATTTGAAGGGTCTTGACCTTCAAACTGGGTCATTTACCCTAAGGCAAATCAAAGCTGCAACAAACAATTTCGATCCTGCTAATAAGATCGGTGAAGGTGGATTTGGCCCTGTTTATAAGGTGATAACTACAAATACTTGTTATAAGATGAATTTTTCTAATTTCATCATTGTCTGAAAATTCTATTTTAATTTGCAGGGTGTTTTGTTAGATGGTACCATCATTGCTGTAAAGCAGCTTTCTTCCAAATCAAAGCAAGGAAACCGCGAGTTTGTGAATGAAATAGGCATGATTTCTGCTTTACAACATCCTCATCTTGTGAAGTTGTACGGATGCTGCATTGAAGGCAACCAGTTGTTGCTTGTCTACGAGTACTTGGAAAATAATAGCCTTGCTCGTGCATTATTTGGTATGTTATATACTTTTATTTCTCGTCATTCGTCAATGATAACTAATTCCTCCAGTCCCATTCGAGGTTTACTTATTAGTACTTGTAATTCTATTCATGTCTTAAATAACAGGTCCGGAACAATACCAATTGCACTTGGATTGGCCAACAAGGCAAAAGATCTACATCGGGATAGCAAGAGGTTTGACTTATCTCCACGAAGAATCAAGACTGAAAATTGTCCATCGTGATATCAAGGCTACTAATGTGCTTCTTGATAAAAATCTAGTCCCTAAAATATCTGATTTTGGGCTTGCCAAGCTGGATGAAGATGATAACACCCACATAAGCACCCGGATTGCTGGAACTTTGTGAGCAATCAACATGTACTCTTCTTCAATTCAATGCAATAAACCATAACTTATTTTTTCACACAAATTTCATATGATTCTCAGTGGATACATGGCCCCTGAATATGCAATGCGGGGATATTTGACAGACAAAGCTGATGTATACAGCTTCGGTATTGTCCTTTTGGAAATTGTCAGCGGAAGGAGCAACCGCAGCATCAGGCCCAAGGCGGAAAGCTTTTATCTTCTTGATTGGGTAAAATTTCATGCATCTACCTTTGCATACAAACTTACTTCTTTATCTTGTTTAAACTCACATAAATATTGAATATGTGCATTTTTTTCATTTCTATTTCTTATCTATCTATTTTTCACTCAGGCTAATTCCTTGAACGCGAGAGGGAACTTGTTGGAGCTGGTGGACCCAAGACTAGAGTTGAACCTCCATAAACAAGAGATCATGAGAGCTATAAATGTGGCGCTCGTTTGCACGAATGTTGTAGCTGCAGCAAGGCCAAGTATGTCAGCTGTAGTGAGCATACTCGAGGGAAAGCATGGAGTTCCAAAGTTCATTTCTGACTCGATCGTCTCAATGAATAAGACGAAAGCGGATGAAATAGAAATGGGCGAAGCTGATGGTGAGGTGCAGAGTATTTCCATAGATGCGCCATGGAGTGGTTCTTCAACTTCTGCCGCCGATCTCTATCCAATCAACCCAGATACCAAATACTGGGAGAAGAGAAGTCTTGGTGGCAACTCTTACTGAAAATGGAATTATCTTGAATTTTATAGTTGTTTGGATAAGTTTTGACTTGAAGTATAATCAACGGAGTTTGGATTTAGTATTATTTTATTGTCTAAAAGGCTCAATCTAAATAAACTTAATATTGCCTTCTTCAACACGTTATAAAATGTCGTGGTTATGGAAATGTTTCATTAGCTGCCGTGGATGATTATAAAAATACCCCATTACCCACCATGGATACAATGTAAATACTTTTTTTCTTAGTACTAGTTTGTATCCCGTTGAAATTCGACGGGTATTATTTTATTGTATATTTATTAAAATAGTAGTATTATGATAATTTGTTGAAACGATTCTTATTTTATTTCTAATTTATTGTGAATTGTCTTAAATTGAAAATATACATTTTTGTTACAAAAATTTAACAATTACAGCTATCGATACATACTAAAAGAATTCAAAAAATTTATTGGCTAATGGACCACTTCAAAATCGATTTTGTGTCTAATATATTCTCAGGTGTTTTAAATTCAAAATATACCTTTTGTTACAAAAAATTAACAGTTATAGCTATCGATACATACTAAAAGAATTTCAAACTTCAAAATCGAATATGAGTCGTCATTGGCTAGGTGCACCTGTTGTAACCGCCGATTTAAGCAAAAATATATTGGCCAACGGGCCACATCAAAATTGGATATAGTCGCCCGTGGCTAGGCGCACTTGTTGCATCCGCCGATTTAGGTGTCTAACAAATCTTGTCATGTGGGATAGCCTCTTGTCTTCGATCCATTTTCAGCAACAATTCGCTCACGACAAGCGAGTTCTCTCAGTACACCACGGCCGTTGCTTGACGCAGCTCCCGCCAAGACTTTTGCATACGTGAGCATACCATGGTCCACACTTGGTTGTTTCATCACCATGTCCTTCGCAGGCTCCCCACGGCCCACTTTCAACATGTCATGACCCTCATCCAACACTTGCATACTCGAAATATATTGCATCGTGTTGACCCGAGCCTCCTCCTCTACGGATTCAGCGACCACAACATTCAACTTCTCCCCACGTTAGCCTTCCACTTCAGACAGTCCCGTATCCGGCAGTCTCCATCACATATGAAGCACTCTCGAAGCTTGTTTCCGCCTCCAAAGCGTGACTCGTCGCACCACCAGCGCTGGGTTGTTGAAAGCCTTCTTTTTCCAACCTTTTCCCTTAATTTATCATGTAGGAGATCTTGAGTTCAAATCCTGCAATTCTCATAATTAAATTTTTAAATTTTATGTAGAATATAAATAGATTATAATAATTAATATATTAATATGTATAAATAATAATTAATATGTATAAATATATAGATTTTAGATAAATAAGAATGGATGCCGTAGGAGACAATCCGCAGCGGAACATATAATATATATTGATTAATTTAGTACTTTTTATGTTCCATTTTATTTGTCTCATATTTTGAATATACAAGATATAAAATAATATAATTGGACAAGTGAAATAAGAAAGAGGGAGCAAGATTTTTTTTTTTTTTACGGATACTAGAATATTTACCCGAGTGATGCACGGGAACAATATTCATAATTAAATCATTCCAAATTGTATGTGTTCATGTGTCTCATCAAATGGCGTAACTAAATTAAATTTCAGATAAGTAATGTTTTGTCATTGTTTTCAGAAAATTGATTTAGTTTTTTTAGTGGAGTTGAGGAAGCCGTTGACATGTTAAGTTTACCAACAGTGAATAGGAAAGTATTTATGTGCATGAGTGATCTACAAAGTACTACTCCCTTCGACCCGTCGAAATGGTCTGCTTTTTTAAATATATGTGAAGTATAAAATATAGAAATGAGGTTATTTCAGCGAGACAGAAGGAGTACTAAATAACTCTCTAGTTGGTAGGACGTGGCTATTTAATTAATATTCCTTGTGTCTCAATTGATGAGTCGTTTTTTATTTGGATGTCTCATTGATAATATGTCATTTTCAAAATAGCAAAAATTATCATATTTCAAGATAATTTGAATATTAAGAGTTATAATTTGAATTTGTTTTCTAAATTACGATTTTTATGTCAAGTTAAAGATTTCGATACAATCTCTCATTCAAGATCATCATTAATATAGTATATATTTTATAAATTTTTTTATTTAAAATTAAACATTATACTGTACGTATCCATATATAAACTTCTTCTAAATTAACTGCCAAAAAAATGGCTCCTAGATCGGAGGGAGTATTTCGTAGTCAATTTGAACAATGAGCAAAAATATCATATGCGTATGAAAAGAAGGAAAAACAATCCGTGCAGTTATCTAAAAGTATAGATTTTTCTTTTAATAAATTTTGGATAACATACAATAAATCAAATTGCGTTTAACAAAAAATGATACTATCATATTGTGAATATATTTTATTTCTGTTTGATCGAATATCAAAGAATCTCATAGTCCTTCCCAAATCATATCTCCATTTTTCTTTTGTTGTCGTGAAAGAACTTCTTCTCTTCTTCTTCTTCGACAGCAAAAACGTATGTTGGCAGACTATCGTTATCCATTTGCAATTGGAAAAAAAATATATTACAGAGATAGAGAGAGAAAGAGAGAACCTTCGATGAAGTGTGAGATCACGTAATTAATTCTTCATATATGATACTGACAATCAAATATCGCTATCCTTTAGTTGCTTAACATCGATTAATTTGTGTAGTCCCATGTGATGGAGTTCCATGTTTTGGGTTTGAGGTTGTGAATCTTGTTCTTCTTAAGATGCAGTGGTGGCCTCTTTCGTTTGTGTTCATAACCAAAACTCCTACTTCTTGTAGCCTTCACCAGATCAATATTAGCCTATATATACGGAATCAGGAGTTTCTTATAAAGGACACGATTGGCAAATTTGATAGAAAAAGATTTAATTTACGTGACTTTTCATGAAGAGATGCCAATGCGTACCGACCAGCTATTACAATATCGTTGAGTCCCATCAAAAAAGAATTGGAACGATTGATTGTTCCTATAACCGCATAAGATAATTAAGAAATTCAGAAAAATTAATTTTAAATTTTGAAGTTAAATTTACGGAATTACCCTTCATACTTTGCTTTTATATAGTATATAGATTGTATTAAAGATAGATTTTTTTTTTTTAATTTTATTTATTTTTAAATATTGATGACATTGCTTTATCTAGAAATGTTTCGGCGCCTACCTCGTGCTGACAATTTTTTTAGTCAGTATTTATTTTTTTTGGTAGAATTTAATTTTTTAATAATATATTTATATCAATCTCTTTATATATATCATTGTAAAGTTAATCTTAAACATACTAAATATGTTCATGATAAACATCTTCGGCCGGTGCATTCCTCTTGCCTTATCAGCCCTGAGCATAGCACTTAGTGCCCTTTGAACTTAGCATAAGTAACAATAACACTCAGTAGTAGTATTTTTTTTCATAAAACATAATATAAATATAAATACTAGAGGTGGACAAATTTACCGAAACGAAGGTATACCAGACATACCATATCCAAAAAAAATCGAAAATACCGTAATTAACGGTATACCGAATTTTTCAGTACGTATAATACCGTACCAAAGGTTATCGGTAAGGTAACGGTATGAGTTTTTCAATACTGCGGTATACTGGTTAATACCAAAGATTCAGTATACCGGTTAATACCGACCGAAAAAGTTTGGCATATACTGAACATTCGGTATGTACCGAACATTCGGTATACCGAAACTTCGATACATACTGATTATACTGAGATACCGAATGCTCTGTATGTACCGATTTTCGATATATACCGAAAGTTTTTCAAAATATTACATATTTTTCTAATATTAATTATGGAGTATATTCTAATTTTATTTTATATTTTGAGAATATTTCAAATTTAAATACAATCTTAATAAATCTTTAATTTTTTAAACTAATTTCAATATGTTATATTAGCTAAAAAATATTAAAAATATAATATACGTAATTTGTCTTTTAATCTTTAGCAATCAAATATTGGAATTAATATGCTAACAGAGAATCTTTAGCGATCAAATATTTTGAGACATGTTAGAATTTTTTTTCTTATTCTCCATTGTTTTGGAGTTTGATAAGATGTGGACAATATTTATTTGTTCGTGTTTGACTTGCTATTACATTACTTTTATATAGTTCAATATTGTATAAAAAAAATCATATAATTTTTTTCCGGGTATTATAGAGGTAAAATCTACAATTACAGTTGTCCGGTCGATACGGTCGATTCGGACACTAGCAACCTGTAACCAACACAAGGCAGAGACGTTAGAGCCCTACGGGAACACCAGTGGGGGTGTCAGCCGTAGGGCCTCTGACGCTCAAGTTAGTACGGTGAGTAAGTAAATCGAACTGTAAAAGCAATAAATAAAGAGCAATTCGTAGGTAATGGTGATCGCGGGCGATTCGGAGCATTCAGATGGCGGAGGTGATGTCAGAGGGTTCAAGATGATAGAGATTGATAGCGGAGGAAGCTTGTTAGGCTAACTCCGATGGCGGCGGACGTAGAGTGAGTGCGGTGAGTACGGTGAGTACGAGAGAGAGCAGTTGAGAGCGTAGTGGATAGTGTGAGCGTAGAATGGATGTCTGCGACTTGAATTGGTCTTACCCCCTAGGGTTTTCCTCTCACGTGGCCGTATCGGTTGCCTCCACTCTCTACGTCCGTTCCAAATTCGGAGGAAGAGATATTGTCCTTTGAATTGGTCTTAGGTTGACACAGTCAGTTATACGTTTTGACCGTACTGACTGCAGCGACTAATGCGGCTGACATCTTGATCCGGATAGACATTTTATTGCCTTTATTGTTGGGTCATTTTGGCTATCGAGCCTGACTCGTTGGACTCGTGGGCCACATTAATTTGGGCTTATGAAATTTGCCCACTACAGGTATAATATTCGATTTTTCAGTATACCGAACTTCGGTACGGTATACCGAAAAATTGGTACGGTATTAGTATAGACTTCCATACCGAATTTACGGTATACCGAAATGTTCGGTACGGTAACGGTATGAAAAAATACATACCGAAAATTTTCGGTACAGTATCAATAAAGCGAAAAAAATTCAATATACCGTACTAGTCCACCTCTAATAAATACTCCATATTGATGGACTTATAAGGCCCAAACCTGAATGAACTAAATTATGTAGGCCTCTTAGAGCATCTCCAGCTGAGAGCCCCTTTTAGGGGCTCTCGGCCACTTTCTGGTGGGAAGGGGCTCTCCCCCGATTTCATCTCCAGCCGAGAGCCCCTTCCCCCCGAATGAACTAAATTATGTAGGCCTCTTAGAGCATCTCCAGCCGAGAGCCCCTTTTAGGGGCAAAAAGGGGCTCTCGGCCACTTTCTGGTGGGAAGGGGCTCTCCCCCGATTTCATCTCCAGCCGAGAGCCCCTCCCCCTGGGCTCTCTCAATTTTAATATATTATTTTAAATTCATTAATTATTCGATTTTCGATATGTTTTTTTTTAATTCATTTTTCGTTTCACTTTTTGTTCAATTTTATTTATTTATTTTATTTTCAATTTAAAAAGTAACAAAATTTTTGGATTTTTTTTTATTAAATTGAAACAAACATTCATTTAAAGAAACAAAGTACAACATAATTTGAAATAATTTTATAAATACGCAAACTAATTTAGGCCCCTACGCGCCCACATCTCTTCAACCAAATCGTTGTAAAGATCGTTGTGTTTGGCCCTATCGCGTAGCGACGCGTTGCACTCCACGTACTCCCGAAATGATCCGGGAGCTCCTCGATGCACTCCGCTTCCTCGTCAGGTGGAGCCCAATTTGTCGCGCTTGCTCCTTCATCCTTGATTATCATGTTATGCAAGATAATATAAGCATACATGATATCTTGTATACTATCACTATACCAGTGTCGTGATGTGTTGCTGACCATGCCCCAACGGATTTGTAAAACCCCAAAAGCGCGTTTCACATCTTTGTGCGCCATCTCTTGCAGAACTTTGAAACGCTCCACTTTTTCGTCAGTAGCGTGTAGTGGGGGCTGCAATAAAAACGGGCCACTTCGGATAAATCTCGTCGGCGAGGTAGTAGCCCATGTTGTATTACCTTCCGTTGGCGAGGAAATGAACCGGAGGTGCTATTCATTTGACGACGTCGCTGAACACCGGCGATTGATTGAAAATGTTGATGTCGTTGAGCGCTCCAGCTACCCCAAAAAAGGCGTGCCATATCCACAAATCGTGAGATGCAACGGCCTCAAGGATGATGGTAGGGTGGCCCTTATCCCCACGTGTGTACTGGGCCCTCCACCCCACTGGATAATTCTTCCATGCCCAATGGATGCAGTCGATCGAACCGAGCATCCCTGGAAATCCGTGGCGAGCCTCGTGCATTGCCATAATTCGTTGACAATCATCTCCGGTTGGCTTTCTCAGGTAATGACCACCGAAGATGGTTCGAATCGCCTTAGCAAAGTGCTTCAACGAATCTATAGCGGTAGTCTCCGACATCCGCAAGTACTCGTCGAATTGGTCACCGGGACCTCCGTAGGCGAGTTGATGTATAGCGGCGGTGCACTTCTGTAGTGTTGTGAAACCCGGCCTGCCTATTGCATCATCTCGTTGTTGGAAATACTCAACGCGATTCTCCAACACCCCCACGATGCGCAAGAACAGATGCTTCGACATCCGAAAACATCGACGGAATAAATTATCAGGGTATGTGGGCCTCTCAGCGAAATAGTCGGAGAAAAGTTGCTTCGCTCCGGTGACTCGATCTCGATCGATCATTCGCCTAACAGGATACCTTCGGCGTTTTGTCGACTCAGTGGCTTTTTCCTTCTTCTTCTTCTTCTTCTTCTTCTTCGCTTTTTTAAATTTCCGAGCAATTTTGGCATTCTTCCGGGTGTGTCGGTACATCGCTTCGAGTTCGCAGGAGGATGAGGAGGAATAAGATGAAATTTTGGAAAAGCTCGACATATTGATGGAGTGAAATTGTAGAAAATAGAGATTTTTTGAGATATATTTGTGAAGAAATTGTGTATAAATTGGTTGAGAAAGGAGGAAATAATTTGAATTTGTAAAAAATTTGTAGGATTGTGAAGAAGTGTAGATGAATTGTGGAGGTGTGAGGGATGATTTGTGGGGGTGTGTATTTATAGGGAGGATTTGGGGAGGTACCCGTTGGAAGAGCCGTTGCTTTGCAACGGTTGAAAAAAAAAATTATTTATTTTTTTAATTTTTCTCCCTCAAAATTCGATTTAAAAAAAAATAAATAAAAAAATACCTGACTGATATCATTATAACGTCAGCACAAGGGGGAGGGGAAGGGCGCAAGCCGGGCTCTCACTTGCGCGTCAGGCTTGCCGGACGAGGGGCTTGCTAGCGCGGCCCGGGCTCACGCCGCGGGCTCGCGAGCCTGCTCGAGCCCCTCCGCCCCGACACGCTGGAGTTGCTCTTAGAACGTCTTAGCCTAACTCATTAATTATAAGGGATATAACCTCACCGTATTTTACATACTCCATTAAACAATAATTCTCCAATAATCCCCATACGAATTAAATTCTTTAAATAATAAACCAAGTATAATTGTATATGTATATGCACTCTGTCTCACACACATTGAGAACGCAGACAGACATAAATACCCAGAGAAGTCGGCATCGCCATCGGTTTCCCTCTCTTTCTCTCTCTAAGCTGCCCTGCCCACTATTTTCATTTTGAGAGAGAGAGAGAGAGATGGGGTTAAGAGCTTTAGTTATTGTGAGTGTAGTTAGCTTAGTAGTGCTGGCAAATGCAGAGGAGAAATCATCATGCGATTTGTTTGAAGGGAGGTGGGTATTAGATTCTTCATCATCTTCTTCTTCATACAAGTACAACTACACATCATGCCCCTTCATTCAGAAGGAGTTCAACTGCCAGAAGAATGGCCGCTCCGACGACTTGTACCTTAGGTACAACTGGCTCCCTCACTCCTGCGCCTTATCCAGGTTCTCCGCTCTTTTCTCTTTTACCATTTTTTTTTACAACCCACTTTTTTTTTTATTTCGACTTTATTTATGCTTTTTTAATTTCAATCTTTCTCTAAAAAAAAAAAGAAAAAAAAGAAAAGAAAAAAATAGGGAATGTGGAGAGATTCTGAAACTAGCTGTAGTGCAGTAATGCAACTCAACCGTGAAAAGAGGAGTACTTGGGTGGGGTGGGGCAGAATTTTGTTATGATTCTTTTTTAGGTAATGAATCTTTCTTTATTAGATATAGTTTTTTTGATTAATTTGAGCAATGTTGTTATTACTTGTGAGGCTATTGGCCTTTGCCATTGAAAAAGGAAAAATCTCGTTTATATAGTATAGAATAATATGCAAATATTGGGGACTAATTAATTTTATATCATCCGCCAAAATTAAATTAAAGTAGAAATAAATAAGAATTTAGTGGGGAGGACAGAGACAGCTATATATGGCAGAGACAGAATAATAGAGACTGACTATTATATGCTCAAAGTTAAATTTACAAACTTTTATTAGGAGTATTAACTTTTTCACCACTAAATTTATCTTGGGTCTTATTTGAGCCATTTTATATCATTATTATTAAAACTTATTCATTTATCATATTATGTAAAAATATTACTCCTATAAGAATTTTCTGACCGGTTATTTTTCTTAATACAATAAATATATAATAATATTAATAATCGTGTGAGAGTGAGAGAAAGGCTTAAGATCAGGATTGAGTTTGAGGTAACACATTTTGTTTTTCACGAAACAATTAATTGTTAGGGAAAGTGTCCATTTCCTATTGACAACCGATGGCTCGTGATTCACAGTTGTCCGATCTTAGTCTATATAAAAAAATTTCTCACGTTTCTTCCACTCGTGATTCATTATCTTCATTTGATTAAATTTGCATTTTTTTTTTGATTCATCCGTCCATGAAATCTATTGAGTTGTGATTCGAGTAAAATATGAGTCTCATTTTATAGTGTAATTTTACATTATTAATTGTAAATTAAGTTAGTTGATTGTCACATAGGGTAGGCTCATAAAAGTATGTGATGTAAATAAATAGATAGTGAAGTGAATTTGGGGTAGAGACCAAAAAGAAATAAACAAATAAATGGTTGACAGACCAAAATTAAAAGTAGACAAAGATTTCTTGAACTGATAGATTAATTAAATGATTTAGGAGGCTTCGACAAGCATACAAATTCCTCAGAAACTCCAATAATAATACTAAACAAATAAATAAACAAACATACATAGTACTCCGTAATATATACTGGTATCGGAGAATACTAAAATCTACAATTAAGTATTGTTATGTTATTTTAGTAAACCCTAAAAAAAATAACCTAAAGAGAAAAATTATTCACGTGGCAGTAACACGTCAGCGGTGAATACATTAAATTTGTCCATGATGGGTAGGGGAGCATTTCTGTATATTTTAATTATAAACAATAGATTTGTAGGGGATTGTTACTAATTAAAATCTACAATTAAGTATTGTTATGTTATTATGAGGGGCCCTTTAATTAATTTTAAACATTCTCACATCATCCAAATATTTTGTGGGTATATTAAAAGTTCAACTTGGAATTATTTCTAACGTAAGCATAACCAGAAAAGTTCACATTACTAAACAAAATATCAAAGTCGCTTTAATGAGATATGACCCCCACCATAAACTGAAAAGAACATTTTTCCTATTTACGAAAATTCCAAAAAATAAAATAAAATGTATTAAACATAATTAAGAAATGGTATAAAAATTTACTTGGGAGAAATAAAATATAGTATGAAATTGTGCATGCAGTTTTGATGGAGAAGAATTGTTGAAGAAATACAAAGGGAAAAGCATAATGTTTGTGGGTGATTCCCTCAGCCGTAACCAGTGGCAGTCTCTGATATGCATGCTCCACGCCGCCGTGCCGGAAGCCGCCTACACCCACACCTCATTAGACGAGGTCACCACCTTCACATTTACGGTAAGTTTATTAATAATTTCTTCAAAAATTATTTTTTCATTTCTCAGAAACTTTCAAATTTAATTTTACAGTACCTCTAGTAAATAAAATTTATGGTAGCCGTAATCATCTTAAGTGGTTATAAATAATTGACGGCGAATGCATTGCTTAGAAATTTAGTACTATAATTCGTATAGATAATAATTAAATGCATTTATGAAGCAACTGCACAATTTTTTTGAATATTAGTGAACGTTTCTTTGATTGGTTGATGGAGCTAAACCAATTATATATGTAGTCTGAATTTGAATGAGAGACTCTGTTGCTGCTGTTATTTTGTGATGAAAGAGCAATTATTTAACACACTCAAAAAAGTGACCCTTTAACTACTTTTTCTTAGTAGCCTAGGAATCTTTTTGAAACCCAGGCCCAGGCCCAACTAGCATTATTTATTTTATTTTATTTTATTTCAGAAAATTAATCACTGATCCCCCTTCTTCATAATATTACTATTCTAGTGAAATTTTCTATAATAATTTATACAATACATACTTATTACAGAAGAAAATTTTCAATTTAGTTCAGAGTAGAATTGGAAGTTTTCAAAGTAGTAAAGTTTTGTTAATTGTGACACTGGCACGCATGTTACAACTTTCTTGAAGATTCAAAAATCTTGATACTGAGCTTATTAATCATGCACCAACTTTAGAAAATGAATAGATGAAGGGTGTGTTCTCTTTGATGGAAAATTATTATGGGAAAATGAGAGAAAAAAGAATAATTACCCTTCAAATTTTTCCTTATTTCTCACATTTTCTCACCTCCTTATCTATGATGGAGAATGTTACTCTTTCTTTAATAGAAAATATTATCCCACCAATATTGGAGTGAAAATATTTTCCTTCTATTGGAGTGAAAATGAAGGAGCAAAAAAGTAGAAGGTGGGAAAAAATAAGAAATAAGAAAAAATTTAAAGGGTGATTGTTCTATTTTCCCTTCTTTTCGATCTCATAATAATTTTTCCATCAAAAAGAATACACCCGAAGTGGATTAATTTGAACGTACAGGATTATGATGTAAAAGTGATGCTGGATCGCACCGTGTATCTGGTGGACGTAGTGGGAGAAGCACAAGGTAGAATACTGAAGCTCGATTCCATACAAGGTGGCAAGAGGTGGCTGGAAATCGACACGCTCGTCTTCAACACATGGCACTGGTGGAACCGCCGTGGCGCTTCCCAACCGTGAGTTCCATTTTCTACAATTCCACATACTAATAATACTACTAATAAGTAAGCCCCCACCCCTCCCTCCTTAAAGTATTAAGTTTTTCTAACCATTCAAATACGACAATGAAGTGCAACTCAGTTGGTAATTAAGACGCCCTCCAACCAATATAGCCAATATACTGGAGCCAAGGAATTAACTTTTTCTTTTTTATAGATGAAATGCAAACAATAATAGCTTCAAATTGTGCAGATGGGACTACATTGAAGTAGGAGGGCAGCTCTACAAAGACATGGACCGGATCGTCGCCTTCGAGAAAGCACTCCATACATGGGCTACTTGGGTCGACAACAACATCGATCCTACCATCACCAACGTTTTCTTTCAAGGAATTTCCCCATCTCATTACAAGTAAAGCTCATTTCATACTTCCTAAGCTCTTGCATACATATAAGACTCGTGCATAGTTTGTTAATTCATGTTTGGTGTGGAGCAGCGGGAGCGAATGGGATGAGCCACGAGCAAAATCGTGCGTAGGGCAGAGAGAGCCGATGGCAGGGTCCACATATCCGGGAGGGCTACCACCGGCTCTGGCCATATTGAAGAAGGTGTTAGGTTCGATGAAGAAGCCGGTGGTGCTGTTAGACGTAACGAGCCTTTCGTTGATGAGGAAAGACGGCCATCCTTCGATTTACGGGCTACCCTCCATGGACTGCAGCCATTGGTGTCTTCCAGGAGTGCCCGATACTTGGAATCAGATTCTTTACAATCTCATTCTTTGAAACAGCATTAATTGCTTAATTATTTGACAATTTTTTCTTATAGAAAATTGACTAGGAATTTATGAAGATAGTAAAGTTAGAAACAAACACTTCATGTTTCGAGACTGGCAAATGATGATTGATTATTAGCAGAATGAAACATATGCATATGATGATTATTTCAAAATTCTAAAATGTGTACATGCCTATATATATCATATATTTATTGTGCTTTACATTTTTATTTTTTTTATTATAAGCTTGATCTTGAAGTCCGAAAAATAATTCAACTAAATATACTTAATACTATAATTAAGTAGACGATCCAACAATGAAATAAGGGATTGAGATCCTCTATTGCCTAATGGTGTGACATCTCCTATTGCACCATTGGATTATTGCCATGTGCTAACAATACAATATTTCCAAAATCACATATTTGTCATTATGGAAAATTTTAATTATTGATGGTTTTAAAAATATTGTGGACACGTGTCGATCATCTAACGGTGCAATAGGAGATGTCACACATTAGGCAATAGAGGATCCAATCCCTGAAATACAAAGTATTATTTTCATGGCATAATATAATAATTAACGAATATTTTATAATATTGTGCTGAGGTTGGCAACTAATCTTCCAATTGAATCACCAACTATATGTATATAACAAGATTGATTCAACTAGTGGGTTCAAGCTGCTGAACTTGTTGCTTTTAATTTTCCAAAAAACGTTAACGTAATAAACTATTCTTTTTTCCATCTAAAAAGTTGGAAAAATTAAAAGTTGTATGCTAAAATTCTCATGATAACTATATGATTGTAAATTCTTAATTTTTTGAAGATCGAGTGACTAATATAATAAAGAAGGAAAGATTGAATTGTAGCGTCACAAGAAAACAAATTATAAAAAATAATAATAAAACACTAGTAGTAGTTAATAGTGTATGGCGAAACTAAAAAAAATAAAGTCAATGTGTCTTTGGAATTACTTAAACGCCATCCAAAAATGGGGTGTTAATCATGAATCCGCCAACGAGACAATATTGAGAAGAAATGTATAAAATTTGCAAAAGGGTCCCATGCAAAAATTGTCTTTACCTCTAAGCCAATTCATCCATTCCCACTCAATTGCTATTAACCAACACCACCAATAATTAATATTCCATCCATCCATACATACATATACATACCAATACTCCTCATTCTTTCTTCAATTCAATTAGCTGAGATTAATTAATGGGACAACTGCGCATAGCAATTCTCATCAGTCACAAACTTATAATTATATACCTGCTGGCTATATGGTTTAAAGTGTCATCCTCAATCGATGTGGGATGCGATTTGTTCCAAGGCAGTTGGGTAAACGACGACGTTCCGCCTCTCTACAATGTTTCCGTCTGCCCTTTCGTAGAGAAACAGTTCGACTGCGTCGGAAATGGAAGGCCTGATAACCTCTACCTCACTTACACATGGAAGCCCAGCAAGTGCCAACTCCCCAAGTACGTGTTTTTTATTTATTTATTAATTTTGATTAATTTGAATTAATACATGACATGTGCAGTATAGTGGAATTAATTAATAAATTATAGTAAATTAATATGATCTATAATTTGTATTCGTAATTAAATAGATTTAGTGGGGAAGATATGTTGAGGAGGTATCAAGGGAAGAGAATAATGTTCGTGGGGGACTCTCTTAGCTTAAACCAGTGGCAATCGCTCACATGCATGTTGCATGCATCGCTTCCCCAATTAAACTACACTCTCAAAAAGACCGGAGGCATCTCCACTTTTTACATGCCGGTAACTAATTAATTACTCCATCATTTTATTAATTAATACTATATATAAATTTGAATCATATATATGTATGTACATGGATCCAGGATTATAACACGTCGGTGATGCTATCTCGGAATGCGCTCCTCGTAGATTTGGTTGTGGATGGGAAGAGAGGTAGGGTTTTGAAACTGGATTCCATCCAGAATGGCAACTCATGGAGAGGCTTTGATATGCTTATTTTCAATACGTGGCATTGGTGGGTGCACAAGGGCAGCCAAACACCGTATGTAGCCTAGCCCTAGCTATCTACTTTCTTTAATTTCAATTTGTTTTAATTTCTTTTATGGTTTCCTCTCATATATAGAGGAATGATATGCTAATGACTTAATTTGTTTCTAAATATACATTGCATTAATGATCTGCAGGTGGGACTACATCCAAGTGGGTAATAAATTTTACAAAGACATGGATCGATTGAAAGCTTTTGGTTTAGGGCTAAGGACATGGTCCAAGTGGGTGGATTCTAACGTCGACTCTTCACAAACTATGGTTTTCTTTCAAGGCATCTCACCTACTCATTACAAGTAACTCTCAAATCTCTCTCTCTCTCTCTCTCTCTAAATCAAACAATGGAAGTGAAAATAGAGGAAGGGTTAATATATAAATCTATCTCAATACTCTAAATTAGAATAAAATTTCGTTAGTCAGATATATAGTGAAGACGAAAATGCATATCATAAACTATAAACTATATTTAACATGTATCGGTATGCAGTGGTACGGAGTGGAACGCGTCGTCTACGGGAGGAACGTGCAACGGAGAGACTGAACCGATCAGTGGGTCGGTGTACCCGGGGCCGGAGCTGCCGGCGGTGGCGGTGGTGAAGCGCGTGCTGAGAAACATGAGCACGGCGGTGCAGCTGTTGGACGTCACCACTCTCTCGGCGTTGCGGAAAGACGGCCACCCGTCGGCTTACGGGATCGGCGGGAACAAGGGGAACGACTGCAGCCATTGGTGCCTCGCCGGCGTGCCCGACACTTGGAATCGACTGCTGTATGGGATTCTCCTTACCAAACGAAAATCAAAGATATAACTCTTCTTCACCCTTTCTACAACCTTCTTCTTTCATATTCTTTTCCATTTTCATCCTTCTATTGAGATACTTCCACGGACACGGAGTGTATAGATTGATGCATGATTCAATATTAATTGCACACAATTAATTATAATGTTTACTTTTGAATGTAGAGATTGTTTTGCTTGTAAATTGTGTTTTGAAATCATTTTGAGCTTTGTTATGTGTACGTACACGTTGATTATTTTGTCTTATTTTGAAGACTAATTAATTAAGCAAACTATCAAACGATGCATTTTTGTTGTTTTTGCTATGAAAATGATTAGTTTGGGCCAACTAATTATTTATTTAAACTAGTATGCCGAAAAAAAAGGCAAATATTTATATTTATTAAAAAAATTAAGTTCAGTAATTAAAATGCAAACGTGCAGGAAGTAAAGATATTTCTTTCCGTTTTAATTTTACTAGTTTAGTACCTATCGAAAATCGACGGAATTACTTTAAAACACAAAATTTTAATCGAATATATAAAAAAAAATGTAATCATATACTTCAAATATATAACATTCGAACAACTCATTAGAAAAAATGTTAGCACTGAATTATTTTTTAAAAATAGCTAGGTTAATAAAGGACTGTTTATCGTTAAGTTTTACATCTTTTGAATGTCAAGCCGTTCGTTCTTATCATTAATAGAACAATAAGTTGATGAAGGTTCTCAAGTAGTCGTATTAAATCATTCAAATTTTAAATGTTAAGACGTTTGTTGTACATGTAACAGAAAAATATATTAAAGATGAATATAATTTCTCGTAATTTTGTTTGAATCTAAAGTCATCCGTTGGGTAGATGTGTAAGAGATAATATTTTTTGAGTATATGCACATATTTTGAATGTCAAACCGTCTGTTGTTTCAATTGATGGTGTGGGAGACTCAGAAAGCTTGCGTCAACAAGTAGGGATAGCATTTCTCGAATAATTGTATTCATTTTGAATGTTAAGTTTCCGTTGTTCGGTCTAATAGAAAATTAGATCGATAAAGTGTTACATTTTTCGGATAGTTGTGCTCATTTTAAATATCAAATTGCTCGTTGTTCATTATAATAGAAAATTAGTTCAATAGATTATGTTAAAAAAAAGAGGTTAATAAGGGACACCATATTTATCGTTAAGTTTTATAAATTTTGAATGTCAAGCCCCCTCATTCTTGTTAGTATTAGAAAAATAGGTTGATGGAGGTTCTCAGGTAGTTGTCTTATTTGTTGTACATGTAATGAAAAAATATACTTAAAAAAGTTGCCCGTTGAATAGATGTGTAAAAGAAAATCATGTCAAGGTAAGATAACATTTTGTTGGGAACCCTTTCAAATTTGATTTTCATGATGTTTTTTGAAACGACACTTGGATAGATTTTTACTCTTATAGAGTTAAGGTTGATAGGAACGACCTGACCTTATTTAGTCTAGCTCAGTGAGCTTATAATTTTCTAGAACAGATTGATTTGTCTTTTTGTTAAGATCGTTGTTTGATCTAGCTTACTAATAGAGATCAATCTGGCTTTTTTTCCTTAGTTAACCTGTCTTAATTAGTGGAACTTAGCTGACCTGCCCTGAAGATTTCAAGATCGCTGATGTTCTGCCTTTGAAGGTCACTTCAATCTGCCTCAATAGATCGTATCGACCTGTCCTCTGCCACATCAGTTGCCAGCTAGGACGAACCCCAACGGCTAGAAGTCGAGTCAGCAGTAATAGCTAGTTTTGCTCAACTACTCCAACGGCTCTATTTCGAATTCGAGACTATAAATACTTCAGCCATTTCCAAATTTAAGCACGGCAAATTCAAGCATATCCGAAACTCTGTAGAAATCTCAAAGCTCTCAAGCAAACTCAACACTCGTACAAAAGTAAATTTCCTATGTGTTGATTCTTCAAGAATTCTGATTCTGGAAACCATTGTTCTAAGCATTTATTGCTGCTTATAACAGCTTAGAAACTCTCGATACAAAGCTCAAATGTAAACTCTCAAATAGAAGAAGTTCTGTAGGGAGTGAAGATCGTGTATTCTAGCAAGTTAGTAAGATTGTAAAAGGTTGTACAGGTCACGACCCAGAACTCGTGCTCGACTAAAGTCTAAAGATTGATAGAGGTCGAGACTGGTACCCAGCCAATATAAACAAGAGAAGGAGAAGATCCAAAGTAAGGGATTCTCAGATACTCTGTTATCTGATGTGGACGTAGGGGGTTTCCCGAACCACGATAAAATCGACCGTCTCACTCTCTCTCTACTCTTCATTTCAGTCGATCTTATTTATCTCCTACTAACCTTCATATCATTGTGCACAACATCGCTCTTATCAAATTGAACTACTAAGAACACTTGAATTATAAAAGAATTTTCTAAGAGTAACCAACAGATCACCAACTTCCGCAACGTAGATCGATCTTGACAAGCTCAGTAGTTAACCTGCATAAGCTCAATAGATCAACCTCTATCTGATAGTCAATTTTGACACGTCGACCTGATCACACTTTATTATTAAAATCAAAAATTGTTGGAGATTGATGTATTCCCCCTCCAATACACCAATTAACTATTTCCGAAACCAACATGAAGATTAACACGATTGGTACACCGAATTTGAGATAAATAATCTCATCTGAACTTAGATGTACCCTCAATAGTAAACTCCCACTAAACTAGAATCAGACCAAGCTGCCATTTCTAATTTCTTCTTTAGGCCCGATGCAATTTCTGTTGGAATCTAGACCTAGATTTCAACTCTTATTTTTGTCATTCTTCACATATGTTTACATGGATTTATTTTATGTGTCATGTTGGACTAAGGGGGAGTGATGAGGTGGTTGATGAGTCAGTTGATGAGGTGGCTGATGAGCAAATTGATGTGGCGGCTGATGTGTGCTAAGCAACGGGTGGAGACCAAGTCGTATTTGGGCCTTTCGCATATAAAGAAGCCCAATATCAGCTAGGGATTCTAGAAGATGTGGCTGCGTGGAGATAGGCTTAACAGAGTCGTGGGTTGAGTGGAAAACTCTAACCAACACAAACCATTCCCACTAACTCCATCACAATCATGCAAAAGAAAGAACGTGAAGAGCAAGATTGTCACGACCGCGCCTCGCTAATGATAGCTTAGCTCAGTAATTCGTTACTTAAGGAAATGAAATAAATATTTAAAGAATAAATGAAGAAAAGATGATTCAAAGACTCGACTTTACATATCAAAAGAAAAATCCAAATACTAAAAACATCGAATCACAAAACGGAGAGATTTTTCGAAGCTCGATGATGACGACACCAAACTGTCTTAAATTACAACCAAATTGAAATAAAGTCTGAAATAATTGAGTGTGCACAACGGAAGCGGATGCATGTATGAAGACATGCACCACCAAGAGACTTCAACTTTTACGGGTCAACAAAAGCTCCACCGGCCACTTCACTCCATTTCGCTCAACCTACATATAGGAAATATGTACAAGGCTGAGTACTAGGTACCTAGTGGACACGTTGCCAAAACTTTTTACTTTATTGTCAGCCATTTAACGGTAACACATAGGGGTTTTATCTGAAAAGAACCTATGCTTACCAAATCATTTTATGAGTGAAAAGACGCCTGCGCAGGCTAAGTTCCTCAGTACCTTACCATATCCGGACATATGAGTACCGGGAAGGTGGCCACCCTCCACGGCACCTGACTGGCCCACTACAGATGGCGCACAGTCGCACAGTGTACACTAGCCCAAGTAAGATATCCATCTTACTAGGACCCAAATTCGATTAAACAGATTGACAAAACCAACTCAGATAGGTAGCATACATAAATAAAAACTTTATGGCATGACAATTCTTTAAAAGAGCTAACTTCAGCTAATAAAACTTATTTTAGTTTAGAAAGCCCACTTTAATAGTTTTTCCTTTGTTACCAAGCCGCAACGCTTCCTCAGCTACGACTCTCCTTCGCTTGACCTTTATTCAAAAAATCGGAATAAGATCCTTGACTCAATCGATAAATCGACTTAAGTGAAGGGTTGCTATTTCTACTTAAATTATTAAGAATTTTTCTTAATAATTGTTGTTGAGGTCTTTCTTTTCGAATTGAGATGTTTCTCAATTTAGAAACTAATTATCTTAATCAATTTAACTCAGAAAATAATTTAACCCTTGGTTAAATTATTAAAATTAATTCATTACTCGTGTGAATAGTCTCGTGGAAATATTTTAATTACTGAGTAATTAGTTCTATTTAATTAAGTATTAGATTAGGAGAGATAATTAATTAAATCAGGCCTGAAATTAATTAATTCTCGGCCCACTAGATATCATTCTCGGCCCAGCTCTTTTGGCCCACGCTTGCAGCCAGCCCAGGCCCGACCCTGCTCGACCCGGACCCGACCCGGGTCAACATAAGCCCTTGACCATCTCTTTTGACAAAAACTTGGGTGAGGTCGGCCACATAGTGTGCCGGGGTCAAAGTGTCAATCTTTATACAGAAAAATGTTAATCTATACGAATAAAAATGTCAATCTTTAACATAATTACTTTACGAATAAAATGTCAATTTTTAAAAGTGTCAATCTTAAAAAAGTGCTAATCTACACGAATAAAAATGTCAGTGTTTTAGCCGTCCGCACGGTGCCTCTGGTAGAGGCGACCACGGTTCCGGTTCCCCCAAAGTGGAACCGGAACCGCACCGCCGGTTCCAACGGTTCCGAATCCGGTTCTGAACCACCGGTTCCGGTTCGAACCACATGGAACCGGCCCCTTTTTTTTCTCTTTTTTTTTTTATAATTTCTTCCCTATATGCATACTTCGTTTATATTTGTTTCGAGTTTAATTGTAAGAACATTATAATCGAAAACTGTAAGAGAAATTGGAAATATAACAAATCAGACGATTATTCAATTTTTTTTTATTTATTTCACCTAAACCTTTGAAGATCACATTTTGATTTCAAAGGCCGAGCCTCGTTAAAACCTCAGTGAGGAAAAAGAGTACTCGTCTAAGATTTGACATGACAGAATTACATGTTATCGAAATCGAAATCGTCGTCGAAATCGTCAGTTTCTGCTTGAGATGTGTCAGTGTCAGTTCCCGCGTCGGTGGTGCTTAGTGGATCATCTTGAAAGACCTCCTCCCATTTAGGAACTGGTGGAACCGGCGGTTCCACTATTTTTTTTTTCTCCCAATAAATATATTAATACATAATTAAAAAAATATTTCATATGATATGGAATTATGGATTGATAATTAAATATGCAAAGTTCATACAAATTTAACATGTTATCATTCTTTATTAGAATGAAAAATTTCAAAATTGACACTTCATCTTATCTTTTCATGAATTGGATAATTTATTATCTTTATGTAAATCACTAAATTGTATATTTTGTCATCTTCAATTCATCATCATCATGTGACATTGTTAATTGAATATTTTGTCATTATATGATTTGGTTTTTTGTTTAAATATTTGAATTTAAAGTTTGAACATTATCACAAGATTCACAACTCGCAAGTGCACAACATCCAACATCACTAGGCTACTATATTTTAACTTTGAATGAATAAACATCACATATGTATATATTTTTATTCATTTGTACTTTTTTCAATTTGAATTATAACTTAACAATGAAAAATCTCTTTCATTTTACAAATTATACTTTATAATTTGTACATTAAGAATTCATTAAAATAGATGTATACTAATAAAATATTAAATCAAAGAATTAGTTTGATATTTATACACAACATACAAATAAAATATAGAAATAACAAAAAATAAATAAAAATTGCCGGTTTTCCGATTTTTTAACCGGAACCGCCGGTTTTCGGCTCCTCGAAAATGGAACCGGAACTGCACCGCCTGTTCCAACGGTTCTGAATCCGATTCCGAACCGCCAGTTTCGGTTCAAAAACCACCGGTTCCGGTTCGGTTCTCGGTTCGGTTCCCCGGTTCCGGTTTTTTTGGCCGGCTCTAGCCTCGGGCTAACCCAAATGTGTCCCTCTCTTTTCTCCCTCACTCCCTCTCTCTTTTCTGCGATTTCTCCCTTCTCTCTGCAATCTTCTTCGCCGCTCACCTCCTTCGATTGCCGGCGGCCGGCGTTGCCAAACGCCGCCGCCGGTGGTCTCTCTCTCCTCTCGCTTCCTGTCCTTGCAACTTCCCAAAATCATGGCTTGATTGGAGAGAATTTCCACTCGAAAATTAGGGCAGACCGCCCCTTTCGATTTCCGGCGATGTTCTCTTCGATTTTCCGGCTCTTGATCGTTGCTCCCTCGCGTTGGGATGGCGCCCGGTGGCTGTGCTTCCGCCGGCGCAACTCCCGTGCTCTGTGGGCTTCTTCTGCCCCAGAATTAAAATCCCTGATCTGAAAAGATCAGGGGACATTTCTCCCATCTCGTCTTCCTCTCTCGATTTTGGCGGTGGCGAGGGCGCCGCCGCCGTCGGCGATTCTGTGCCGATTGTTTTCCCTCTCTCGACTCTATTTCTTTATTTTAGTTAATGATTTCGTTCTCTCATTTGCAGGTTCGGTGGCTGATTTCTGCAGAATTCGAAGGCTCGGATGTCGGCGTCATCTGATGAAAACGCTGCCGCACGCTCGAGGTAGAAGCTCCGCCGTCATTGGTGCTCTCAGTTGCCGTCTGTTGCTGCGTTCAACACAACAACGAGGGAAAAATCCTCCCCAGTTTCGGTATTATTTCTCTCCCACTCTCTCGTTGTTATTGAAGAATTATTTGGTTGATTAGGCGTAAAGTTAGCATTTTTGGAGTTGTTTCTAATATTAACATGTTTATGGGTGTTTACATGCTTCCAAGTTCGTGGTTTCTACTTCTGATTATTGAGCATGTAAACTTTAGGAATTTCTGAAATTATTCTTATGATTTATAAAAAATGCTAAAGACTAAGAAAGGTGCCTGCTTTTGTGTTAAATCTTGAATTTGAAAAGAGGGCAATAAGCATGTTAATATTAGAGTAGAATTTGTTGTGTGTTTCCAGCCTTGTCTATGGGTTTTTGGTGGCGTATTGCATGCTGTTTTTCAGAGGTTGAGTGGTTCATCTAGGTTATGTGTTAAGCAAGAAGTCGTTGTTCTTTTGGTATGTTAAGCTTAAGAAAATCTCAGAATGCTAGCATGCTTAGAAAGAGTACTAGTGTTAAGCAAAATCAGGTTTAGTGTTCATAACTTGGATTTTGAAATAAGGTATTAATGCTTCAAGTTCAGACTGCAAATCTGTCTAAGTTCTTTGTTCATTCTATTATTTTCTGTTTTGTGTGGTTTTAAGCATGTTAGGGTAGACCAAAACTGAATTAGAAGGGTAATTTGATTGTTACCTTGAAGACTGTTAAGTATGGGTGTTCTTATGTGACTTGAGAGGTGCTTGAAGGGCTGTTACTTCGATTCTTCCTCTTCCTCTCCTAATCCTTTTCTCGACTTACTTCCTTTGCTTCCTCTTTCTTGATTCCTAAATGTATGCTTGTGTAGAGACTTTTTGGCTCGATAGGTCTTGAGAAAAGAGACGGAGGTTTGGGGTGTTTTAATGGCGGAATTGGGCTGCTATATTGCTGCAGAACCAGTCCTTCTCCATCCTTGCTGCCCTTACTTCTGCTTTTCTTCTCACTCTCTCCTTTAATTTCTCCTTTGGTTAATGATTTTGTGTGTTGAAATTGTGTGTGTTGGTACAGGGGAAAATGAGGGTCTTGACTTGTACATGAAAGAGGTTGAATCTTCATCATGGCATTGAAGGGAAAGAGTGGCTGAGATTGGTGGTTGCTTCTCCCAAGAAGGGGCTGCAGAGATGGTGTGAAGAAGGAGGCAAAAGAGAATTAGGGTGGCTGTTGCAGCGCTCCATTTTCGTATTTCCCATAATCTATAATCATCACTTCTAACTATGTATTTTGACTGTTGTTTTATTTGAATTTTAAAGGCCGTGATTCTTTGAAAAGGAAATGTAAATTTTTATTTGAATTTTCGTTTTTATTTACTTAGCTGAGAAGAAAATATAATTTATTTAATTGTTTGCTGTTTTTCTTTTTTGTTATTGAATTTGCAAAAATTGGATGGGCCATTGGGCTTTTACAGAAGATGTATGTGGGCTTGACTAAATTCTTTTCCTTTGTATTTCTCTTATCAAGTGGCTTGGCCCAGCAACTGAATTAATCGGGCTCAGCCCGCTTGATTCTTTGCTAGGCTCGACTCAAATAAATTCTTGACTATATTTGAACTTCAATGAGTTCGATTCAAAGAAATATATAGGAATTCTAATGGGCTCGATTTATAATTCTAATTGGGCTAGCCTCAAATAAACTTGGAAATAAGGCCCCTTTTCTTTCTTGATAATAAATGGCCCACTTCATTTCTCTTTCCGAATTTAATTTGACTAATGCAGCGTAATTTCTAACTCACAACGGGCTTGTCTCAGACATTAATATTTAATTAGTGATACTAAATAAATACTTAAGGTAAATAATCACATAATTAACTTAAATAAATAGGTGAGATATTACAAAGATCTGGAGAAGTATATACTTGGAGAATCTGGAGAAGAGACCAACGTTTTTTGGGAGAGAAAAGAAGTGAGTTCTTATAG
>CM038119.1:14865236-14891124 GCA_001642375.2 Mentha longifolia | reverse complement strand
CTGCTCAAATACACTCCAGTTGCATCACATCCCTAAGCACTACACGTTAAGCTCAAAATCATGATAGCTAGTTTTTGCAAAGTCGGAGCTGAATGTCCAAATGACCTCCACAATTGAGCTACGAATTCAAAGTGTATTAATTAATTAAAAAATAAATATTTAAAAAAATGATTATTTAGTTGAAGTTATCAGCGGGAGATATCTTCTTGAGTTGTTTGTTGCTAAAATCATCGGCAAAAAGACCCATTCGATTCTTACAATAAGTTAGCTCATACATGATCTTTTCTTGATCTTCTTTACTCGCCACCAATCTTCTAAAGCAAGCATACAACCATTAGTAATCTCCATATCGAACTCAACATCTGAGTTGCTATGAAATATCTCTGGGTTCAAGAAGTGACTGGATGCATGCAATGGCTGATGGAGCTGACAATCCCATATGTGGTCAATGATTTTGAAAAATCTTTGTATCTACTTTCATCCTCTTTGAATGACTTCATTATATTCTCTTTGCCTTCTCCATTGCTTCATAGATATAGCTCATTGCTGGCTTCGTATCACCATCCACTAGCCGAAGCACTCGAACAAGAGGAGCCATGACTTTGAGAGTGTAAACAACATTCCTCCAAAATGAAGGCATGAGAACAATTTTGGTTGCTTGCCCCTTAGCTTCTTTGGACAACTTGTTCGATGTCCACTATTCAATTGTAAACATCCTCATCAGATTTGCTTTTCTTTATGAATTCTTTCTAATGATAGAAAAGATGTGGCAAATCTTGTGATTGCAGGTCTCACCCTTTTGTTTGTTGATTGTCTCAACAAACTCAAGGTACTACCATGACTATAGATAAGTCAATGAGACTCACTCCCCTATGAATTGTCTTCTTTATTAATGGAAGCTTACCAATATCTTTAAGCATCAAATCTATGCAATGAGCAGCATAAGGAGTCAAATATAAGTGTTTTCCTTTCTCCATCAACATCTTCTAAGCTTAAACATAAGTTGCTCTCATTGTCTGACACTACTTGAAGAACATTTTCTTCTCCAATCTCCTCAACAATGGAGTCAAGCAACTCAAATATCTTTTGTCCCGTCTTCATAAAGCCCGGATGGAGAAATAACTAGAAAGTCAATGATTGTCCTATGTCTCCGATCAGTCAATCCATCAGACATGATGGTACAACCATATCTTCTCCACTCTTCCTTATGATTATTCTGCAAATTATTAGTGAAGTCCAACTCTTTGTTCAAGAGTGGAACTCTGATACCATGATAGCTCGGAATTGGCAAGCCTCTGCCATATGCACCAATTGCCTCAATTATTTTTTCGAAACTCTCCAGTGTAATCGTGTTGAATGACAAGCCTGCTTGATACCAACAACGAGCAATGCATAGATGGACATGGGCAGCAACTTAATCGTCAACCGCTTCTTTAGTACTTTTTTGCCTCAATTTCTCCTTTTTTCTTTTCTTGATTGCATTTCAGGCTTTCTACAAAATAAGTCCATTAGCCCTTTCATACTTTCAGATTTCCACTTTGACTGTGAAACACGAGCATGGCTAGATGATCCGGGTCCCTTTCTAACTGCCTCTTCATACTCTTCATCACTAAATCCTAAGCCTCCAAGATCAACACTTTCGGACTTCTGAAATCCTTCTTTTTCAATCGCCTCATTTTCTTTTTCTCTATAATGAGCTCAAAGTTCTGCTCGAACTTCTTTTGGACATTTCTCACAATGAGCAACCTGATTGTTTCACCTTAAAGTGCTAGCAATAGAACTAGGCTTATCGTAGAACTAGTAATTTAAGCCAATGTCGAATCTCAAGGAAAACTTAACAGGGTGATTTATCATATGAACACACGCACTAAACACTCTAAGAAATCAAGTAAATATTTAGGGGTTTTTTGAAGGAAGCAAATAAATCTAACCTAGGCTTGAAATTAAATTAAAGCAATTAAACTAATAAGAACAATAAAGAGCAATTTAAACCTAGACTTGGACTTAGAACTAAATTATAAAGCAATTAATTAATCTAAACAAGAATTGAAAAGCAAACAAGAACAAAATCAAATTAATCTAATCTAGAAATCAAACAATATTTGAATTAAAGAACATGCAAAGTAAACAAAACAAATCTATTAAACTAAACTCACAAAATTAAAGGCGAAGAAACAAACGGAATTAAAGATGAGGAAACGAACGGAAAAGAAATCAACTCTAGAATAAAACTTGAATTAAAACTCGTCTTCAATCCCGAGAGGAATATGAATCTAAAAACTAAGGTTTGGAGGCTGAAAAACTAGAGAATCAAAAGTATTTTCGTATCCCAAAGTTTACATATATATATATATATATATATATAATCTCTAAAACCTAGTCTAAGAAGGAAATAAATCCTTAAACCCGTCAGGCTGGGCGGTCGCCCAACCTTCCTTAGCAGCCGCCGAGTCGGAGCTCCAGTTCTTCTCGATTCCACCAGACCGGGCGACCGCCAGGGTCTGGCTGCGGTTTCTTCACCTCAACAACTTCTCTTTCTCCACTCCTTTTCCTCTTTTCTTAGAATTTCACTCCCATGATTCCATCAACTCTACCTTTCCTAAAACTCAAACAAAAACACATAAAAATACACAAAATGCAAACAAAATAAACTCACACCATATTACAAAACTAACACAAAAATACATCAAACAAATCCCCCACACTTAATCATTTGCTTGTCCTCAAGAAAACTTATTCAAATCAATGACAAAACATGAACTATGAACTAACAATGATTATGGCTTCAGAAATTTTTCAAAACAAAAGAAACTCATGCAAAGCACTTCACCATTCACTAAACACTTCATGATAAATTTCAACTTTTAACCTCTTGAACATGAATCCTCACAACATGGATATATATGAAAGTGAACTCTCATCTCTCAAGTGTTTAGATTAGGAAAAAAGAATAACTCTCAATTCAAGACAAACAAATCGCCTACCATAGGCTTGCATATCGTCTCACGTCTCCATTGGTTCAATGTATGCTTAAGACAAAGATCAAATAGGACTTTATTTTTTGTTGTAATGTAAGCTCTTTGGTAGGTAAGGAAATTTGGCTAAAGTGAGTTAACAACCTCAAAGGCTTATTCACTCCTCTCTCAATCTCAACTCTCAATTCCCCCACACTACCTCAAACCATAACAAGGTACAATTCAATCGACAACCAAAAGTCTCTATAATCCCAATTTTACTTTCTACCCACTTATGCTCATATTCAAACTTTCTTCTTTTATTTTTATTTTTATTTTTATTTTTATTTTTATTTTATTTTTATTTTTATGTATATGTAGAGCTTATATAGGTAGAAAGCATTAAACCAATGAATATCAAGACTTCTTCTTTCTTCTCCTTCTCTAGAGATTTATTTCAAATAAACACACCTCATCTACCAATTCTCAATCCATGCGTTAGTTCCCATCCCAAGGCTTTTTTAAAGAATTAATCGATCTAAAGTAGATCTCAAAGGCTCAAAGGGGCTAACTAGGATAATATAGGTGAATTTGGATAAGGAAAAATGATAAGAAAGGTTAAGAAATATGGACTCAGATCATCTCTTAATCATAAAGCACACTATGCAATCTCAAGGGAGAAACCAAAGCAAGTTCTAGAGACAATAATGCATGCTTGAACATTCACACTCAAGAAAGAAAACGACTATAATGATGCAATAGTCACGGTTCAAATCTCTCACCAAAAAGGCTCAAATGTGATTCATATTCCTAAGAGGCCAAAAGGTCTCGATTCACCAATCATGCTTAACAAATAATGGCATGCTTCACAATTTATTTTCTCCAAACAAAACAAACAACCATCATTAGCCCATCATCACAACTATCATTCATGCTTACCATGACCCAAACAAAATATTGAAAAACTTAAGCAGAAAGGATTAAGCATGCTAACACAAACACAAAACAAACACAAAACACATAAAGTTTCTAACCCCTCCCCCACACTTAAACTGAAGCAATGTCCACATTGCACATAAATAAAAGAGAGGGATAGAGAAAAATTTACAAAACATGACGCAACCGAGCACCAACTTCAAGAGCCACAACGAACTCCAAAGCCAAATACCTACAAAACAACAAAACAAGCATAATACCCACAAAATACCACAAGAGAATCAAAATAACCAAAAACACGAAAAACAAAAACAAAAACGACACAAGAGGTACCAAATACTCAAGGTGGTGGAGGATGAGAAGAATCATATCTCGACCAATGAGGAAGAATGTCGGTCCAACGAGCAAACTGATCTTCAATACTCGACACCCGAGTATTCATTGCTTCAAAATTCTCATTAAAAGCTTGAAGGACCGTGTTTTCTTGAGAATTAAGTCGAGTCCACAGTGAGGCTTGAAAAGCCTCAAATGCCTCTCGAGTAACATACTCCGGTGGAGGTGGTGGCGGAGGCACAAGTTGCTCATGAACGGGAACCTCAACGTGGCCAGCTTCATAAGCCGCTTCTTCCTCCATTCGAGCATCCTCAGAGCCGGCTCCGCCAAGGCGCATACGAGCACAGTAATTTTGGATAGTAGGGCGTTGCTCATATGGCACGAACTTAAACTCTGACCTCACAACATGAGCATTCTTCAACATCTCAAATAAAAGCTCAAGACTCTCGATCCGATCCATGTGAGGAGTAGGAAAAGACACTCTAAAATGGCGAGCGAGGCCGGTGGCAATGGAGGAAAGAGCAGGATACACGTTAGTTTGAATGCGCATTTGAGCAATCTGATTCCAAATCATGCTAGACATGCACACCTTTCGACCATGTAGAGCAGCACAAAGCAAGAACACCTCCAACTTGTTCACTTTACTCGGTTCGTGCTTACCAGAGATATTATAGCTCAATAATTTATGCAACAAATACAAAGCTTCATCTCTAATGTAAGCACTAGGAATACTCCCCCCAGTCCAATTATGCAATCCACTCAGCTCATACCATCCCTCACTAGGATTAAACTCAGCAATCAAATTAGGCACACTTCTAAGGGCATCTTCATCTTTTGTAAAATCGAAAACTGAATGCATAATAGCCCTAGTAACCTTAATCTTTCGCCCCCCCAAAATGACATTCCATGATATCACCTATCATCAAAAAAGTAGAAATCATCTCCAAACACAACTGATCATATCCATCCCGTTGAACACTAGCAAAAGTCCTTAAACCCAAAATATCAAGATATCCAATAAGCTTATTCTTGACACCCAAACTTTCAACCAATCCCCAATTAAAATACATAGGGGGATTCATCTCCATACCATTTAAATGCACAAAGATTTTACCTTTGAGTGGTTGCTCGATTGGAAAATGGCACCCCGAGTAGTTGATGTGCACATCGCTCCTTACTTCGGAGGCACGACTCAATTTTTCTTCATTAAAGACTCTCTTCTTGGATGGACGGGCCATGGAAGATAGTAGTGGATAGAACTTGGAGATGAACGAGACAAACCCAAAAAAATCGCCCTAGGAAAATAAAAAACACTCTGAACAGGGGACTGGGTGGGCGCCGGGTGTGACTGGGCGATCGCCCGGTTCAGAATCTGGAACTTTTTGGTGAAATCCGCCGGTGAGCGGATGGCGGCAAACGGCGACTAACAGGCAGCGGCGAGCAAACAGCGTGATAGAGTGTATAAGTTGCACCAATGGAGAAAAATATGAGGAGGTAAGAAGAATTGGAAGAGGAGAAAAAAAATTGTGAAGTTAAGGTTCTCAACCCCCATTTTTTCCCCCTTTTAAACTCCCAGCCCGCACGGACTGGGCGGGCACCAAGTAAGCTAGGCGGCCGCCCAGTCGAACCTGCAGTCCGCTTCGGTGAAGAAGTGGGCAAGCACCCAAGATACCCGGGCGGCCGCAAGCTCCTTGGTGCGGAAATTCTTCCTTCTCTTACAAAGAAAATGAAAAATTAATAATACAATAATTAAAAATCACAAAGAAAAATTACGAAATCGTGGGTGTTAAAATTTTTCCATTTTGAGAATGAATATATGGACAAGGGTGTTGAAAGTGAACACCTAGAGATAGGAAATAGGTTTCAAGAAGTCTGAATTCACCTCCCCAGTCAGATTGAAAAGAGCTAATGGTAGATTGAAACTGAGTTTTGACTTTAGCAAAGAAATGTTTAACTACCCCAACAGCCTCAGACTTAACATGTAAAGGATAAATCCATGTGTATCTAGAAAAGTCATCAACAAAGCTGACATAATACCTAAAACCAGACCTAGATTGAATATGATTTTGTTCCCACAAATCAGAATGGATAAGTTCAAAACATCTAGTGGTTTTAGTTGGAGTAGAAACATGTGATCTCTGATGGAGTTTTCCTAATTGACATGGTTCACATAAATGTAAATGTTTGACAGAGAAAGGAATGTGTAAATCAGCATAGAGTTTAGAAAGTACAACATCACTTGGATGACTAAACATTTGATGAAGTGTATAAGCAGAAAGCTTACACAAGCCAGCAAAATGTATAGAAGAGTTATCTATGATAGGCTTACAAGCAAGAACAAAATTCACAATTGTGGCCGTATTACAACCATTAACATGTGAATTAACATGACTAGGAAGAACAGCAGGAACAACAGAAGAAACAGTAAGATAGGTTTCAAGAGCAGCAGTGGAAGACACCTGGTGCTTGGAAAGAAATTTACACAGATCCAACTGGTACAAGCCATTAGTTAGACTCCTCTCCAACAAAATCTTGTGAGTTGCCTTGTCTTTGACAAAATAAGAATTGGAGTTAAACTCAATGACTACATAATTATCTTTAGTGAATTGAGATATACTCAAGAGGTTTTTAGTAATATGAGGAACAAACAAGATGTTATTTAGCAGAAGAGAGTGAGAAGAAGTAGATGAGATAGGAAGAGAATTAGAACCTATAGAAGATATAGGCATGGTCCGCCCTCACTTTAGGGGTGAGGGTAGAGAGCAAAAATAATCGATGCAATATAATCGAGTCGAATCCACAGAGAATGCAATGGCGAATGAGTTTCAAGTAGTAATCTAGCTACTAAACCTACTATCCAAGCTACAAGATATCATGTTTTTATGTTTTCTTAATTCTATCAAGCAATTAATTGAAAAGTTACAAACTAGATTACAACTAATAGCAAGAGTTAACAAACAATAGTAGAAAGCTTGGTTCCAAATATAATCCAACATTCACTAGAGACATAGGTTTTAGGATTTGCAAGGATGAACCGAGTTAATCCAATTCATAAGGGAGTTCTTTATAGGATATACATCGACTCTTTTCTCAAAGCAATCAATGTAAGTGGATTAACCTATGACATCTATCTCTGCTAGGTCTCAAGATGCATAAATCAACTCCAAATAGCTCAATTAATTATCTAGAATCTCCTATTAGCAAGAATTACTAATATGTTGTGATTTGATGCCAAGTGTTATGAACTAAAGCCTACTAAGCATTTAACCAAACACCTTGTATGCACTCAATGATGGCCAATCAATCATGCAATAAAATCAAGTCCCAAATCACAAGACATGTGAATTAGAAGGCAAATCCAACTACAATATCCAAAAACCTATTAATCTAGATCATGTCTTCATATATTTGAAACCAAAAGGAAATTAGCTAGACATAATTAAAGGAATAAACCATAGAAAAGAGAAGAAATCATGATCAAAAGATAGAGAATTCAATAAGGAAGAGAATGGTGGAAGGATCTTCAAATCTTTAACATAAATCTTCAACAATCTTTAAAATACTAAAAAGGAAAGAGGGAAATATTTCTAGGGTTTTAGCAATATAAAAAAATATAAAAGATCCACCAAATAGGAAGATTTTGGGGTTAAATACATAATAGGTGAGTTTTGGGTCGAGTTGGACCGAGTTGGACGAACAAACTCGGTCAAAACACAAAGGAGAAGGGACGGGGCGCCCTGGCCGGCGGTCCAGCTGGGTCACCGCAGACACTGTAGCCCAGCCGGCCAGCCGGCGCCTGCGCGGTCCAGCCGTCGCCGTCCGGGTCGCCGTCGGTTCGGCCATTTTGCGCAGCTTCACCGTTTTCGCTCGTTCTCCCTCGTCCGAACTCCGATTCTCGATCCGCTTTTTGCTATGGCTTCTTAACGAAATCCTCTTCGACATGGAATAGTTAAATTGGCCAAATAAGTTCTTCATTATTCCTGCAAAAAACATAAAAAGACTCGAGAGAACGAGGAAAACATAAATGAAATCAAACTAGTGAAACCCTAGCTATATAACTTGAAATTCCACATTTTAAACATAGGTTTTACTCTAATTAAGCTCATTTCTTCCTCGTTTCTGGCTCCCGATCCTTAGCTACTTGAATGCTCTTTCCAATTCCTACAAAAATAGATCGAAAATCGAAAGAAAACGAGAAGAATTAAACTACGCTATAAGTTCAAAAACCCTAGCATTCTAACATTGAAACACACAAATCGAGCTTCAAACACATTCAAAACACACTAAACATGCACATAAAATACGTGTTAATCACTCCCCCAAACTTAAGTCATTGTTCGTTCCGAACACTGAAATGAACAATCAAAACACTTAACACGTATGGAGTGTGCATTTTGAGTTCCTCGATGCCTCATATCACCTCAAAAACCATTTTTATTCAAAGAAATTCTCAAGTCAAATCAAACATTCATAAGATCTACCACTATCATAACTTATAATTCAATCACTCAAGTATCTTAAACTCTAGACCTCTCAAGGAACATGTGTATCACTCGATCCCTCGATATATGGAAATGGTAAACACTCATCGAAATCATGCAATACATATCT
This sequence comes from Mentha longifolia, assembly GCA_001642375.2. NCBI lineage: Eukaryota > Viridiplantae > Streptophyta > Magnoliopsida > Lamiales > Lamiaceae > Mentha > Mentha longifolia. The sequence goes on along the minus strand of CM038119.1, from coordinate 14,882,290 downwards.
TTAACTATAAGCTTGCCTATCAACTCAAGTTTCTCATACTACAATGCATGCACAAATTAGGATCAAAAAGGTCTTTATTAAGCTTATAATGTAGGGACATTGGTTAAGGTAGGGAATTATAGGCTAAGTGACTTAAATTTTCATCTAAGCTCCTTCACCTCCTTTCTTCACCTCTCTAGTATGAATTTCTTCATCTTCCACCTTATCCAACCCCTTTTTATCAAATGAACTCAAGCTTCTACCAAACATTTAAAGAAACACTTCTTTATGCTCTTATTCTTTTCTTTTTGTTGTAAGAACTTTGTTCTAACGTTTTTTTTTTCAATAAGAACTGTGTTCTTGTTCTTTTCTTTTCTAACATTGAGCTTATATGTTGGGAACCCTTTGAAACTGAGTTTTGATAATGCTATAAGAAACCACACTTAGATATTGGTTTTAAGTGGAATAGGTTGGTCTCCGTGTTTGGATCAGTCAAGCTTTACTCGGACAGGTTGCTCATGTAAAGGTCAAGGTTGGTAGTGCAACCTGGTACCTAAACCACCCAATCTGTCATACTGTTCCATTAAGTAAATTGTCTATGTAACCTGCTCTTACCATACTCCGAAGATTTCACACGAAGGTTACAGAAGACCAAAGACAGTCGAGGTATAGATGGTCAACCTGTGAAGACCAACCTGAGCTGTGGTTGAGAAACTGTTCTCACCCAACGACAAGAATTGTGTCAGTGTACGGTACTGCAAATCCTGACACACTTCCAACGGCTCTATTTCAAATGCTTCTCTATAAATACCTCAACTCATTCCAGATTGAAGTACGGGAAACTCAATACACAAGCCAAAACTCTGCAGAAATCTCAAGCTGAAATTCATTCAATCAACACTCGAAATTACTAGAGCTTTCCCAAGTGTTGATCATTGTAGATTTCTAATCTTTCTGGAATCTGTCTTACTAAAACATATCACACACACTCTCACTACCATCAAAGTTGAAAAACTAGTGTAGTTGATTGAGTTGTATTCCTTACGACGATAGCTATTCACAACTTTCCAGTTTGGATAGTAGCACTAGTCATTTAGTGTTAGTAAGATTGCATAAAAAGTTTGTATGTAAGTAAGAAGAGACACGACTCAAGAATCGTGCTAGATTCAGTCTAAAGAAAGACTTAAATTTGGACTGGACCTCCACCAGTGTTAAAAGGAGCGAAATATCTCAAGTTAAGGGATTACAGATTCAACGGGATCTGGCGTGGACGTAGGAGCTGTTTACTCCGAACCACGATAAAAACTCCTCGTGTTTCTCTCTCTTGCTATTTACTTTTACATATTTATTTACACAGTTTGCATGCTCACAACCTGCACTACTGTAACCTATCTTGCATGAGCAGTTATCTGAACTGAAATCTTTTGAAAACTGTGTTGAAAACTGTTAGCCAACCTTTCCACTAAACTTCCGCACGCAGGTTAGTTTTGCAAGCTCAGCAGTTTACTGATTGAGCTGGAAAAACTAAACTGCTTTGATATACTGTAGTGACGACTCAGTAAGATCAAACTGTTTTGAAAAATCAAAAATTGTAGGCTAATTGGTGTATTCTCCCCCCCCCCCTATACACCAATAACTATTTATCGGGACCTACAAGTGGTATCAGAGCGGTGGTTCTTTTGACCACTGCTTCTGCATACTAGAAGCTTTCTGTGCTTCTCTGTCAAATTGAACTAGATCTCTAGACTTGTGTTTGTGCAATCATACATAAACTGTCATTATGAAAGCTTCACTTCTCCGCGTCTGCAAAGATTTCTCTGTGCAGGGATATGAAGACTGGAGTTTTCGAATTAAGATGTGCCTCCAAGCTCATCATGTGCTGATGTGGGATGTCATCGAGAATGGTCCAACACCAATCTACGAACCCTACGATACTGATGTTTCTGGAGATAAAGTTTCCGAAGCAACGTATGTGCCAAAGATCAAAGATCCCAGAAAATACACAACCGAAGAAAGAAAAGAAGTTGGACTTGACAGCTTCGCAAAAGGATTGATCTCTAGCACAGTTAAGGGAGTCTACCTGGCCAAGATAAGAAATCTTGGAACTGCAAAGGAAATGTGGGACACCTTAAAAGCCATAAGCCTTGGATCAACAGAAATGCTGGAAAACAAGCTGTCAGTGGCATGCAGTAAATTTGAAGAATTCAAAATGCAGCCAATGGAGACCATTGATCAGCTCAAGAACAGATTCACAATGATCACTTTGGAGATCGCAGCTCTCAAGAAAGATAAATACACACAGCGCGAACTCAACCTCAAAGTTATTCAATCTCTTCCAGCAAGCTGGCATGTGTACAGTGCCATGCACAGTGGCAGGTCGGACATCAGCAACTTGTCAACCGAGCAACTATTTGATCTACTCATCGGGAATGAGTTTGAAATGATCAGACTTCACGGGTCAGAACAAGCATCTTCAAGCAAGAAGACTGAACCCGAAAAGAAAGAAAAGGATATTGCATTCAAAGTTGCATCAATTACAGAAGAAAGAGCAATCCTAAAGGATTTATGCTCCAAAATGGAGAAATTGTTGAAAGATTATGCACTCATAGCTAGGAGAAATGAAAAGCTTGAAAAACGTTTCAACAAATTCGGTAAATATCACAAGGATTTCAAGAGAAATCAAACCACCTATTCTTCCAACAAGAAAGGTGAAGGTATATCAAAACCCTCTAAATTCAATCCTTCTAACACTCCCATGGGTGGCTGTTTTGAATGTGGCAGACCAGATAACTATAAGTCAGACTGCCCAGACTTATCAAAGGCTGAACGCGAAGAGCTCCGCTCAAAAAGAGATCAAAAGCTTAAGGAGCAGCGCAACGCCATGATCGCAGCTGAGGAAGAGGCCAAAGCAATTGCCACATTATCAGACTTATCCTCCTCCGACGAAGATGATGATGATGAATTGGATGAGGAGGAATGTCGCTTAGCTGACAAGGAACTTGAATATGAGGAATGCTTCATGGGAAAAGATCTCGATCATGTTCAAAACAAGGTTGATACTGAAACCTCTTTTTCATATTCAGCTAACTCCGATCATGCAGGTATTGAAATACCTGAAATGCCAACGTATGAAGAGTTTCAACAGCAGCTTGATGACTACAAGAAGCTCTCGGAAATGTTTAAGCAAGTAGTCATAGAATGATCCAAGCTGGAAGATGAAAACTTGAAACTCAAAACTGCCTTAAATGAAAGCTTCACTCCATATGATGAAGCACAAGAAAAAGAGATAAAAACCTAAAAGTCCACATGGGTCAATCAGCTTTAAGGGAAGAACACCTTAAAGAAATGCTCACTGAAAGGGATAGTGAAATCAACAACCTGAATGGCAAACTAATGGATCTCTCAAAAGAGCATGAGAAGTTATTGCAGAAAGAGCTCAAGCTTCAACAAGTCCTGATGAAAATGAACAAAAATGGTGAAAAGCTTGAAGCCTTGCAAGCTGCCCAGAGACCTGCTCACGTAAAGCTTGACATTGGATTTCATGGTCAAACCAGCGGAGCCAAAGAGAAAGAGAAGGTCGTGTTCGAGAAAGAAAAAGGAGTGGTTGAAAGCAAAGCTCATCACACTCTACCAGACAAGCAGCTCAAACTGAAGAATCCAGCTCGACAACCTCAAGCAATCTTGGTGAAAGAGCATGGAAAGCCTGCTATCAAGAAGCAGCAGCTAAGGCCGTCAGTTGAACAGAAAAAGGTTGAGATTGCTAGGAAACTGTATGGTCAACCTGCTTATCAAAAGGGAAGCCAACCTGCTCCAAGAAAAGTGCAAACTGCTAGCAGAAGAAAATGAGTCTCTCACCCAAGAACCATTCAAACTGCTCAATCACAACGAAACAATCACTATGAGCAGCAAGCAAATTGACAAACACTTAACAATGAAGGTTACTGTATGATCATCATTGATACCAATATCCTGAGCTATCAAGTAGGCTCTATCAATTTCCATATGGAAGTGGATTTGGAACTGATTGCTGCAAATGTGGATATATGGAGCAATGTTATCAAAATGATCATTATCAACCTGCTCATTATCAATAGAAGTCTGCATATGAAACCTTCCACTCATTAAACGAACAATGGACCAAGCCACGAGTCAACAGAAGGAGTTTCCAAAAGAAGAAGCCTGGAAACCAAGCTGCTAAAACTCAACCTGCTAACAAAGCACCCAAATTCATGTGGGTTGCTAAAACTGTCTAAATTGCAGGATGGGAAAACTCAAAGGAGAAAGCGAGCAGCTCACGGCGCGATCTGGATCATTGACAGTGGATACACAAAGAATATGACCTGCGACAAAAGCTTGCTTACAAACTTCACTGAATGTGATGGACCTCTAGTTGCTTTTGGAGGAGACTCTAAAGGGAAAACAAGAGGTTACGGTAATCTAGTTGTTGGTAAAACAACAATATCTAATGTCATATATGTTGAAGGTTTAAATCACAATCTCTTTTCTGTAAGCCAGTTCTGCTCTATGGAAAAGAGTAGAATTTTCTGCTAACAAATGTGCTATAAAGAACAAGGAATGAGAAGAAATTCTTCTTACCGGTATTTTGCAGGATAACTTGTACATAGTACAGTGGTCAGATGAGAAAGAAACATGTCTAGTCACCAAGTCTGCACCTGAAGTTAGCTGGCTATGGCATAAGAGACTGTGTCACTTAAACTTCAAAGCCATCAACAAGCTTGCTCGCAAGAAGCTCGCAGATGACCTTCCAGATCAAGTCCAATACAAAGATCATGTTTGTGAAGCCTGTCAAGCTGGAAAGCAGACCAAATCGTCATTTCCAAGCATTGCAGCTCACAACACAAGTAGAATCTTGGAATTACTCCACCTGGATTTATTTGGTCCAGTAACTCCTAGAAGCATTAATGGTAAAAAGTATACTCTCGTCATTGTTGATGATTACTCACGATATACTTGGGTTATTTTCTTACATAAAAAGAACGAGACACTAGTAGAGCTACCTGCGCTGCTCACCAGACTGTCAAACATGAAAAACAAAAGTGTGATCTCAATTAGATCCTATCGTGGAACAGAATTTCTTAATCATATGATTGAGTCCTACTGTACTAGAAATGGAATTAAACATCAAACTTCAGCAGCTCGCACACCTCTACAGAATGGTGTTGTTGAACGACGCAACAGGTCTCTAAAGGAAGCAGCTCGCACAATGCTGAATGAAACCAATCTTCCCAAGAAGTTCTGGGCAGAAGCTATCAACACAGCTTGCTACACTCAGAACGGATCAGTCATTCACAAACGACATGGAAAAACTCCATACGAGCTGTGGAAAAATAAGAAACCACGATTTAAATATCTTAAAACTTTTGGTTGCGTGTGTTACATTCATAATAATGGGAAATCACAGTTAAAAATATTTGATAGCAAAGCAGATCCAGGAATATTTGTAGGATATTCAGAGATCAGCAAAGCCTTCAAAGTTTTTAACAAGGAAACTCAGATTGTGGAAGTAACACCACATGTTGTTTTTGATGAATCTATCTGTGAGTACAGGGAGACTCAACCTGAAGAAAGTACAGGTGCAAATCAAGAACAAGCAGGCTCCAATATGCAGTTTCGAGATGAAATACTTATATGGAGTCCAACCGACTTGGAAGAAGAAGAAAGTCAGCCTGTACAAAACTCCAATCCACAAAATCCACCCATTCAGCAAGGGGGAACAAACCAAGGGGGAACCGAAGCTCCTCCAACCAGCTCCTCTTCAACTGATCCAGAAACTCCAAAAGAACCTACCGTCAATGCAGAACTGTCAGTGGATCAGCTTGCTGAACAACTTCAACAGCTTAACCCCTTCACTCCTCAACCTCTACCTGAGTTTGAAGATCCCTCACCAGACCCTGAACCAATTCTTACAGAAGAAGAAATCTCTCATCGAAGGAGATGGGTCGATGCTCATCCTGGAAATCTCATTGTTGGGAACCCAAATACAGGTGTAAAGACAAGACAGATAGGTGAAAGTTGTCTATTAAGCTGTTATCTTTCCTACTCTGAACCCAAAACCGTTGAGGAAGCTCTTAATGACCACGACTGGGTTATAGCCATGCAAGAGGAACTCAATGAGTTTAAAAGAAATGAAGTATGGTCACTAGTTGATCGTCCTACACATCAAGGAGTGATTGATCTAAAATGGGTGTTTAGGAATAAGAAAGATGAAAATGCTTAAAGTAATCAGAAACAAGGCAAGATTAGTTGCCAAAGGTTACTGTCAATAAGAAGGAATAGACTATGATGAAACCTACGCACCAGTGGCAAGACTAGAAGCAATTAGGTTGTTTCTAGCATATGCAGCTCATCAGAGGTTCAAAGTCTACCAAATGGACGTGAAGAGTGCCTTCCTCAATGAATTCTTGGAGAAGAAGTGTACGTTGAACAGCCTCCAGGTTTCGAGGAAGCAGGTCCAGAGAAAGTTTACAAACTGCACAAAGCAGTATATGGTTTGAAACAAGTTCCCAGAGCTTGGTATGAAACGTTGTCTACATTCCTACTGCATTCTGGCTTTAAAAGAGGATCGGTCGACAGAACTTTATTTACTTTTAAGTACAAGGATGATATTCTTCTTGTGCAAATTTATGTTGATGACATTATCTTTGGATCTAGGTCAAAGTTTCTATGTGACAGGTTTGGAGAACTCATGAAGTATGAGTACAAAATGTCCATGATGGGGAGATGAACTTCTTCCTCGGCCTGCAGGTCAAGCAATCTGCGGATGGTATCTTCATTTGTCAATCCAAATATGCTAACGAGCTTGCAACCAAATTCGGCGTCCAAGATAGCAGACCACTGAAGATTCCAATGATTGCAAATGGAAAGATGGATCCAGATTCTGAAGGAAAATCTACCAGCATGACTTTGTACAGGGGAATTATTGGTTCTTTACTTTATCTTACTGCAAGTCGACCTGATATTTCTTTTGCAGTTGGAATATGCGCTCGATATCAAGCTAATCCAAAGGAATCTCATCTAGAAGCAGCCAAGAAAATTCTTAGATATGTCAAGGGAACTGCAAACTTCAGTTTATGGTACCCTTGTGATGATAATTTTGAACTAATTGGCTATGCAGATGCAGATTATGGAGGATGCAAACTGGATAGAGAATTCACATCAGGAACCTGTCAGTTTCTTGGAAGCAAATTGATCTCTTGGTTTTCAAAGAAGCAAACTTCAGTTGCTACTTCAACAACAGAAGCTGAGTACATGGCGACAGGAAGCTGTTGTGCACAGATTCTTTGGTTGAAACAACAACTCAAAGATTATGGAATCACAGTTCGCAAAGTTCCTATCTTTTGTGACAGCACAAGCGCTATAGCACTCACTGTGAATCCTGTCTACCACACTAGATGCAAGCATATTGATATAAGGCATCACTTCATTAGAGATCATGTGGAAAAACAAGATATAACAGTTGAGAAAATCCATACTGACATCCAAAGAGCTGATATTCTAACGAAACCTCTCATGGAAGAGAGATTCAACATGCTGTGTGGAAAGCTTGGAATGCTCAGAATGGATACACAGCCTAAGTCAGAAAATGGAAGCAGTTCGCTAGAACAGGTCAGCCAAGAGCAGACTGACTTGGAAACTGCATGCTAACAAAAGCAGTTCGCTAGAGTAGGTCAGCCAAGAGAAGACTGACTTGGAAACTACAGCTCAAAAGAAGCAGTTCAGTGACTCGCAGCTTGAGGCCACAAACTGCGTTGAAAGTCAAAATTACTGGCCAACCTTTAAGGGGGAACTGGAGATGTCGTATCAATCTCCATTTAATTCTTTGCAGAATTTATTATTTCCACTCCTTATTTGTCCTTTCAAAAATCTTTTTCAAATCTTTTTACTGTTAAGTATTTGAAAACGTTTTCACGAAAATCAAGGAATTTATGTCAATCTAAGAAGGAAAAAGAAGAGAGAAGAAGCGCATGAAACTCACCTTCTCTGAATCACCTTTTTCATGCGCATCCCTAGCCGTTGAGATTTATTAATGAAATCTTAACCGTTGGAGAAAACTCTTCCATTTCGAAGCTGCAATACGAGCTTGAATAGCTCACCACTCTTGTCCACGAGTTTACTGCGAAGCTTACTCAGACAACCTCCAGCTCACTAAAGAAAGAGGAGGAGATGCAGGGGAACATCAGCTCCCTGTTGCAGTTCAAAGAAAAGATAGAAACAGATCTGCCCTTGATCTCTCAAGAACAATCCTCTCTGAACACCCTTCTTCAAAATCTCATTGATGATAATGCCGAAAAGGGGGAAGGGAAAGGCAAGGAAAAACGTGGTGTTTCAAAATCAGGGGAAGAAATAGGAAAGAAGCCACAGGTTAAAGGAAGAGGTAGAAGGCACAGGCTGCTCAACCTCCTCAAGGTCGCTCTTCCCAACCTGTGATGCCACCTGTGATGCCAACTGCAGCTGCTCAACCTGTACAAGCTGCCCCTCAACCTGCTACTGCCAAGCAGTTATCCGCTCAAGAGAAAGCCTCGGCTGAATCCTAACTCATCCAGCTCATGGCAGAAGCTGGATACACTGCTGAAGACTGCGCAGATGAAGGCAAGCAGAAGCTGTTTTTGGCTGAGCTGAAGAAACAAAGGGCAAAAGACAAAGCTCGCGTCGCAAGCTTCAGAGGCCTTGAAAGCTGCAAGGAACAAGCAGACAAAAGAGAGCCAACAGATTGGCTACCAGTAGAAGATCAGCCTCTGTGGGACGAGTTCCTTAACCAGTTCATTTTGCATCACTACTGGTTGAAAATTGATCCCCGCTACTATGGTAACACCAAGACAGCCTTCCACAACTGGCTGCAAGCTTTCCCAGACCGCGAATTCATCAACGGGGTCCGGGCGAAAGTTGCAAAGGAGAAGGTCACGCTTAATCTGCCTAAGATAGAGACCTTCCAACCTCCCACTGTCTGCGGCACTGACACTCCAGACATCAACCAAATCAATACATTCATTAGGAGTGTCGCAGCTCAGTATGGATGCAAGTCCACAGACTGTGACGAGTACAGGTCAATTCGAGACAGCATATATGCAGCCATGGGAACTGTAAGTAAGGAAAAGATAGCTGAAGAAAGGTTCAAGACTGTGAGGAAGTAACCTGATCGTTTTCATTTACTTGATGTATCAACTCTCTGTAATCTGTGCATATCAATTCAGTTGATACTATAAATGAAAAATGATCATCTTTTGATTCCTGATGACAATCTCTCTTTGTCCAGGCCTTCGCATTTTATGCTTTAAACTCTAACATTTTCTACTATGCAGTTGGCTGGACATCAAACCTTTCAACTATTCTAAACCAAAATGTAAAGTGTGGGTTTCGGCATTATCAAAAAGGGGAAATTGTTGGGAACCCTTTGAAACTAAGTTTTGATAATGCTATTAGAAACCACACTTAGATATAGGTTTTAAGTGGAACAGGTTGGTCTCCGTGTTTGGATTAGTCAAGCTTTACTCGGACAGGTTGCTCATGTAAAGGTCAAGGTTGGTAGTGCAACCTGGTACCTAAACCACCCAATCTGTCATACTGTTCCATTAAGTAAATTGTCTATGTAACCTGCTCTTACCATACTCCGAAGATTTCACACGAAGGTTACAGAAGACCAAAGACAGTTCGAGGTATAGGATGGTCAACCTGTGAAGACCAACCTGAGCTGTGGTTGAGAAACTTGTTCTCACCCAACGACAAGAATTGTGTCAGTGTACGGTACTGCAAATCCTGACACACTTCCAACGGCTCTATTTCAAATGCTTCTCTATAAATACCTCAACTCATTCCAGATTGAAGTACGGGAAACTCAATACACAAACCAAAACTCTGCAGAAATCTCAAGCTGAAATTCATTCAATCAACACTCGAAATTACTAGAGCTTTCCCAAGTGTTGATCATTGTAGATTTCTAATCTTTCTGGAATCTGTCTTACTAGAACACATCACACACACTCTCACTACCATCAAAGTTGAAAAACTAGTGTAGTTGATTGAGTTGTATTCCTTACGACGATAGCTATTCACAGCTTTCCAGTTTGGATAGTAGCACTAGTCATTTAGTGTTAGTAAGATTGCATAAAAAGTTTGTATGTAAGTAAGAAGAGACACGACTCAAGAATCGTGCTAGATTCAGTCTAAAGAAAGACTTAAATTTGGACTGGACCTCCACCAGTGTTAAAAGGAGCGAAATATCTCAAGTTAAGGGATTACAGATTCGACGAGATCTGGCGTGGATGTAGGAGCTGTTTACTCCGAACCACGATAAAAACTCATCGTGTTTCTCTCTCTTGCTATTTACTGTTACACATTTACTTACACAGTTTGCATGCTCACAACCTGCACTACTGTAACTTGTCTTGCATGAGCAGTTATCTGAACTGAAATCTTTTGAAAACTGTGTTGAAAACTGTTAGCCAACCTTTCTACCAAACTTCCGCACGCATGTTAGTTTTGCAAGCTTAGCAGTTTACTGATTGAGCTGGAAAAACTAAACTGCTCTGATATACTGTAGTGACGACTCAGTAAGATCAAACTTATTTTAAAAATCAAAAACTGTTGGCTAATTGGTGTATTCCCCCCCCCCATACACCAATAACTATTTATCGGGACCTACATTATAGGAGTGTTCATTCAACTCAAAGCAAATCTTAAGACCCTTTACCATCACCCATCATTTTTCATGAATTTTCAACTTTCACCAAGGTTCCCTTAACCATCCTTCACCCCCTATTATCCGGTTCAAGAAGAAAAGACTATATTCAAGGCTCAAAATGGGACGGCAATGGTGATGAAAGATAGGTTAGTGTTTAGGGAAAATGGATTATTCAATGATGGCCTAAGATCATCTCCTAATCATACAAACATGTAGTACTTCTAACAAGAGTATCAAGGCAAGTTCTAGTAAAGAAAATGCAATGCAAGATCAAGCTCTCAAGAAAGGATATTCACTATGTAAAATACATAGTTTAAGGCTCAAAATCCTCTCATGCTTTTTGTCTAGGGCCTAAGTGCCTAAGATCAAACCTTTCAAGCTATTCAAGTGAAATAACCCTAATCATGCTTGACTCAAACTAGAGAAATTTCAAAAATATCACCATTTTAGCATCAATCATTGGCATCTCACCTAAATGCACTTGAGCAATTAAACACGTTCTTTCACATTCACACATGCAAGAATTCATTTAACCTTTTAATTTTCCAAAAATTTCGCACTCAAGCTCCAATCAATCAACAAAATCATCCTCACCAAAGATTCTCCATGTAAGCTCCAATGAAACTTCATACAAACAAAACAAACAACTAAAGAAGGAATTTTTATCAATTAAGCTCATCGACCCAAACTCATCACCCAACCAAAATAAACAAGAATCATTCATTTAACCCCAAATCAACCACAATCATCAAGCAAGCCTAAGCATATAATCAATGAAATCATAATGATACCACATCACATAGGAAATTGAAAAACCAAGAGTAAAGTAATTTAAATTCATTATCCTACCCCCTCCCCCAAACTTATTTTGGAAAATAAATTCTAAAATAAGTTTGGAGGAAAGAATAATAAGAAATTTAAATTACACTCACAAAGGTCCAAAGCTATGTTGAAGGTGGTTTTGAAGGCCATTCAATCCATTACTTGCTTGATCGGTTTGATTTTCTTCCTTCACTCGTTCCCATCATGATTTGCTCTCATGCATTGACAATGAAACACATGGAACTTGTGAATGAGAAATGAACTTAAATAGGAAGTATTAGTATAGAAATAGAGAAAAATTAGGAAAAACAACTAAATCAAAATAAGAAATAAAAAATCAAATTCAAACTAAAGAAACTAACTAGAAAGAAAAAGGAAAAGATAGTTGTTGGGGTGCCTCCCAACGAGTGCTTGTTTTTAACGTTGTTAGCTCGACGATACCTCTTTGCCCTTTTCAAGGGACTTTGAATGACTTCCCTCCTTTATCAACCATTAGGTTCTTGTCCATCTTTCCATTACTCCCTTCACTTGTCTCCTCACAATCCTTCAAGTCATTCGACATGTAGAATGACTCCTTGTCTCCATTGACTCGAAGGATAAGATTTCCCTAAAAAACATCCACTAAGGCTCGACTTGTAGCCAAGAAAGGTCTTTCAGTATCATTGGGACATCATGATCTTCCGGCATGTCAATTACGATGAAATCCACCGGGAATATGAACTTTCCAACTTTGATAAGCACGTCCTCAACAATCCCTTTGGGGTATGAACTTGAGCAATCTGCCATTTGGAGCACAAGTGATGAAGGCTTAAGATTTTCAATGTTCAAGCAATTGAAAATGGAAAGAGGCATCAAATTGACTCCCGAACCTAAGTCACACAAGACTTTCTTAAACCATTTGCCTCCAATTTCACAAGGTAGGGTAAACTTTCCCGGATCCAATTCCTTGTTCGGGATCTTCTTTTTCAAACGAGCACTACTCTCTTCCGTAAGCACAATGGTTTTCAAATCATCCCATTTCACCTTCTTATGAAGCATCCTTTCTTCTTGTAGATCCTTTGGCTTATCAAGATGCTCATCATATGGAACGGCCTTGGCAATCCTCATCCTCAAATAATAATCATTAATGTCCTAATTTGTCCAACCTTTTATAGATGAGATGATTGGCCAAATATCTATGATTCTTAGATCATTCTCATCAAGCATAACTACCTCCGAAGATGGAAGCTTATATGATTGTCTTGGCTCCACAAGATTGCTCTTAGCAAGATTCAGAGATTTCCCATAAGGTATATGTGAAGGTGTTGAAGAAATTTCACTTACCACATGAATGGCGTTGCATTGTTGCTTCGTATTCACTTGAGCTTTGCTAGAAGCTTCTCCAGCCTTTTGTAGAGAATTCACTTGGGTAGCTATTTGCTTCACTTGTGCTTCAAGTGTCATTACTTGCTTAGCAAGAGTCGTCACCGAGGTAGCAATTGTTGACACCGAATTCTCCAATGCATTCATCTTTTGGCCGGTTTGAGCTATGAAATTTTGTTGTTGAGTAACCATTTGACCTTGATTGCTCAACAATTGTTGCATCAATTGCTCTATAGAAGGAGATATCTTCTTAGGCTCTTCAATCAATCACCCCTTGAGAGACGGAGAATCCGGAAGGTGGAACTTGAACATTGTTCGGATTTCCATATGAAAGATTGGGTTGATTCCTATTGTTAGGGTAGTAAGACGAGTTACCCCCTTGATTTCTATAATAATAACCACTTTGTTGATTCCCTTGAAATCCCCCTTGGTGATTTCCTTGGAATCCTCCTTGATGTCCTTGGAACCCTTGTTTGTTGTAATTTCCATAAGGCCCTTGATTGAATACTCTTGAACTCCCAATTCTCTTGAGCTTGAACCCTTTGAATTTGAGCTTTCCTTTCATCTTCGTACTTTCTCTTCATATTAGCAAGCTCTAATGCTAATGCCTCATACCTCTCATCCTCAATCGAAGCAACCTTTCTATAAGGGGCCCTCTCCATTGGCCATTGATAGCTATTAGCCGTCATCTCGTCAATGATTCTGAAAGCTTCCTTTGCATTTCTATTGAGAAGGCACCCACCGGAAGTAGCATCTACAATGCTTCGTGTATGAGGTGTTAGACCACTATAAAAGTTGGTCATTTGTTGACCCTCATTGAAGCCATGTTGAGGACACTTCCTTAGAAGCTCCCTATATCGCTCTCATGCTTCACACAAGGTTTCGTCACCTTGTTGAGAAAAATATGAGATGTCGGAGATGATTCTTTGAGCTTTGGAGGGTGGAAAGTATTTGGAGAGGAAGGTCTTGCACAAATCATCCCAAGTATGAATGTTGGACTTGTTCAATCCTTTGTACCAATCTTTAGCCCGATCCTTTAGAGAAAATCCGAACATTCGCATGCGAATAGCATCATTTGAGACTCCATTTAGCTTAATGGTGTCGCAAATATCAAGAAACGTGCTAAGATGGGCGTTCGGATCCTCCATAGGAATTCTACCAAATTGATCGTCTTTAACCATTTGAATAAGTCCGGATTTGAGCTCAAAATTATTAGCATTGACCGTCCCCCATTCTCCTCCTTGAACTTGTTTCGTTGGAGATTGGAACATATGATTGAGAGGAGGTGGTTGAGCCTCATTTGCCCTCATTTCTTGCTCATCCTTCCATGCTCTAACCTCCTCCATTTCTTTCATAAGAGCCTCCATACCTATAAAATAAAAATAAAAAGAACAAATGCTTGAATTAGTAACTCAATAACCAAATCGACTATTGAAACTCAAACTAAGCATTCCCCGGCAACGGCGCCAAAAATTGGTCCGCCCTCACTTTAGGGGTGAGGATAGAGAGCAAAAATAATCGATGTAATATAATCGAGTTGAATCCACAAGGAATGCAATGGCGAATGAGTTTCAAGTAGTAATCTAGCTACTAAACCTACTATCCAAGCTACAAGATATCATATTTTTGTGTTTTCTTAATTCTATCAAGCAATGTAATTGAAAAGTTACAAACTAGATAACAACTAATAGCAAGAGTTAACAAACAATAGTAGAAAGCTTGGTTCCAAATATAATCCAACATTCACTAGAGACATAGGTTTTAGGATTTGCAAGGATGAACCGATTTAATCCAATTCATAAGGGAGTTCTTTATAGGCTATACATCGACTCTTTTCTCAAAGCAATCAATGTAAGTGGATTAACCTATGACATCTATCTCCGCTAGGTCTCAAGATGCATAAATCAACTCCAAATAGCTCAATTAATTATCTAGAATCTCCTATTAGCAAGAATTACTAATATGTTGTGATTTGATGCCAAGTGTTATGAACTAAAGCCTACTAAGCATTTAACCAAACACCTTGTATGCACTCAATGATGGCCAATCAATCATGCAATAAAATCAAGTCCCAAATCACAAGACATGTGAATTAGAAGGCAAATCCAACTACAATATCCAAAAACCTATTAATCTAGATCATGTCTTCATATATTTGAAACCAAAAGGAAATTAGCTAGACATAATTAAATGAATAAACCATAGAAAAGAGAAGAAATTATGATCAAAAGATAGAGAATTCAATAAGGAAGAGAATGGTGGAAGGATCTTCAAATCTTCAACATAAATCTTCAACAATCTTTAAAATACTAAAAAGGAAAGAGGGAAATATTTCTAGGGTTCTAGCAATATAAAAAAATGTAAAAGACCCACCAAATAGGAAGATTTTGGGGTTAAATACATAATAGGTGAGTTTTGGGTCGAGTTGGACCGAGTTGGACGAACCAACTCGGTCAAAACACAAAGGAGAAGGGACGGCGGCGCCCTGGCCGGCGGTCCAGCCGGTCGCCGTCGGTTCGGCCATTTTGCGCAGCTTTACCGTGTTCGCTCGTTCTCCCTTGTCCGAACTCCGATTCTCGATCCGCTTGTTGCTATGGCTTCCTAACGAACTCCTCTTCGACAAGGAATAGTTCAAATGGCCAAATAAGTTTTCATTATTCCTGAAAAAAGCATAAAAAGACTCGAGAGAACGAGAAAAACATAAATAAAATCAAACTAGTGAAACCCTAGCTATATAACTTGAAATTCCACATTTTAAACATAGGTTTCACTCTAATTAAGCTCATTTCTTCCTCATTTTCGGCTCCCGATCCTTAGCTACTTGAATGATTTTTCTAATTCCTACAAAAATAGATCGAAAACCGAAAGAAAACGAGAAGAATTAAACTACGCTATAAGTTCAAAAACCCTAGCATTCTAACATTGAAACACACAAATCGAGCTTCAAACACATTCAAAACACACTAAACATGCACATAAAATACGTGTTAATCAAGGCACCATATTGTCATTTCCAACCATCAAGTTATCCCCTCCCTTGTACTCTGAACTGATAGCTAGATTGTTGAAGTCATTAATTATATGAGTGGTAGCACCACTGTCAACATACCAGTTCCCTTCATTATCACCATACAAACCTGAACCTCCCTCAACAACACCACTGTAATTAGCCATAAACGCGTGTTGAGTAGCAACATTAACCTGACCAGTAGGTCCAGAACCAGAAGCAGTAGGAGAGGAAGAAACAGCTGCAGACTGAGCATCAACACTGGTGAAATGAATGTCAAATCGCTTGAAGCATTTGATAGCTACATGCCCTGTTCTTCCACAAAGTTGACACACCAACATTTTTTCCAAAATTTGGTCTATGACCACGACCAAACTGCATTCCATGGCCAGCTCCAACAGCAGCATTAGAATCAGGACCAAGCGGTTGGCCACATCCCCTATACGCAATGTTCGCAGAATGATCAGTTAAAACATGAAGTTGTTGGGCAAGACGAACCCCATAAGCTTGAAACGCAAGTTGAATCTCTTGTAGGTCCGGCGCATCGGTCCTCTGCATAGTATTCACCTCATACTCCGGCCCAAAATCTTCCATAATATGCATCAAGAGCTCATCATCATCGAGCGGCTTCCCAATCGCAGCTAACTGATCCGCAATTCCACGCATCTTCATGAAATAATCTTCAACAGTGAGGTTCCCTTTCTTAGTATTCTGCAGTTGTTTTCGATAACGTATAGTTTACGCCTTCGATTGAGAGCGAAAAAACCGTCTCAAGTACAGCCCAAAGCTCTCGCGAGGACCGGCATCGTACAATGTGTCCTATCATCGATTCACTAATCAAGGACAACATCCAGCTAAACAAATACTGATCACGATGAATCCACGCGACAAAATCAAGATTCGGAACCATATCACCATTAGAACCAGAAGGAAGAAGAGGCGACGGCGAAACCGCCGTCGGAGGCACCAAATCGGCGAATCCATGAGCACGAATAGCCGATTGAACAAGTACGCGCCAAAAGGCATAGTTTCCACGGTCCAATTTCAGCTGAATCTGCTGAAATTGAGGAAGAGCGAGATTTCCACGGGAAGAATTTGATGCCATATCAACAAGTAACGAAGAATGGTGAAGAGATTCGAAAAAAAATCAACGAAAAATGGAGTAGATTGAGCAACGAATATGCC
>CM038119.1:14781741-14865136 GCA_001642375.2 Mentha longifolia | reverse complement strand
GCAGTTCAAAGAAAAGATAGAAACAGATCTGCCCTTGATATCTCAAGAACAATCCTCTCTGAACACCCTTCTTCAAAATCTCATTGATGATAATGCCGAAAAGGGGGAAGGGAAAGGCAAGGAAAAACGTGGTGTTTCAAAATCAGGGGAAGAAATAGGAAAGAAGCCACAGGTTAAAGGAAGAGGTAGAAGGCACAGGCTGCTCAACCTCCTCAAGGTCGCTCTTCCCAACCTGTGATACCACCTGTGATGCCAACTGCAGCTGCTCAACCTGTACAAGCTGCCCCTCAACCTGCTACTGCCAAGCAGTTATCCGCTCAAGAGAAAGCCTCGGCTGAATCCTAACTCATCCAGCTCATGGCAGAAGCTGGATACACTGCTGAAGACTGCGCAGATGAAGGCAAGCAGAAGCTGTTTTTGGCTGAGCTGAAGAAACAAAGGGCAAAAGACAAAGCTCGCGTCGCAAGCTTCAGAGGCCTTGAAAGCTGCAAGGAACAAGCAGACAAAAGAGAGCCAACAGATTGGCTACCAGTAGAAGATCAGCCTCTGTGGGACGAGTTCCTTAACCAGTTCATTTTGCATCACTACTGGTTGAAAATTGATCCCCGCTACTACTGGTAACACTAAGACAGCCTTCCACAACTGGCTACAAGCTTTCCCAGACCGCGAATTCATCAACAGGGTCCGGGCGAAAGTTGCAAAGGAGAAGGTCACGCTCAATCTGCCTAAGATAGAGACCTTTCAACCTCCCACTGTCTGCGGCACTGACACTCCAGACATCAACCGAATCAATACATTCATTAGGAGTGTCGCAGCTCAGTATGGATGCAAGTCCATAGACTGTGACGAGTACAGGTCAATTCGAGACAACATATATGCAGCCATGGGAACTGTAAGCAAGGAAAAGATAGCTGAAGAAAGGTTCAAGACTGTGAGGAAGTAACCTGATCGTTTTCATTTACTTGATGTATCAACTCTCTGTAATCTGTGCATATCAATTCAGTTGATACTATAAATGAAAAATGATCATCTTTTGATTCCTGATGACAATCTCTCTTTGTCCAGGCCTTCGCATGTTATGCTTTAAACTCTAACATTTTCTGTTATGCAGTTGGCTGGACATCAAACCTTTCAACTCTTCTAAACCAAAATGTAAAGTGTGGGTTTCGGCATTATCAAAAAGGGGAAATTGTTGGGAACCCTTTGAAACTAAGTTTTGATAATGCTATTAGAAACCACACTTAGATATAGGTTTTAAGTGGAATAGGCTGGTCTCCGTGTTTGGATCAGTCAAGCTTTACTCAGACAGGTTGCTCATGTAAAGGTCAAGGTTGGTAGTGCAACCTGGTACCTAAACCACCCAATCTGTCATACTGTTCCATTAAGTAAATTGTCTATGTAACCTGCTCTTACCATACTCCGAAGATTTCACACGAAGGTTACAGAAGACCAAAGACAGTTCGAGGTATAGGATGGTCAACCTGTGAAGACCAACCTGAGCTGTGGTTGAGAAACCTGTTCTCACCCAACGACAAGAATTGTGGCAGTGTACAGTACTGGAAATCCTGACACACTTCCAACGGCTCTATATCAAATGCTTCTCTATAAAGACCTCAACTCATTCCAGATTGAAGTACGGGAAACTCAATACACAAGCCAAAACTCTGCAGAAATCTCAAGCTGAAATTCATTCAATCAACACTCGAAATTACTAGAGTTTTCCCAAGTGTTGATCATTGTAGATTTCTAATCTTTCTGGAATCTGTCTTACTAGAACACATCACACACACTCTCACTACCATCAAAGTTGAAAAACTAGTGTAGTTGATTGAGTTGTATTCCTTACGACGATAGCTATTCACAGCTTTCCAGTTTGGATAGTAGCACTAGTCATTTAGTGTTAGTAAGATTGCATAAAAAGTTTGTATGTAAGTAAGAAGAGACACGACTCAAGAATCGTGCTAGATTCAGTCTAAAGAAAGACTTGAATTTGGACTGGACCTCCACCAGTGTTAAAAGGAGCGAAATATCTCAAGTTAAGGGATTACAGATTCGACGAGATCTGGCGTGGATGTAGGAGCTGTTTACTCCGAACCACGATAAAAACTCATCGTGTTTCTCTCTCTTGCTATTTACTGTTACACATTTACTTACACAGTTTGCATGCTCACAACCTGCACTACTGTAACTTGTCTTGCATGAGCAGTTATATGAACTGAAATCTTTTGAAAACTGTGTTGAAAACTGTTAGCCAACCTTTCTACCAAACTTCCGCACGCATGTTAGTTTTGCAAGCTCAGCAGTTTACTGATTGAGCTGGAAAAACTAAACTGCTCTGATATACTGTAGTGACGACTCAGTAAGATCAAATTATTTTAAAAATCAAAAACTGTTAGGCTAATTGGTGTATTCCCCCCCCCATACACCAATAACTATTTATCGGGACCTACATTATAGGAGTGTTCATTCAACTCAAAGCAAATCTTAAGACCCTTTACCATCACCCATCATTTTTCATGAATTTTCAACTTTCACCAAGGTTCCCTTAACCATCCTTCACCCCCTATTATCCGGTTCAAGAAGAAAAGACTATATTCAAGGCTCAAAATGGGACGGCAATGGTGATGAAAGATAGGTTAGTGTTTAGGGAAAATGGATTATTCAATGATGGCCTAAGATCATCTCCTAATCATACAAACATGTAGTACTTCTAACAAGAGTATCAAGGCAAGTTCTAGTAAAGAAAATGCAATGCAAGATCAAGCTCTCAAGAAAGGATATTCACTATGTAAAATACATAGTTTAAGGCTCAAAATCCTCTCATGCTTTTTGTCTAGGGCCTAAGTGCCTAAGATCAAACCTTCAAGCTATTCAAGTGAAATAACCCTAATCATGCTTGACTCAAACTAGAGAAATTTCAAAAATGTCACCATTTTAGCATCAATCATTGGCATCTCACCTAAATGCACTTGAGCAATTAAACACGTTCTTTCACATTCACACATGCAAGAATTCATTTAACCTTTTTAATTTTCCAAAAATTTCGCACTCAAGCTCCAATCAATCAACAAAATCATCCTCACCAAAGATTCTCCATGTAAGCTCCAATGAAACTTCATACAAACAAAACAAACAACTAAAGAAGGAATTTTTATCAATTAAGCTCATCGACCCAAACTCATCACCCAACCAAAATAAACAAGAATCATTCATTTAACCCTAAATCAACCACAATCATCAAGCAAGCCTAAGCATATAATCAATGAAATCATAATGATACCACATCACATAGGAAATTGAAAAACCAAGAGTAAAGTAATTTAAATTCCTTATCCTACCCCCTCCCCCAAACTTATTTTGGAAAATAAATTCTAAAATAAGTTTGGAGGAAAGAATAATAAGAAATTTAAATTACACTCACAAAGGTCCAAAGCTATGTTGAAGGTGGTTTTGAAGGCCATTCAATCCATTACTTGCTTGATCGGTTTGATTTTCTTCCTTCACTCGTTCCCATCATGATTTGCTCTCATGCATTGACAATGAAACACATGGAACTTGTGAATGAGAAATGAACTTAAATAGGAAGTATTAGTATAGAAATAGAGAAAAATTAGGAAAAACAACTAAATCAAAAATAAGAAACAAAAATCAAATTCAAACTAAAGAAACTAACTAGAAAGAAAAAGGAAAAGATAGTTGTTGGGGTGCCTCCCAACGAGCGCTTGTTTTTAACGTTGTTAGCTCGACGATACCTCTTTGCCCTTTTCAAGGGACTTTGAATGACTTCCCTCCTTTATCAACCATTAGGTTCTTGTCCATCTTTCCATTACTCCCTTCACTTGTCTCCTCACAATCCTTCAAGTCATTCGACATGTAGAATGACTCCTTGTCTCCATTGACTCGAAGGATAAGATTTCCCTAAAAAACATCCACTAAGGCTCGACTTGTAGCCAAGAAAGGTCTTTCAAGTATCATTGGGACATCATGATCTTCCGGCATGTCAATTACGATGAAATCCACCGGGAATATGAACTTTCCAACTTTGATAAGCACGTCCTCAACAATCCCTTTGGGGTATGAACTTGAGCAATCTGCCATTTGGAGCACAAGTGATGAAGGCTTAAGATTTTCAATGTTCAAGCAATTGAAAATGGAAAGAGGCATCAAATTGACTCCCGAACCTAAGTCACACAAGACTTTCTTAAACCATTTGCCTCCAATTTCACAAGGTAGGGTAAACTTTCCCGGATCCAATTCCTTGTTCGGGATCTTCTTTTTCAAACGAGCACTACTCTCTTCCGTAAGCACAATGGTTTTCAAATCATCCCATTTCACCTTCTTATGAAGCATCCTTTCTTCTTTGTAGATCCTTTGGCTTATCAAGATGCTCATCATATGGAACGGCCTTGGCAATCCTCATCCTCAAATAATAATCATTAATGTCCCAATTTGTCCAACCTTTTATAGATGAGATGATTGGCCAAATATCTATGATTCTTAGATCATTCTCATCAAGCATAACTACCTCCGAAGATGGAAGCTTATATGATTGTCTTGGCTCCACAAGATTGCTCTTAGCAAGATTCAGAGATTTCCCATAAGGTATATGTGAAGGTGTTGAAGAAATTTCACTTACCACATGAATGGCGTTGCATTGTTGCTTCGTATTCACTTGAGCTTTGCTAGAAGCTTCTCCAGCCTTTTGTAGAGAATTCACTTGGGTAGCTATTTGCTTCACTTGTGCTTCAAGTGTCATTACTTGCTTAGCAAGAGTCATCACCGAGGTAGCAATTGTTGACACCGAATTCTCCAATGCATTCATCTTTTGGCCGGTTTGAGCTATGAAATTTTGTTGTTGAGTAACCATTTGACCTTGATTGCTCAACAATTGCTGCATCAATTGCTCTATAGAAGGAGATATCTTCTTAGGCTCTTCAATCATCACCCCTTGAGAGACGGAGAATCCGGAAGGTGGAACTTGAACATTGTTCGGATTTCCATATGAAAGATTGGGTTGATTCCTATTGTTAGGGTAGTAAGACGAGTTACCCCCTTGATTTCTATAATAATAACCACTTTGTTGATTCCCTTGAAATCCCCCTTGGTGATTTCCTTGGAATCCTCCTTGATGTCCTTGGAACCCTTGTTTGTTGTAATTTCCATAAGGCCCTTGATTGAATACGTCTCCTCCTTAATCCATCTCTTGAGCTTGAACCCTTTGAATTTGAGCTTTCCTTTCATCTTCGTACTTTCTCTTCATATTAGCAAGCTCTAATGCTAATGCCTCATACCTCTCATCCTCAATCGAAGCAACCTTTCTATAAGGGGCCCTCTCCATTGGCCATTGATAGCTATTAGCCGTCATCTCGTCAATGATTCTGAAAGCTTCCTTTGCATTTCTATTGAGAAGGCACCCACCGGAAGTAGCATCTACAATGCTTCGTGTATGAGGTGTTAGACCACTATAAAAGTTGGTCATTTGTTGACCCTCATTGAAGCCATGTTGAGGACACTTCCTTAGAAGCTCCCTATATC
Source organism: Mentha longifolia (assembly GCA_001642375.2). Taxonomy (NCBI): domain Eukaryota; kingdom Viridiplantae; phylum Streptophyta; class Magnoliopsida; order Lamiales; family Lamiaceae; genus Mentha; species Mentha longifolia. The sequence goes on along the minus strand of CM038119.1, from coordinate 14,859,601 downwards.
GCTCCCATGCTTCACACAAGGTTTCGTCACCTTGTTGAGAAAAATATGAGATGTCGGAGATGATTCTTTGAGCTTTGGAGGGTGGAAAGTATTTGGAGAGGAAGGTCTTGCACAAATCATCCCAAGTATGAATGTTGGACTTGTTCAATCCTTTGTACCAATCTTTAGCCCGATCCTTTAGAGAAAATCCGAACATTCGCATGTGAATAGCATCATTTGAGACTCCATTTAGCTTAATGGTGTCGCAAATATCAAGAAACGTGCTAAGATGGGCGTTCGGATCCTCCATAGGAATTCTACCAAATTGATCGTCTTTAACCATTTGAATAAGTCCGGATTTGAGCTCAAAATTATTAGCATTGATCGTCCCCCATTCTCCTCCTTGAACTTGTTTCGTTGGAGATTGGAACATATGATTGAGAGGAGGTGGTTGAGCCTCATTTGCCCTCCTTTCTTGCTCATCCTTCCATGCTCTAACCTCCTCCATTTCTTTCATAAGAGCCTCCATACCTATAAAATAAAAATAAAAAGAACAAATGCTTGAATTAGTAACTCAATAACCAAATCGACTATTGAAACTCAAACTAAGCATTCCCCAGCAACGGCGCCAAAAATTGGTCCGCCCTCACTTTAGGGGTGAGGATAGAGAGCAAAAATAATCGATGCAATATAATCGAGTTGAATCCACAAGGAATGCAATGGCGAATGAGTTTCAAGTAGTAATCTAGCTACTAAACCTACTATCCAAGCTACAAGATATCATATTTTTGTGTTTTCTTAATTCTATCAAGCAATGTAATTGAAAAGTTACAAACTAGATAACAACTAATAGCAAGAGTTAACAAACAATAGTAGAAAGCTTGGTTCCAAATATAATCCAACATTCACTAGAGACATAGGTTTTAGGATTTGCAAGGATGAACCGATTTAATCCAATTCATAAGGGAGTTCTTTATAGGATATACATCGACTCTTTTCTCAAAGCAATCAATGTAAGTGGATTAACCTATGACATCTATCTCCGCTAGGTCTCAAGATGCATAAATCAACTCCAAATAGCTCAATTAATTATCTAGAATCTCCTATTAGCAAGAATTACTAATATGTTGTGATTTGATGCCAAGTGTTATGAACTAAAGCCTACTAAGCATTTAACCAAACACCTTGTATGCACTCAATGATGGCCAATCAATCATGCAATAAAATCAAGTCCCAAATCACAAGACATGTGAATTAGAAGGCAAATCCAACTACAATATCCAAAAACCTATTAATCTAGATCATGTCTTCATATATTTGAAACCAAAAGGAAATTAGCTAGACATAATTAAAGGAATAAACCATAGAAAAGAGAAGAAATCATGATCAAAAGATAGAGAATTCAATAAGGAAGAGAATGGTGGAAGGATCTTCAAATCTTCAACATAAATCTTCAACAATCTTTAAAATACTAAAAAGGAAAGAGAGAAATATTTATAGGGTTCTAGCAATATAAAAAAATGTAAAAGACCCACCAAATAGGAAGATTTTGGGGTTAAATACATAATAGGTGAGTTTTGGGTCGAGTTGGACCGAGTTGGACGAACCAACTCGGTCAAAACACAAAGGAGAAGGGACGGCGGCGCCCTGGCCGGCGGTCCAGCCGGTCGCCGTCGGTTCGGCCATTTTGCGCAGCTTTACCGTTTTCGCTCATTCTCCCTTGTCCGAACTCCGATTCTCGATCCGCTTGTTGATATGGCTTCCTAACGAACTCCTCTTCGACATGGAATAGTTCAAATGGCCAAATAAGTTTTCATTATTCCTGCAAAAAGCATAAAAAGACTCAAGAGAACGAGAAAAACATAAATAAAATCAAACTAGTGAAACCCTAGCTATATAACTTGAAATTCCACATTTTAAACATAGGTTTCACTCTAATTAAGCTCATTTCTTCCTCATTTTCGGCTCCCGATCCTTAGCTACTTGAATGATTTTTCTAATTCCTACAAAAATAGATCGAAAACCGAAAGAAAACGAGAAGAATTAAACTACGCTATAAGTTCAAAAACCCTAGCATTCTAACATTGAAACACACAAATCGAGCTTCAAACACATTCAAAACACACTAAACATGCACATAAAATACGTGTTAATCAAGGCACCATATTGTCATTTCCAACCATCAAGTTATCCCCTCCCTTGTACTCTGAACTGATAGCTAGATTGTTGAAGTCATTAATTATATGAGTGGTAGCACCACTGTCAACATACCAGTTCCCTTCATTATCACCATACAAACCTGAACCTCCCTCAACAACACCACTGTAATTAGCCATAAACGCGTGTTGAGTAGCAACATTAACCTGACCAGTAGGTCCAGAACCAGAAGCAGTAGGAGAGGAAGAAACAGCTGCAGACTGAGCATCAACACCGGTGAAATGAATGTCAAATCGCTTGAAGCATTTGATAGCTTACATGCCCTGTTCTTCCACAAAGTTGACACACCAACATTTTTCCAAAATTTGGTCTATGACCACGACCAAACTGCATTCCATGGCCAGCTCCAACAGCAGCATTAGAATCAGGACCAAGCGGTTGGCCACGTCCCCTATATGCAATGTTCGCAGAATGATCAGTTAAAACATGAAGTTGTTGGGCAAGACGAACCCCATAAGCTTGAAACGCAAGTTGAATCTCTTGTAGGTCCGGCGCATCGGTCCTCTGCATAGTATTCACCTCATACTCCGGCCCAAAATCTTCCATAATATGCATCAAGAGCTCATCATCATCGAGCGGCTTCCCAATCGCAGCTAACTGATCCGCAATTCCACGCATCTTCATGAAATAATCTTCAACAGTGAGGTTCCCTTTCTTAGTATTCTGCAGTTGTTTTCGATAACGTATAGTTTACGCCTTCGATTGAGAGCGAAAAAACCGTCTCAAGTACAGCCCAAAGCTCTCGCGAGGACCGGCATCGTACAATGTGTCCTATCATCGATTCACTAATCAAGGACAACATCCAGCTAAACAAATACTGATCACGATGAATCCACGCGACAAAATCAAGATTCGGAACCATATCACCATTAGAACCAGAAGGAAGAAGAGGCGACGGCGAAACCGCCGTCGGAGGCACCAAATCGGCGAATCCATGAGCACGAATAGCCGATTGAACAAGTACGCGCCAAAAGGCATAGTTTCCACGGTCCAATTTCAGCTGAATCTGCTGAAATTGAGGAAGAGCGAGATTTCCACGGGAAGAATTTGATGCCATATCAACAAGTAACGAAGAATGGTGAAGAGATTCGAAAAAAAATCAACGAAAAATGGAGTAGATTGAGCAACGAATATGCCAATCGATCGAGAGAAATCAACGACGAATATGTTGATTTCGTCACAAAATCAACAATCAGAGAAGCAGCAGAAAAAAAAAAAAAAAAAACCGAGAACCTTAGGCTCGAGATACCATGTTGGATAAACTGTATTTCTCCATTCGGATTGAAAACTAACTTTTACACTATAGCACAAAGTTTATACTCCCTCCGGCTAACGATTACTGACCCCTTTCTTTTCGGCAAGTATTTTCATGATTTTTTTTATGGGTTTTAAAATAATTTTTTGATTTATTTTTTCTTTTACGGATACTACGAGTGGTTCCGTAAAAGAAAAAATACTTAAAAAATTTATTTTAAAACCCATAAAAAAAAATCGTGAAAGTACTTGCCGAAAAGAAAGGGGTCAGTAATCGTGAGCCGAGTAAATAATAGAGAACTCAGATCTATCCTAACCAATCATATCATGACACCTCATCACATCTAACAACTCATCACAGCTAACAACTAACTGCTAATATCTAACAGACTTGAAAAAGAAAATAAAAGAACTAAACTGTGCTCTAATACATCGGTCCAGAAGGGGCTGACGGCGCTATGTTTCCTGAAATCAAATATTCAGTCTACTTCTCCTCTCTTTCCGTAAGATCAATCTTAATTAATTATACTGATTTTTCCGTCATTTCAATTCATTCTCTCGGTATATCATCTTTCGAATTATTATCATTTCGTTTTTATTGCAGAAATTAGTTTAGAATTTGGATCTGCATAAGGGTCTTAATATGTTCGATCTAAAAAAAAAAAATCTCCGCTTGACAAGTCCCAATTTCGATGCAGAATCACTTCAAGGGGATACATATTTTCAACGTACAGTTTCTTCTCTATTCTTAAAATGTCAAAACCTCAACTTTTCTTCAGCGGTCCGGCTCATCTTTTGATTGCTTTTTCTGGTTTAATATTCACTGAAGGGCTGCATTTTCCTCTTCTATTCTCGACAATAAACAAATGGATCACAATTTTTGGCTCCCAACTTGCGATCCTCATATTTTGGATGGCATTATCTTATGTTACATATTTTGGATAGCATAAATTAAACAGTGGCGGTAGGAAAGATAAATAAATGGTTGGAGGTTGTTGGAGGCATCATCTTATGTTATAGATTTTTTTTGGATGGCATAATTTTGGGGGTTCGAGTCACCTCGGGACGTGTGTGTGTGAGAGTGTGTTGCGCTTGCCTGATACAAAAAAAAAAAAAAAAAAACACGCACACACACAATGTTTAGAGGGAGAATGATATCTTGATATGTTCTTTATTAACGAAAATAATATTTACTTGAAAAAGAAAAAGAAAAGGCAAACACGCACACACACAATGTTTTTATGCTGTATAATATCTTCATTTGCCATTGACAATTTGAGATTATGAAATATTAAACAGGGATGTTGAATTCATTATGAATCAAAAAGTTGGGATCTTAATGATCAAGTCTCTATAGTTCATTTCTATTTGCGGAATTTTGCGATGCATCTTGCAGCGAATGTGTGTATTATTATTATTATTATTATTAGGTACGGAGTATAATTTTTTGCAACGTGACAATGAATCTAAAGAAATACTCTTCTTGTACGCGCTTTTATAGTTGTTTCTTCCAAACAATTTTAGAAAACTCAAAATTGAATTTGGCATCCATTTAAAAGTTTAAACTACGTTATTTTGCTAATTGCTGGATTGTTATTTTATTAGTATTATTTATTTACATCACATTAGTTTTTTTTTTTCTTTTTTTTCTCTCTCTCTCATTGTTCATGTTGGCTAAGAACTATTAAAATTGCCACACCTTATCTATGAAACGGTAAACATTCTCAATTCATACCAAGAATGTGTCATTTTTGAACATGAATACAAAAGTCGTTAGTTATATATTAAGTTTTATTACTCATGTTTACTACTAAAATAAAAATGTACTAATAAATTATATGATGTGAGTAACTTATTTGGATCTTTTAGAATAAACTCACACCATAATGATAAAAACATACAAATAAAACATAACCTTTCAAAATGTAGTATAATCAATATCACACCTTGAAATTGTCGAGTTGTAAAAATATTATTCCCGAGCATCGCTCGGGCAAGCGTTCTAGTTCTTTATTGATTTTAAAAATTAAAAAAAAAACAAGAATTATAATTTATTCAATTGTTTAAAAAATTATACTTTTATTTATTTATTTTTGCCATGTCATAATCAATTTGCCACTTCAAAATATATTTTGCCACGTTATTTATTTTATTTTTTTTGCCATGTCAGAATGAATTTGGGCGAAATTGAATTCAGTGTCAAAATTGAACATATATGAAAGTTCGTATATTTTTCTGAAAAAATAAAATATTGTGTTAAAAATGAAAATCAACCCAAAATGAAAATAGAAAGATTCATATAAAATGAAATATTGTATAAGGTCTGATTGAAACAAAAATTTAAAGTATAAGAACGTATAAATGTATTTTGCCAAATTATGTTTTCATACAACACTAGTTAAATCTAAAGCCCACACTTCCAAAATTAAGTAGACTAGTGTTGTGCCCGTACGTTGCACGGAACATATGAATTATAAAGAGTGATAAAATAATTTCTCACATCATTATTGAACAACACAATACAATATATTATTGTTATTTTTAATAAAAAATTAATTTTTATAATATTGATAACCTAAAATAATTTTAAGAGAATATAAGTAAATATAATTTTAAATATTCATGTAATAAAAATATAAACATATGCTATACTACATGTCTACATTTATATAAAACTACTATTGATATTATAATATTTGAATTATTATATTTTTGGTATTTTATTTAAACTAGTTTTGCACCCGCGCTATGCGCGGGCAATCGCGGGCAATAAGTACTGGTGTAAAAAAATAACTATACTAATAAAAGAAAATATATGTTCCATTTGAAAATAATTAGAATTCAATAAAATTATATTAGTCTTCTGAATTAGAGACTGCCATCATCATTAATTTAGTAAACAAATTTTATTATCAACTATAATCATGGAATATGTCATCATGTTCATTTAAAATTAAAATTGTCTAGAATATTTTACCCTAAACTATTACTAAGATAGGTATTGTAAACATTTATTGCTCATCTTTATAACATTCATATTACTAAAATTTATAGAAAACAATTAATGCAAATAATGTGTAAAATTCAAATTTACAATGAACAAAGCCCTTCACAAGCACAATCTTATTGAGTTAAGAGAGAGCGTGTATAATGTATAGAATAATAATGATCAATATAATTATTATGTAGCAGGGTAAAATTTGATACTGTATTGCATAACTTACGTAACTTCAAAAAATTATATGACATAAACTACATAACTACTTATAAAACTACATATTGTCCAAAAAACACAACATATCTAACTACTATTCGAAATTTAAAAATAAAAAAAAAAGTTTGAAATCTGAATTTTATTTTGTAGTGCACGTTTTTTGTATGGTGTAGTGGGTATCATTTTATTAATTCATTAATTTAATAATATAATATATTTATATGTTTTTTTTAATTTCAGCAATAAAATAAATTTATCTCATTTTCTTCATACATACTGTATCAATTTAACATATTATATACTCCGTATTAATTTAATTTTTATCCCATTTTATGTAGTACAATCTAATGGGATAATCTTTAATTCTAACGTGGTGATAAATTATTATAACTCTTTCATAATTGATCGTGGGGTCATGGGGATTAAGATGCAGCAATCAAATAAATTTTATATCATAATTAGAGTCATGATATAATATGCACATACCATGGAGTGGCATTTAATTATGTGTATAGATGTTTTTACTAATATAATAAGCTTATTAATGTAATATGTACATTTTATATGCATTTAATCATGCATATATTTATTAACTGATGGGCTGAGAACGTGAGGGCGTGTTTTTAGCGGATTTGGGGCGTGTTTTATATGTATTTTTTTTATATTAATTTAACGGATTTATATTTATAACATTTTAACATCAATGTTGAATATAATTGCAAAATTGTCATCCAAATTGATTTCTGATTTTGGATTCCCTCTTTATATATATAGATTCGTAATAGTTATTTAAATAATTAGTAATTACTATTTTCCTTTATTAATTTGATAAATTTCTTTGAAAAAAATAATACATCAAGAAATTAAACAATAAATCATGATCATAGTAAATTTATTGATAAATAACTTTAAATCTAACTTAATATTATTTCACAAAAGTTCAATTAATAATTAGTTTTATTTGTGACAATGTATTCAAATTTTCTATTGTCACAAAAAAATTTACACAAATTATTTATAAAAAAATAGAATTAAAAAATAAATAAATAACATGTGGATATAGCAAAATAAAGAAATTAATAGAATAATTTAATGCAAAAATAGAATATTAGCAAACAATGAAACACTATTTATAATTTAAATCCATTTATTACCAAATTCGTTGGACAATTCACAACTCTTTGAAATAAATCACCTTCATAAAAATATTGGACAATTGTTGGTCACTTTTGGAGGGAAAATGACATTCATGTAATTTTTACCAACAATTCTACTTTTATATATTGTATAGATTTGTACGATTAAAAAAAAAAAACTAAATAATAAGAAAATAGTACTCCCTCCGTCCCCTATATATGTATAGTTATTACCAGTTTGGAACGTCTCTCATATATATATGACTTCCATAAATAGAAAGATTTTATTATGAAAATTATTTATCCACCCTCACTTTATTCCTACTTTTTCCACTTACTACCTATTTTTCCCACTTTACACCAATTTTATTCTTAAATTGCGTTTCGTTTCTCTACCCACACATATATGGGGGACGGAGGGAGTAGTATATATTTTGAACATGATATGTCCTCATATGGGTCTGTGAATTGATTCCAATTGTGCAACGTCCTTGATTAAAATCATCTAAATTTGTATTTCATCCGTCCATTTTAACATGAGTCTATTATAATAATGGAATGGGTAATTGGCATATAAATATATGAACTTTTTACGTATTTTGGTTTTTGTCACGAACTTTGACTGATGAGACGGGACCTAGCATTGAAGAAATTAATCGGGACTTGCAGCTCGGAGGACCAGTGACGAGATCAAGAGCCAAGAAGCTGCAAGGATATTTGCAATGCTACCTTCAAAATAAATTGGAGGATGATGGAGTCGGATTTCATCAATACAAGTTGGTGAACTTAACAAGTGTTGAAGATGAAGATTTGGGCGTCCATCAATGAAGAAAGGAAGACAAGTCCAAGAAACAGAATTTCTTATATTTTATTTGGGCTTAAACTTTGTATTTATTTTTTAATTTAATTTAGTCACAACTTGTTTAGGTGATTAATTGGCCCGTTTGAGTATTATGACTTTTTCGAAAATAGTCAAGCCCAACACTTGATATTTTCGGCCCTAGCTTTAGGAATTAGGGTAGTATTTAAGTTAATTTCGGGACTATGTTAGACAGACTTGATTGAATGCAAAACAGCTTTACGTTATTCTCTTGTCTCACACAAACAAAACGATTCTTCGGTAGAGTTTGATTGTTGGCGACTTCAAGCTTGAATTCAATCGACTCATTCGTGATATCTTGTAGTATCCGGGTTAGTCGAGCCACGAAGATTGCTTCGTAAATGCGTTTCGGATCCTTGTAGATTCGAGGTTTGTTTCTGGTAATTTTCATCCTTTTTAATTTTGAGTTTTGTTAATCCCTTGTTTGATTTCGTTCCCAGCCGTTTCTCATCGTTCGAATATCATAAATATCCATTTCCCCATTGTTCCTGTAACCATCTAATCCCAGAAACCCTTAGATTAATTCTAGATCCGTTTTTTATCCCTAATTCTGTCCCGAAAATTACCACCAAGCCAAATCGAAAACTACTCGTGCGTTTTCGCTGAATTTTGGATATATTCTTCATAACCCTAAGTTGTAACTCGTGTTAAAATTTTAGCTTAATCGGAATTGAATTGCTTAGGTTTCTGTCGACGCCTATTCAGTGTGTTCGTGGGTAGAATTTCAGATTTCAGGGAATTATCACTCATAATTCATAGTTCTAATTTGGATTGAATCTATCATAGTTGACGTGTGTTCGATTCGTAGCTTCCGCATATTGTAGATCGCATCATTGACCCTTGGCAACTCACCAACTCGTTGTGATTTTGACATGCAACCGTTTTTAGGGTTGACGTGGTAGTCGGGAAGTCTACATGGCACAAATCGCCGGCAACATTGAACGATGCCGTTTCTCATGAAATTAGTAATAGGGTTGGATTCTTTTTAAAAAATAAAAAAATAAAAAAAATAAAAAAAAAAAGCCGTTTCCTTCCTCGGCAAAAACGCCGGTTGCTGGCGCCACTTCTCCGGCGCCGCCATTAGCATCGCCGCCGTCCTTCTCCTCCCTCAGTCCTCTTTCCTAAATTCCTGATTCGAAACCCTAGTCGAAGCCCCAGATTCAGAAATTCAACTCCACCATGAAACCGACCTTCCCTCCTAATTTCCGGCGTCGCCATTGCTGCTACGATGCTAGAGTCGTCTCCGTCGTCTCCGCAGCTTCTCACCGCCGCTGCATTTCCTTCGAAGAACCCCCTCCCATGTGTCGCGACACCGCCTGATGCACACGGCTGACACCACCACCACACTCCTTCTCAGTGCCTGCATACTTTTCTGCAGCACCAAGCACCGCCGCTGCTGTAGTATAAAATGGATGGATGGAGGGAGTAGTATATTTTTTTCTTTGGATACAAATTGTAGTATGCTTACCTCTCAACAGAGACAGAGCCACATACCGGGCTCGACTAGGCAGTCGCCCGGGTAATTTATTTTTTTTTTGAATAATATATAATGTTAATTTTTATTTTTCTAATTTTTTGCCCACCCAATTATTGTAGTTTAGTCTCTTTATAATTGAATTTCTTTCTCATTCTATGCGTTTTCTGATTTTTTTACCCCCATATGAAATCTCGCCCAACCATATACGATTTCCTAGCTCCGTCCCTGCCTCTCGAATGTTTTATAATTAACACTTGTTACTTTCAAAATTTGTACCTGATATGTTTCAAAATGGATGCAAGTGTTTAATTTTATTAAATTTAGAAAAGGTGGCAAATGTAGAGAGAGTCTTGTCTTGTGTGCAATGGTGTCACGGTTCTTTTTTTTCGAAAAAATAATGTTTATACTAATAAAGCTCTTTTTTATTCAAATACTACTCAAGAACTAAATATATAAAACATGCAATTATGTTTGATTTATTCGGTCAAAATTATCCAAAACCAACTGGAACTCGAATAAAGCGAATTCAACCAAAATAATACGGAGTAAATTTTTTATTTGTTATTCTATTTATTTATTTATTTATATTTTTTTTGCGCTCCCCGTGAGTCGCCAGGCAAGTGAAACAGTAGTTTAGAACAGGATTTATAAAATTTTGTAAACAAAGAGCGCTTTTAATTAGACGCGGAAAACTCAACGCTTACGCTACCGATGGAGCAACAGAGTATTCGAACGCTATTCCTTCGACTTGCAGTAAAGAAGAAGTAGTTGAAGAGGGTTTGAAAAAACTGAAACCATGTTCTTCGACGAGCTCAAACGCCTTGCCGGAACGGCGCACGACTTGGCTCACGGCCTCCTCAACTCCGGCGGCCGCAGTCCGGTACTCTTTTAATTTCGGATTATTTCTTTAATTTTTTGTATGTTTTCTTATGAAGAGACGATTATTTGCATTTTATGATTTTTGAATCGGTAATTAATGTTGTTGTTTTTTTTTTTTTTTTTTCGTGTTTTAATTACTTGCAATTTGTTTGTATTAGTATAATGAATAAAAAATTAAGGATTGAATATTTTATTAGTGATTATTGAACTCTTACCTTGTCGGAGCTCAGCATTTTGATTGAAGTGTTTTCTCTTCCATTTTAAGAAATCTAATGTCGAGAACACTAGTTGAGGTTCTTTGTACTGGGAAGCGTAATGCTATTTCATTGAAGGAAGTATGAGATAGAAAACACAATTGTTAAATGATATTGTCATCACAGGATTTCGATTATGGACATTCACCTTTCTGCTTAATTAGTTAATGTAGCAGTGCTGAACTGTTGAAAAAAAATTCAAAATGAGCAGTACTTTGAACTTTAGAAGTGTTTTGCTTTTTTTTATTACTGAGTTACATGTCAATCCATGGAATTCTGCTGTTAACCTTGACTATAATTCTTGGATCACTTGTTTTTTTTGGGTTGATTGTTTGTTGCTTCATAGGTAGGAACAGCTATGAGATGGGGCCTTACAACTATTCGAAATGATGTGATTTACAGATTGGTATCTTGAAGCGGTTACAACGTGAAGCATTTTCAGATATCATGAAACTCGGATAGGCAAGACAAGGTAGAAAGATTATTGACTTACTATAAATCTTCAAAGGGAACTCCATTCCAAGAATCTAGCACTCATGTGAGGGGAAAGGTGGATGTACCAGGGGCATTCTTCATTATGGACGACATTAACGAGCAGAAATATGATGCAATTCGAAGATCCAGCATTAGAAATGGTATTGATGCAAGACTGAGATTTGAAACTGATCTAAGAGAGAAAGATAAAGTTTTTAGCAGAATTTCTTGCCGATGGCAGAGGTCATGGTGATATGCTGGGGGGCCCACTTTCTCTTGCAAAAGTTGTTTATGCAGCACATTTTAGTGATTGATTCTCTGCAGTTGCAATACCAATGGGTGCCGAATGCAGAGATATTGGATTTCCGACAACTACTCATCAGGTACCAGTGTTTACTACCATCTGTTTTCGAGGCTTTTTGCATGTTGTGCTTTACTTCCTCTCTTCAGAAGAAATAAAATTGCTTTCTCTGCCTTTTGTTACTATCAAATGCATGATCAAATGCTGTGGAGATGGACTTTCATTATCGAATTCATGGTAGATTAACCTTGTTTGCAGGAAAGGGGACTAACTAGCTATTCTGATTCTGGACCTCCACTTCTGTATCAGCCTAATGGTGGGGCCATTGGCATAACAATGAGAAAAATGAACATAGTTGCCTCTATGGCGCGGTTTGTATCTGATACCTCGAGCACCTTCGGACAAATTGTCTGGCAAATCTCTAGAAACACAAATCTCTCACTTTTGGGTGTCCGCAGAGACTATAGAACATCAGGTCAAAATATTAGCCTTGGAGCACTGGCATTCCCATTCAGCATGATCAAACGTAATAGACTTCCAGAGACGTCTGCAGAAGAAGATGGCTCGAGAAGTAGGCCAAGACATAACTCCTTTTCTATCGTGTTCAACTCAGAAATTGACGAGAGTGCAAAGATAGGAGGTTGGATAGAGACCAATAACTTCGACCCTGGAGACCTGCAGTGGGCAGTTACAATGTCTGATACTCCTGAAGACGAGCTTGGATGGGGTTTGACCGTAGGTGGACTGTTTCAAGGTCCAAAAAACTTGGAACATTTTCAGGTCGAGACATTTTTGAACGCTAATTTTGGAAAAAGATTTACAGTGCAACCGGGTTTTGCATATGTAAAGGATGGTGTCACCCAGTTTCCAGCCCTAATGATCCGTTCTAGCTGGTCGTTATAACTGCTCTTGAGCATTTTACTGCTTCTTGGGAGCGGTTAGTTGTGATTCCAGTCGGGTAAAGTTTGGGAAATAATTATATGTGATGATTTTGACCTAATGAAGTCGGACACCAGTAGTGATAATGGGGTCACTGTATGAAAGAGTTTCTTGCCAGTTGAAAGTTGAAGGAACGATGTGATGGGATCTCGTGAAATGCGTTTCAACAAAATATGAAGAATAGGAAATTGAAGAATGAAGCAGCCACCCTAATCAGCTTTTATTGAGAGTTTGTTAAATGATAATCTCAGCTTATGCCAGTATCTCATGCACTCGAGTGACTGCGTCACCCTTCTCCAGTTGTTCGTATTCGTTCTAGAGTCCCAAGCTGCAGACAAAATTTCGTTTTCAACCGGAGCAACGTGGATTGTGGAATTCGGAATCAGTGTCAAGAGTATAGGACAATTCAAATTATTCAATTCTAGTGACTTATGTTCATTGTTACGCTGTATTCTGTGAAATGTTTCGTTTATCACGCGATACAACTTTTGCAATCGAAAGAGGTGAAAGAAGATATAGATCCCTTGTTACTGCAATCACAATGGATGTCGTGTGATCGGGGATTGTCGTTTAATAGTAACCATTTAAGCCTGCAGAATAAAAATCTTCAAATTTTTATTACATTTCGTGTTCCATTTTTAAGCCTGCAGAGACATGTTCAATATTTGGTTGTAAAATTTTCTAGTATTTAATGGGAACAGCCACAACATCAACACCAAAACGTAAAAAAAATAAACTCTATCCCAACACCTACATCTAAACACCAGGGCATGGGTCCCAACTCCATATCTGTATACATAATTTCAGACAGAGCATCATCGTCACGACATCATATATCCCTGGCTCGGTTGCTTTGTCCTAAGCTTTAAAGGAACTCCAGGCTTGGAGTTGAAGTTTCTGCATATGCCACGAACAACCAACTCGGAAATCCAGAAATTGTGACCTTGCTCATGGTACAAGTATAAGGGTAGTAGCTTCAATTTACTCTAAATCAAAACTGTCTCCGCCTTTTGGAGTTGGGCAATGGGATTATATCAGGTACAAAGGCAGCATAGTCGCACGAGTCGTGAGCAATCTTGGGCCAATTAAGGCCAGAAGCTGTAGGAGGAGAAGGAATCTCCGGCACTGCCCAGAATGCATTTGGTGACTGTCCCATACACTCGTCACCTTCTACTTCCATATCAGCAGCTCGCATAATAGGCGACCAATCTGGATCTCCCAATTTTCCACAATCTGCCTATTCAGAGATGATGAACATAAGTTTATAATAAATACAATTGTCCAAAAAATGTTTCACCTTTTCTTTTATCTCTAACAGATTTATAACCCAACTATATACCCCTATCCTTCAGCGTCACAACGGTAAACACATATGCCAAATATGATCTTGAGAAGCTGGTAGCAAGAGCTAAAGATTCCGATAAATCATTATGATCATCTCTCTATATAATAGATGAAAAGATCATGCTAGAGAAATCATCATGCGACAATCTGCCAACGGAAAATGCACATGAACAGATTGTACCTTGGAAGAGCTTTGACTCATAGAGTCATAATTCTGATGACCATAGTCACCAAGTTCAAGAAACTCATCCAATTGCCACTGCGAGATGCCACCACTCGTTGAACCACCCAAAGGCTGCTTCAACGACGATGAATCATTCCCACCTTGGACATGTGGACTTTCACTAGTTTGATCAATTGTTACTAGGGCAGTCTCTTTGGAGCAGAAGGAGGATTTGATCCTGGGCTTTTCTCATCTGAATGCGAATGTGTTTTTTTCGAAGACAATGATGAGCCACCAGGTTCAGGTTCAGTTATTTGAGCTTCAAGGCCTACTTTAACTCCCGTGAGTAAGAATCTCTGATGCTTAGAGACCAAGCGATTCGCTGTGTGAACCGCAACATCGCATCTCCTGCAGAGTAGAGCTCGATCCTCAAGACAGAAGAAATAGCCAGCAGCTTCCTGCAGAAATGGATTCCAAATATCAAAACCTAGATCAATCACTGTTGCATCTATAATTCATACATCCTAAACATTGAACTCAAGCCACTAATTAGATTGAAGAATCGAAGACAAAACACTATAAGAGCAATGGTGCTTACACATACCAACATAACATATAATCTTTCACCCCCAATCTAAGTCAAGATTTCTCTCTTGATGCCTGCCTAGGATGCAGCATGAAGGTTGATAACTACTTAAGCTGCAGGGAAATGCACTCTTTTATCTATTTTTAACACATAGATTCATTCAAATCCATATCTTCACTTCATGTAACATTATGCTAGTAATGCCGCCGATCTACACAAACAAAATATCAACTCTATCAAAGTATAAACCACTTGTCAACAAACCGTGATTCGATTTCTCTCGAATAAATCAATTCGCATTCAGCTAGATTAGTTTTTCTAAACTCAAAACAATCTAAACCAAGAATTGAAATCCGAAAAAATCGAAACCTGGCAAATATCGCATTTGGGCATTTGCGAGGAAGACATAGAGAGAGGAACCCTCTGATGCTTACTGGCCAGCTTATTGGCGGCATGTACTTTCTCGTCGCAGGCGCGACAGAGCGCCGCCTCGTCGGCGCAGCAGAGGACTTTGGCCTCCGCCGCCTCGCACGCGTTGCACTGAATCTTCATCACCACAGCCAGCAATTCCCACCACCCCGTCAAAACTATCCTTTCCGCCGCCCTTAGTATGAAGATCTTTCGAGGGAAGGGGGGTTGCAGTTGCAGTGGTGAATCAAGTGATGGATAGAGAGTAGAGAGAGAAAGAGAGGGAAATAACATGTGAGCGACTTTATATACAGGTTGTGGTAAGGCGGTTGGACACGTGTCGCTTTGTGTGTTGATATGGCGGAGGTTGCCACACGTTTAGCACGAGAAGTTGTTGCCGATAGTATATCAATATGTACGTGTACCTTACTATGGAAGAAATGTGTATATGTATTATGTTACTCCCTCCGTTCTTTTTAATAATTTTTTCAATCATTTTTTAACGTTTTAATGATATATTTTAAAATAATTTTTTAAAGATTTTTTCTTTACAGAATACTATTGTAACAATTTAAAAAGGACGGAGGTAGTACATTAATAGAAATGTGTATAGCCCTTCGTATAATTGCGTCTAATATTCTTTTTTTTATTTATGTCATTATTTGTTATTATCTCAAATATTTAAAAACTTTATCTAATTTATAAAGTGGAATGAGGGAATAATTAAATTGTATCGAGTAAATTCAAGGGTCGTATTTGATTGAATGCATAGTAAAAAATATTTCAAATGTGTTACTAAGCATGTAACTATTAAATGTTGTAAATGACTAAAAGGCAGTACAAACAACGCTCTAATATATAGCAAATAGATTATATAAAAAGTCATATTCCATAAAAAAAATAAGAAATGGTATAGATCGCTCATTATAGTCAAGACTAAGGTGCATAATGATCGTACACAATATGCATTATAACGCATGATTATAAATATTGTGAGCTATTCCTAGAGAAGCATGCAGACATTCTAGATACATCTCTCTGCATCTCTTATGTCTTCTCAAGCTCACATCCTCGTCTCGTCTTGTTCGTCGGAGTTTGTAGATCTGTGGTGTTTCTATTTTCAGGACGAAGTTGTTTTATCTTTGAAGACGACATGCTTGAATTTAGAGCACTACCAGAACATATCTCGTCTTGCTGATAGATTCTTTCCCTCGACTCGGCTTATTCTTACGGTTTTGTTTTGTTTATTTCTTTTACCATTGTAATTAATTGCAGTTCGATAGTTTATTTCTGTGTATTATTCTTTTTACGTTTCTTGAGTTGTATAACTCCCAGCAAGTTCTTTGTATCCAATTTCTAACATTTGCATTATTCAGCAACTCCCTGCCTACGCGTATTTTGTACTCCATCTGTCTCGTAAATAGCATCATGTTTTTTTTGGCAATAATTTTATACTAACGGAAATTGAGGGAAGGTAAAATCTTTTCCCAATTATGAATAACATAATAATTACTATATTATTTATAATTGGAAAAAGATTTTATATTCTCTTCATACTCAAATCTATAGAACGAAAGGAATATAAAATTATTACAAAAAAAACATGACATTATTTATAAAATGGAAAGAATATGTTATATATATCGTGTGAATATTGAAGTAAATGATAAATTAATTTGTAGGAGTATACTTCGTCTGTTTCATCGAAAGTGAGACATTTTATTATTTTATACATCTATACAATATATAAAAGAAGAATTGTTGGCAAAAATTACAACAATGTCATTTTCCCTCCAAAAGTAACCATGGATTGTCCAATGGTTTATGAAAATGATTTATTTAAAAAAAATGTGAATTGTTCAATGGATTTGATAATAAATGTATTTTAAATTATAAATGTTGTTTCATTATTTGTTAATATATCTATTTTTGCATTGAATTATTCTATTAATTTTCTTCTTTTGTTATATCTATATGTTAGTATTTGTTTACTTTTTCAATCCTATTTTTTATTGTAAATTTTTGTTGTGACAATACAAAATTTGGATACATTGTCACAAAGAAGATTAATTATTATTTGAACTTGGTGAAATAATACTAAGTTAGATTTAAAGCTATTGATCGATAAATTTACTGTAATCATGACCTATTGCTTAATTTCTTGATGTATTATATATTTTCAAAGAAATATATTAAATTACTAAAAGAACATAGTAATTACTAATTATTCAGATAACTATTACGAGTTAAAATAAAATACAAAAAATATTAATTTAAATATTTTAATTTCAATAGTAGTTTCACTATAATAACCTATGGGGGGCTTATGTTTCTATCGCATAAATATTTAAAATTATATTTACTTATATTCTATTAAAATAATTTTAGGTTTCTAAAATTATGAAAATTAAATTTTTATTGAAGAAAATAATAACGTATTACATTGTTCAATAATGATATTAGAGAAATATATAGAATTTTAAATATTTTGTTTATATCTTCCGTGCGGCGCAACACTAGTTTATATACTACCTTCATCCCATTACATTAGTCACATTTACCTTTTTGCACGTATTTCCACCGAAACCTAGTACGGGTTTTAAAATATAATTTTGACGTATTCATTTTTTCACGGGATACTATGAGTGTCATAGTATCCCGTGAAACAATGAATACGTCAAAAACACTCATAGTATCCCGTGAAATAATGAATACGTCAAAAATATATTTTAAAACTCGTACTAGGTTTCGATGGAAAAACGTGCCGCAATAGTGAATGTGACTAATGTAATGGGATGGAGGTAGTAAATAAAGAAAAAGTTTCACCGACCGAGTAGTATTTTTCATCTCCCCATCTATCGAAGTATGATTCAAAAGTAACTGAGTACTTCATTCGCTACTTATCCCATCACGGAATTTTTCTCCTTTTCTCTTTATATTTTAGTAGTAATATACGTCGACAAAAATGGCAGAACTTCTGTAGCGGCGTCTAGAGTCTTCATCGGCCATCATCACATGCGTTGTATAGTTAAAATTTTATTTCCCTTTTTTAGCAATTCATCCATTGATAAAAGGACTACCTATACATATACTACTAGTATCTTCTTCTTATTATTATTTAATATTACCTCAATCCCCCACTATTAGTTCCATTTACTTTTTTGACTTTTCTAGCACATATTTTCACCGAAACTTAATACCGGTTTTAAAATATAATTTTGAAGTATTATTTTTTTTACAGGATATTATGACACTCATAGTATCCCGTAAAAAAAAATACTTCAAAATTATATTTTAAAATTCATATTAAATTTCAGTAGAAATATGTGCCGGAAAAATCAAAAAAGTAAATGAGACTAATAGTGAGGATGGAGGTAGTATATAAATTTTGTCTCCTAGAATTAGAATACCGATAATTGTGGCCCCCCATCACATGTTGTACATATTCAAATGAAGCAAAAGTCCACTTTTTAGTAACTAGCAAATGAAACGTGCGTTGTACCGTTGATTCTATTGTATTTTTTTTAATTTTTATCATTAATATATTTTATAAAATGAATTATAAATAAAGTTTCTTAAAATAAAAGAATTTTAAATTATGTAACTTTTACCCTTTTCAAAAATTACCTAAAGTCGGAAGAAAAAAAATTAAAACCGTTGTAGGTGTTGGTGTGGTGGTGCTCACTTGATAATTAAAAATGAAGTGAAGTTCCACTTATTTTAGATGTAGATATATGCATACGGTCCTTACATATGGTTTATTAATTTATTTATTTCTAAAGAATGGGGCTATAAATACTATATACACATACAAAAAAATTCTTATTCATAATATATTTAAAGTTTGTCAAATTACAGTGATGTCAGCAAAAGAAACACCGGCATTGAAAAATGACGCTTTTATAGGTGCATGAATTATTGTTTTTGTTGCCTATATATATTAACTTTCGTAACTACTATTACCTCCATCTCATTTATTTAGGACATTTACTGTTGGAACAAGAATCAAGAGAGTGGGGAATATGTGACCGTAATTAATTCTGAAAAAACAGAGTTAATTATAGCCAATTATTCTTTGTCAATTTAGAAAATGTGTCTAATAGATGAGACGGACTAAAACGGCAAATGAGTCTAATTAATTGAGATGGAGTTAGTACTATAAGATTAGTTATTTTTTTCATCTTTAATTATAATTGTAATGGGTGCACATATATTCAAAAGTTAAAATAGTTATGGCTTTTTTTCTTTTCCTAAGAAAATGTTCAAGAGAGGCAAAACTTTAAAGGAAGATATTTTAGCATCTTTATATGTTTCTTTTCCGTAAATATGGTAAAATGCATCTAAATAAATGAGATAAAAAAATGCAATAATCATAAAGAATTACTCCCTCCGTCCTTCATTTAGTGAACCAAAATTTTGGGCACAAGTTTTTTTGCATTTTGATGATATAGTAATAAATTAATGTGTTAAAGTGTTAAAGTGGAATAATTGTGAATCCGTCTAATTTTTTTAATAGTATTAAAATGTTAAAGTGTTAAAAAGTAGAGTGATAGAGTGTTAAAGTGATTGTGGGGTTTACGACCCAAAATGAAAAGGTTCAGTAAATGAAGGACGTCCCAATATAGTAAGAGTGTCAGTAAATGGAGGACAAATGGAGTATTACTTTCTTGTTTGATTTTCTTCTCTGCAGAACATTTTATCTTTTGCTTGTCAACTACAAAAATAATCAAGATTCCATAAACCACAAGAAATTTATTTCCTTGCCAACTACACTTTTTGTATAAGAAAGATATATGATTTGAATAAATTATTGAACCAAGTGGATGAATACATAATTGTAAATACTGATCAACAATGGATTATGAAATTACCTCGAACAAAATAAACTTTGAGTGCTTAGCCGCTAAAGGATCCTAAATAAACATGTTTCGAAATAAATATTAAGATTTACAAAATCCTTGAAAAATTAAAAGTTGAAGAAAACTTTGAAGAAAATTACCTTGAGAATATTTTTTTTTTATCATTTTTCTCCGCACATGAAGAGTGTGGTGTTATTTGTTTATGTTATAAAATGTAGGCATTTTCTTTGTATTACGTATTTAACTAATTAAATTATAATAATACTTAGATACAATTATTACAAACTTTGTAATGATAATGAAGAATGTTTAAAGAACAAAATAAAACTAATGATATGAACCAAATAACTTACTAACTAAAATATTAAAGAGCCAAGTGGTTGAACCTCTCGAACAAAATATAGAACAATATCATTGAAAATTTACTAATTTTATTAATTTTTTATTTTTAAAATATAGAATGGTTAATGACGTAATCAGATTTGTTAAATTGGACTAATGTCCCTATTTATTTCAATGATTATTGAAGCAATATCATACTCCAATAAAATAAATTAATTCATATAATTATATAATGCAAGATGAGGTTTTCTTATTATAGTTAAAAAAAAGTATTATCAACAAATAATTAGAATCCAGAGGTATAAGAAATTAGATAAAAACATTAATAACAAAGATGAAATATTATACTTGTTGATATCTTCTTCTCAATCTTAAAGAGTAAAAGATTTAATGTTAATTACATTCACAATTAATAAATAAATCGAACATATATACTCAAGGTTTTGATGTTTCTTGCAGTATGGTAAAATATAATATTGAAATAAATTTAATTATGATTAAATTTTCTTTAGTCAAAATCTATCATCTATATGTAGAAAAGGAAATTTAATTAAAATAGTATGTGATATTTACCATATACAAAATCTATATATAAAGCAAGTAACTAATCAATAAAAAAAAATACATGAAGGGTATAATAGGCAACATATATTTTGCCACAAAACTCTTTTTTATATAGTTGTTATAGATTCATTCCGTAATAAAATATTAATATACTATTTGTTTAAATACATAAAACTCTGTCCACCTCGGAAGTCGTCATATTTCTTCGATTATAAGATATTCTCCTCCTCTGGACTACAACAAATAAGAAATGATATTTTAAAGTTGCAGTTGTTTTCATCCTTAGTTACACACATTGCCTTTGCATGATTGGAATTTGAGCACAAAAATTATAGTTTCAATTAATCATATTATCCCCTGACACCTTTTTTATATCGAGATGTGAGATTCTACCTATATTTATCCTAATATCATTTGAGTAACATAAAAAAACTTAAAGCATCCACAGTGCATTGGGAATCTCGCTTGCGGGCACTTCTGAGCAGGGGCAAGGTTAGAATTTTTTGATGGAGTGGACTGGTGGCCAAGATTAGACAGCGGCAACTCTTCTCTTCTCGAAGATTGGCATGGGCTCGACCAATCTCCGAAAATAGTCAAAATTATAAGAACTAATTTTTTTATTTTTATTATATTTTTATTGAATGGGCCGGGCATGAGCCTACCCTTACTTCAAGGTGGCCTTGCCACTGCCTCCGAGCCCGGCAGCGAGCCCTGGTCACTGCGGGGAGCCCCACACCAAGCCCTTCAATTTCGCGAGAGAGAGCCCATGACCGAGCCCCCGTATGCCGTCAGCGATGACGTAATTTAAAAAAAAAAAGAAAAGAAATTTCAGATTTAAAAAAAAAAAAAGAAGCCAAAATTTGAACTTTGGTCTTCAACGGTTATTTGGCGAATATTTTCTATAAATACCACACTCTCTCATTTTAATTCTCACACCTTTCTTCTCAAATTCATCCTCATTTTCTATATAATTTTCTCATTTTCTCCATCTTCTTCCCCGAAAATTTCATAAATTCATTATGTTTTCATTAAGCTCTTCAAGTAGTTCCGATGATATGAAAAATATGTTCAGCGAGTACTTTCGCATGGCGAAGTCAACTAGCATAGAAACCTTAGAAACGATTCTATAAATTAATCGTTTCTATTTTCGGGGGTGAGTACTTGAGGCAGCCGACTTGAGCCAACTATGCAAGGTCGTTGCATAAGCACGAGAGCCGCCACGGATTCCCGGGGATACTAGGAATTATCGACTCCGTGCACTAAGCGTAGAAGAATTATTAGGTGGCTTGGAAGGGATCATACACTCATGGGGATAAGCGTCACCCTGATCACTCTCACTTTTGGGAGTGAGATAGATGCAATGATAATCGATTGAGTATAATCGAGTCGAATCCACAAGGAATGTTATGGCGTGAGAATTTCAACTAGTAACCTAGCTATCTAATCTCTATCCAAGCTTGCAATTAACATGTTTTTGGATTTTCTATTTAACTACTATTAATGAAAGTAAAATAAGTTCAACTAAGTATAAACTAGCAACAAACGATCAAAATAGTAAGTAAATTCAATAATATATGAGGGTGATTCCAACTATACTTCGATTAGGCTTAAGTGATGGGCAATTAAAACTCTAACTTGAACTAACCATTTTAATCTAACTTCATGTGGCAAACCTCTTAACTATGATTCACTCAACTCTCATTGCAATGAAATCAAGTAGATTAATGAAAGACCTAATTCTGACTAGGACACCTCCTAACTATGATTCATTAAACTCTCATTGCAATGAAATCAAGTAGATTAATGAAAGACCTAATTCCGACTAGGACACCAAGCAATTCATTAACTCCCAATAGCACATTGAGTTCTTTAACCCTACTATCTCTAGCATGCAAATTTCTTGTTTCTCAGTATCTAATCTAAGCCTCCTAAGCATTAGATCAAACACTTGATATGCAACTATGGTGATCAAGCATAATTACATAATAAAACATGGCACCAAGAGAAATGAACATGAAATTAGAAGGTAAATTCACAATTAAAGCCTAAACCCATCACCTAATCCTAATCTACATATAATTGAAATCACAAAGGAAATTAGCTAGACATGATTAGAGAAAATAAACCATAAGAAATGCATAAAACCATAATCAAAAGATAGAGAATTAAAAATGGAACAAAGTAATGGAAGGATCTTCAAATCTTCAAAGTAAATCTTCAACAAATCATCAAAATACCAAAGTAGCAAAAGAGAAATGTAATTAGGGTTCTAGAGTGATAATCAAGCTAAAGATACCCAATTGGGGAGGATTTAGGTGTTAAATACATTAAAATTCATGTTTAGAATGAGTTGAGCCAAGTTGGTCGAGCCAACTCGGCTCTTTAAGTGAGATGAAGCGCCCCAACGGTGACCTGGCCGGCGGTCTGGCAGGCCGCCGTCCAGGCCACCGTGCCCCCTTGTCCGGCCCGGTTCTTCGCCCGTTCGGTTCGTTCTTCGATTCTTCCTTCGGTTTTTTCTTTCCTTTCTTCGAACCGGCTTTCAACCTTCGATTTTCAACGAACTCTTCTCATGTATCCCTCATTTCTGGCTTCCGATCCTTGGTTCAATTATTGCTCTTCAAATCCCTACAAAACAAATCGAAAACCGAAAGAAACGAAGAATGTATAGAATATGCTAAAAGTTGATAAACCCTAGCATTTCTATCAAATTAAACACACAAATCAATACTCAAACACTCATAAAATGAACTCACATGCACATAAAATACGTGTTTATCATCACCCTAATATCATCCTTGAAGCAATTGCATCCTATGATCTCTGGATTTGACACGCTTTTTTCGGAGTGTAGCCGACTCAAACAACGACATCAACGTCATCAACCGGTCGCACGATTCTAGCTACATTGTGAATGGGACAGCGTGTACAACACACTTCAGAGCCAACAGAAGCTTTATAACATGAGCTACTACCTTGCCGATGAAATATAACCAAAATGGCTTACATTGGCCTCAAGCCCACCACACGCATTTGGCCCGAAAGTCGCTCGTTTCAAAGCAATGCAGGAGGCCGCACGTAAAGATGTCGAAAGAGCTTTCAATTCGGAGTACTCCAAATTTGTTGTGCAATTATCCGAGGTCCATCACGATAGGGGTACCGCGACAATATGCAATATATTACGTATGCTTGCATTATCTCGCATAACATGATAATCGAGGATGAAAGGGTTCCTGATGAAAACAAGTCTTCAAGCAGCACCGGCTCAAAGAAATTACCAGTTTCTCAAGGTCCACATCATCCTTTCGGGATTACATTGAGTGCATTGCCGATTTACATGACACATGCAAGAGCGCACGCTCTCCTCGAGGGCGATTTGGTCGAAAAATTATGGGCACGTTTTGCTTGTAATTAATAGTTTTAATTCATATTTTTAATTATTAATTTATGTTATTTTTTTAATTTTATGAAATGTCGTTTTTAAATTCAATAAAAGAAATTATTTTCAAATATTCGGTTTCTTAAATTAAATATATTGCATAAAATATATAAATAAATAAATCGGAGATAGCCCTGGAGAGAGCTGTGCACTGGGAATAAATTTGGGGAGGTGCTCTCTCCACTGAAAATCACGTCTTCATCCAAACGACAACGTTCCAAATAAAACAACAACATTTTGGCATTATACGGAGTATTATTTTAGTGATTAAGTTGAAAATCCACGTAAACTGTCATCTCTGTTTCGATTTGGCTGAAATGTAATCGGTGGGAAATTGAATATGGAGCAAAGTTCATATATTTATAGAAAAAAATTGAAATCAAGATTTATACGGAATGTCAGACAAAATTCATGTAATTATTTGCATTTTTACCTACATTATACAATATATTTAGTAATTATGTATTGTCCATTGACATTAAAATTAGATTTTTTTTTTTCCTTAAACGAATAATCTCTCATTTTATCATAGGTTTTTACAGTCCTAATTAAATCACTTTAGAGGGGTTTGTTTTACTATAACACTGCAAACTATACTGTTCTACCTATACTTGGCAATAACACACACTAAATTAGACCCATAATCCACAAATTAAAGTAAATAAATTATCCATTATTATTATTATTATTATTATTATTATTATTATTATTATTATTATTATTATTATTATTATTATTATTATTATTATTATTATTATTTATTCTTTAGTTAGATTATAGGAGTATGCATTATTTAATGTGCTTATTTAATCCACGACTGACTGAGATACAATCAATTTGAACCTGCTACGGCTCGGCAAATTTCTTCCGAGTTTATGTGGTATATATTTGCCGCGTTTTTTTGAAATCGAAACAAATTCCTTCAATTTGATGAAAACCTAGTACTTGGACTTCTCACTTCCGATTTCGCATTTTGTCTGCATTTCCGATTCAATTCCGAACATAGCTGCTGTTTCCGGAGTTCAAAGCGATTACGCGGCATCACTGTACAATTTCAGCTGCAGTCTGAATTTTATTCGCACAATTGCTGAATTCTTAGGTGATATGCTCGTAAACTTTCAGAATTTCTGTGATTTAGCTTCCGGAATATAGGAAATCCGAATACGCAATGGTTAATCGCTAGTTTTTGCTGATTTATTCGAGTCTGGAAGGTTCACTAGGTGCCATAAATCTGAAATTGATGTTCTTCTCTGCAGATTTTGTTTTTGTTTCAATTTATATGGGAACCGGAACTATTGAGCTTGTTATTTGATTTCCTTCAATTTTCTCGTATATACGTCGTAATCAGAGAGTTTAAACCTTCACGAGTTTTCGTATGCATTATTTTAGTATTGCAGCAACGCCTAGGGTTCCCACGGCAATTTTGTGAATAAATGAAGATGATTTTTCTGTGGATTGCTTTGATTATCTCTAGGTTTTTTTCATGAGTTTTTCTCCATCTAGGATTGGTATATTGGAATCTGCGAGTTTTGTTGTGGTTAAGCATGCAACTTCTGCCTTTTGCTGTCTTTGATCTAGTACATTGATTGATGGCAGGCCTATGTAGAGTAACTACACATTACCCTTCATTATTTGCTCTAATTGGATGTAATCACTAGGCATTATACACTACACACTTCGCTTGATTAAAATTTCCATTTACAATAATAAATTGACTACATAATATCACACAGCTTTATGCAGCCAGAATGCTTTCAAGTCTTGAGCATGTTATTACTTTGTTTGTTACAACTTCCAGGTTTCAATAAAGTGCAAAATTGAGCTCGAAAGAATGTGTAGTTGATTAAATCATTCTGAAACGCTGAAAATGAGATGCAATGCATGTTGGAGGGAATTGGAAGGGCGAGCCATCGCCACCACTTGTGGTCACCTTTTGTGTATCCAAATATGAATGAACCAATTCTGCTATTTTTTATACCTATCAGATTCTTCATTTTGGTATATTTTGTTAGTTTTCCATAATGAGTTTTGAAGGCACTGAAGATGCTGGTAAGATCCTCAGTAATGATGGTTCGTGTCCTATATGTGATCAAGTGCTCTCTAGAAGGTATGATGACCAAGAGAAACTTGTTTGTTTTATATTATGCCTGTAATTTCCAGAAGGATCAATTCCTTAATAAAATTATAGACTGTAGCTGTTTTGTGATAAGTCATTAGTTTTTACCCATCTGGTGAGATAGACGTTGAATTCAATCTTATAGTATTTCTTTTCATCGCGTGTCTAATTTGGAAAAGGTGGTATAGTTTTTTTAGTTATCTGACTCATGGTTTTTGATTGATCTAAAATGTTTTCCTTTTACTTGTCAGTCTTATGAAGCAAGTGGACATCAATCCAAATGATGAATGGGTCAATGTAAGGAAATTCTCCTCGAAAGAACAGTTTCTATTTTAGTTTATCCTTAGTATTCTGTCAATTCAACATATCTAAAGTTCAATATTATCTCCAATAAACTCCATTCCATGACACACTACTTGTTATCTCCTGCAGATGGTTATGGCTGGAATATCTCCTCAGATATGTATCCTTTAGCAGTCAGTTATTTCTGTCAAAATTTATTGAAATGCTGTGAACCTAGTTCTCCTGTAAATTTTGTATTCCTTGAAAGTTCCTAGCAATGAAGTGCGCATTTAGAAGTATAATGTTTTATATCGGGCAAAGAGATTTGGAGATGCAAGTCAAGATGAATAAAGTAGTGGCTCAGTGTCGGCAGAAATATGAAGCAATGCAAGAGAAACTTACGCAGAAACTGGAGGAGGCGTATGGAGCATACCAGAAAATGGGTAAGAGGTGCCAGATGTTGGAGCAAGAAAATGAGAATTTGTCCAAGGATAAACAGGAGCTGCAAGAAAAGTTTTCAGAAAAATGCAGGTTAATCTAATGCTATTCTTTATGATACTCTGCACCCTTCTTACTTTATCCATGGTTGTAACCGCTAATGAAGATCTCATTATCACTGCCAGGCAAAAGAGGAAACTTGATGAAATGTATGATCAAGTAAGAAACGAGATCGAGTCATTGAAGCGTTCAGCAATTCAGCCAGCAAACAATTTCTTCTCCAGAACAGAGCCTGATCTGTTCGCAGACCCAACCAGAAGGCTAGATAGCAGAGATCCTATCAGGACAGGTAGCCATTTTCAGTATAAGAGATAATCTGCACCACTCTGATAGTTTACCTAGACATTTATCATTGCAACATAAGACAAGATTATAGTTCATGTCTGAAAAACACGAATCAAGGTTTAATTAATTATTGTGGTAGTCTTCCAAAAGTGCTAGCCCAAATTATTTGTCGCAGATTGGCGAGTTCTCACTCCTGACACTCCAGGGCCAAGAGATGACATGTGGTCAGCAAGACGCAACAATTCTAACTCCACATTTGAGATGTCTGGTGGCTCACCTGCGAAACAATCGTCTGCTCCTGGTGAAAATGGAAATCGAGTGCCAGCTTCTCACCCTTCTTTTGGTGTTGGAGTTGGAGGTGGATCGCGACCAGCAAATCCTTCTATGACTCTGAGAAATCTTATCCTCTCACCAATAAAGCGACCTCAACTCTCCCGCAGCCGACCTCAACATTTCATGTAACTGCTACTACTGCCATTGTTAGATATAGTCTCTGATATCCAGTTTTGTCATGGGGAAGCATACTCTTTTCTTAGGTTTGAGTCAATTAGAAATTGTCACCTGATGTGGGTAGATTTACTCTGATGTCAGATCTCTTAGCTTTACTTTTTGAGAATAATCAACATTAAATGTAAGTAGTATGATTCAGTAAATTCATTTTGCTTATAGATTACTCTTGTACAATGTAGCACAATACCAATAATTACTCTTTGTTCATTTTTTTGGGTTATTTTTCGTGAAATCATCATTCTGCAGTAAAAATATGTTTGCATTCTTCTCCTCACACATGCTTTTTGATCTTAGCATCGTCGTTGACACTAACACTGGTGTAACCTGTACGATATTTTGCACAAATTAAAATATGCATATTGCAATTTCCATAAGCAAACTACTTGAGAAAAAACACACTTGTGCATGTATATATGTAAAATTGTAAATCAAAGATTTCATTCATTACGCGATAACAAGTCAGGTGACAAATACACTTTCAACATAGGAGCCCTAGAAGATAGTTCTATTGTATCTCCAAGCTGAATAGAATGAAGCATGTGCGAACCGTCAATAAACAAAAGCCCCTTTCTACAAAACCAAGAGATATCCATTGTCTCGTACGATTTCACAAACCCATGAAATAAGTGTGTAGAATCCCCTGAAGAAATGGGCTCCCTCACCAAGTACTGCAGCTCCCTGGATAAAATCGGCATTGTGAGTCCACCAGCAGAGTGCATCGCAGCCGTTGATCCAGCGCCTGTCGAGACTCTGAGCCCACTCGATCTAGAGTGAAGTAGAGAGGATGGTTCCCCATCTTTCTTGATCCTATTAAAGCAAGATTTCAATTAGTGATATTACAGTTTGTGTTGATTTTAAAACCAAAGAAGTCTCCCTACCTGAATGAGAATCGAGAAACTGTTGCAGGACATGGATGTGCAAGTAGAATATCATTGAGAGCGTAAGTTGGAATAAGCTTTGAGTTGACTGTAATGGCCATCCGTGACAATTCAGACGGTTCCGAGCGATTCTCAAGGATATTGTCGAGTACCTAGAGAAAGAGAATAGCAGACATTATTTATGTCAGGTCCTGAAGCGTTCCTCACAAGAGGACCAGTAGTATTCACGTAATCTTAGATCTCTTTACAGAAGTCACTAGCTCAGACAAACTGAATAAATCATGCAAATCAAGGTAGGTTACATTGAGAATACACTATTGTATTCAATCTATAACATTTTGACAGCAAGCAGATAAATTATGAGTTCTTCTTATACATAAATTACAATCTTTTAGAAAGACTGAATGTAGCAACAGGATGAATTACATCTGGAGTAAGTACTTACTTTTTTCTAACAGTCTATTATGCATAATTTTGACAATGTTATATTAAGGTAGTAGCTCCAAGAAGGTTCAGTGTAACTACTATATCTTAGAAGCTAGAACGGAGCAAAGAAAACTCGCAGGATCTAGAAACTCGCTACATGTTGAGATTATAAGAAAAGAAAAGAAGTCAAAATGTCTGAAAACATAAAAACATAGCATGCCCATGAAAAAGAAAATCAGGGCTCTAAGAAACTACTCCCTCCGTCCCGTTTTTCTTGATGCGTTTCTTGAATATATGTGAGTGTAAAATAATAGAAACGTGTCGAGAAAAGCGGGACCGAGGGAGTAGTAGATAACTAGCTATAGACTCAAAAAGACAAAGTGCATTTTTTTAGATGACTTTGGAAGTGCATTCTGGACACAGGAAGGCACTAATTTCATTCTCTATATAGTTATGCTACTTTCCATAATGACAAGCCTATAACTTGATCACAGTCGTATTGTTGAACCTCCGGCCATCTTCAGACTTCAATGCCAGCTAGCAGTGAAAGGTTTCAAAGATACACACGGTTAAGATGACAACTGACCTGTTCAAAGCTGCTGGCAGTGGCAGCACAAAGATATCCAGTGCTTCTTGTTGCATCGAATTCTTCACTGAATTCTGCTACCTAAATAGATAACACATTTCTTTTTCTTACCAAAACAATTGATGTCACAAAAGAAACAATAATAAGAAAAATCATCTTAGTTCTAGTAGTAATAGTAGTAGTAGTGGAAATAACTACATATATAAGGTGTTAGAAGAGGTTACTTCTTTTGGTCGAGTAGGATCAGAATTTACTCCAAGAACTGGGATTGAATCATCCATCAAATGGCTTGCTTGTAATAGTGTGCCATCACCTCCAACTGTAATGACCAAATCTACATCATGGATATTCTTAGAAAGATCACCACGGAAAACGGCTTTCCAATCTATGAATTTTTTCTCCAATATATTCTGGCAGAAGTTAATGGCATTTTTATGAGCCAATGTCCTGTTATATAAATACCTCAATACCTGCAGTGCCGTCAGAGATAAAAAGTAATGTCATCTGAGAATGAAAGACCAAGTAAATTGAAGGAAGCGTTTGAGGAGGCATTAAGTTTTCACTAGAAAGGTATTAACAACAATTACAGAACTCAAATTTTTCTCAAAACACAAGTAGTATGACTTATCTTTGTAGAATTTATCAAGTCATATTCTTCTTAAGTTCCATGTAAATAGCTCCTAATGGAATTTCAGGTCAAAACAGCACTGACTAATTTCATCATGCGTGACTTCGTTCATCAGTCAATCTAGTGAAATACTCACATCATCATAACTCAATCAATCACACATGTTTTACATATGAAGCATATCTATCAGAATAAATGATTGTTCTGGCTGATGGCAACTTTGAAAGAATTGTGTATTTAACACAGTGTAAGACTGAAAATAGTTAGGAAACTATTGAGTGATACTCCGTATTAACAAATTACCAGCTATAAGCACTTTATTTCACAGTTCATAATGCAAGAATCACAGTACTACTGTTCCCTGCATATTATTTCAGAAATATTTTCTTCATTTTGGATGGGGCAGCACAATTATTGAAGAACAGGAAATCAGTCTACAATAATAAACTCTGTTCTGCTTAACTAATTATCAAAAATTAAATTTTCCTATCAGCTAATTCATATCTATAGAACACGCGAAACAAGTTTTATGCATACCATACATATGACCTATCATCAAACAATCTCTCAGAGCCCATTTGCATCTATATTATAAAATACACAATCTTCAATAATCACAAAACAAAAATGAAAGAGACTCCGAAAGCTTCCGTCCGACTAAATTTCCAGAAACTAAGAAATTTGTGCGCAGTGCAGAACAATCATTTGGTGACTAATCGAACATAAAAAATCTCAAAGCCGAGAAATGGCGCAATTAACAATTCTACGAAAAGGCGTTCGAACAGGCAGTACAATTGAAGAGATAGTTACTGAGAAATTCTCCACATAACAGAGTGAATCGCAAACAAGAACATCAGCTTTAAATTGAATAAATAAACAAACGAATTGCAGGTTTCTAATGTGTTTTTCGTCTATTTTCGGCGCCGAATATCAGATACCTTGTGGCGGTTAGAGGCGGAGGCGGTGGTTGTAGTGTGAATCGAGGATTCGTATGCTGGGTACACATCCAAGGGCTTCAACAGCAGCAGCAGCCTCTTCCGCACCATTTTTTTTTTTTTTCACTCTGTATTTCTCTCACTAGGCAGAATTTCTCTCTGAGACGCAGAGCGGGAACGGTATTGTGGTGTGGACCCAACCCGACCCGTAGCGGGCCTATTTGCTTCGTTTGAATGTTTTTGTCTTTTTGAGGTGATTTGTTTCAAAATAATGAAAGACATTTATGTAGTCAAAATTATTAGAGACACACTCGGGTCAGCCAGAGGCACCGTGCGGCCGACTAAAATACTGCTACTTTTATTCGTATAGATTATCATTTTTCTGTATAAAGATTGACATTTTATTCGTAAATAATTATGTTAAAGATTGACACTTTTATTCGTATAAATTAACACTTTTCTGTATAAAGAATAAAAATTGACACTTTGACCCAGCCACACTATGTGGTCAACCTCACCCAAGTTTTTGTCAAATTATTAAAGTTAAGGGCAATGTTGATAATTTAAGATAGTTTTCATATATTTATGCGGTAATAGTCGCCAAAATATACGAATTTTGGGCCGACTTTTATTTTTTTCATGAATTTTTAAAAATTTGTATAAATATACGAACTTTGACTCGCGTCCGATTTTTCCATAAAATTGAATTCCAACGAAGTTAATACTGACATGGATCTGATGTGGCCGCCGGGCATGCATCCGCGTTAAGTTTTTCAGGGCATGCTAACATATGTGGTTGTCAGGTTTTAGGTGGATTAGCCCATCAGTCTGAAGAAAAAAACGACTAAAGTATTATATACGGGGAATGATATGTCAGCACCCCCAATTATGAGCACTTTCGTCATCACCTTCAATTGCCGTTTGTTCATTTTAACATAATATAGTTCGACTTTTCAATTGTTTTATGTTCTAGTGTCTTATAACTCAATATTGAAACAAATCGAGTTTCAGAGTTTCAATTTTTATGTACTTTGTACATATAATGATTTCAATACAGTAATCTCTAAGCACTATAATATAAAAAAATGAAAAAATTGAACTAAATTATGCTTAAGTGAGCAAATGGCGATAGGTGCCCACAGTTGGGGATGCGGCATATCATTATACTAAAACATGGGTATATTAGTAATTTTACATCCTATCCATAAAATAAAATTCTTATTAAAATATACTCCTCCAGTCTTTCTTAGTTGATACATTTCTTTTCAGCACGAGAATTAAGGTATGAGTGTTTAGTGTTTTAAGTGGGTTTGGTATTTGAAGAGTGTATTGAATTAGGATTATAACTAATATTTTAATTATATTGTAATAAAAAATTGTGAAAATGATTTTTTTTTTAATTTCAGTTTATAATTATTTAATTTTTTTTTTCATTTTTTTTTTTGGCAGATTAATGTATTGTTTTATTTGCAATTTTTTGGGACCACCATAACTTTAAAATGAAATGAATCAAAAAATGATGCATACTCTGAATAAATTGAAGCATCACACTTAAAATAAATCTAAAAAGAGAATCTAACACATGTGATTAAAAGACACATCAGTCACTTCATTAAAAAAATTAGGCGCCTTAGCTCAAATTTTGGCTCCCACATTATAGCCAATGAAAGTGATTCAAAATTCCCACAAAAAACAAAAGTACAATTAGAACTCCCTATGCTCCCTATAAACATAAGTTCACTTCTCAATTCCAAACTCCAATTTTCAAACTAGAAGGCTCCTAAACAAAGCAAAAAAAATCCATGGGAAAACACAAAGAACTCTCCATAGAGGAGAGAAATAAGGTTGTGCAGTTTCTGTTACAGAGTTGCAAGGGAAGGAAACCAACTTATGGGGCGTTTAAGGCAGTTGCATCCAACTTCTTCATCACAAGAGGAACAACTTCTAGGCTACGGAAATCTGCAAAATCACAGATGCAAAGGAATGAGATGATACACTCAGTTTCAGGTAAGAAATCAAAACAAGGAAGCATTACAAAGCATATTGATTATCCAAAGTTTAAAGCCATACCTAAAAATGAAAGGAGCTCTCAAAGGAAAATTGCTATGAGAATGGGAGCAAAACGATAGTGCAGATGTGGTATAAAATGCATCTCTTAATAGGTCACACTTCTGCCTTACATCCTCAACTCAGTGCAGATAACAAACTCTTGAGAATTAGGTTCAATTTGGATGCCTTAGAGCTGGATAGGATCCTTAACCGTATAAGATTCACAAATATGCACAACATCGTGCATATAGATGAGAAGTGGTTCTATATGACAAAGGGCAGCCACAGATATTATCTTGCACCAGGGGAAGAGGTGCCACACGAGAGTTGCCAAAATAAAAAGTTCATAGGGAAAATCATGTTTGTGTATGCTGTGTCCAGGCCCCTACTTGCAGAAAATGGAGAAGTCATATTTGATGGGAAAATAGGTATTTGGCCAATGATGGAATCTGTTACAGCTATTAGGAATTCTAAAATAAGGCCAAAGGGTACAAGGTACAACAAACCAATTGACTCAATCACAAGAGATGTCAAAAAAATGAACTATGATTGAGAAGGTGTGTTTTCCTAGTTTTCATGCATGAACTCATTTAAAAATTCAGTTATTTGTATTGGATGATACATAGAGGCATAAAATCATAGCATGTCACTACATTTAATACAAGGAACTAATTAATTAAGTGAGTTTTATGTTTTGAAAGCATGGAAAATGCATGATTCAGTCTAGTTATAAATGTTTCTATGCATCTTACTGTCTTAAAAGGGCAGCTTATGATACACTCAATTTAAGCATGGAGGGTTGACCTCGGAAAGTTTATTTCATCACTGGTTAGGGACATTTTACTGTCCTAAAGGGACAGTGAAAAGGTTATTCATTCTTATTTTTCCCAGAGAAATAGTGAACACATGCCCACTAATATGCTTTGATTCTATTTACATAGATAATCCCAGCTATAAGACAGAAATGGCCACAAGGAGCAAAAAGACATATAAATTTTTAGCAAGATAATGCTAAACCTCATATCAAAGGTGATGATCCAGATTTCATGATTGCAGCAATTCAAGATGGATTTAATATGAAGTTGGTTCAGCAACCACCAAATTCTCCAGCACAAATGTGTTGGACTTGGGGTTTTTCAATGCAATACAATCACTACAACATGAAAGTGCATGCACTACACTAGATGAACTAGTGAATGTTGTCAAACAAGCATTCTACAACATAGCCCCAGCCACTCTTAACAAGGTGTTCTTGTCACTCCAAAACATTCTTATTGAAATTTTGAAGGCTAAAGGGCACAACAATTTCAAGCTTCCACACATGGGTAAGGATGCACTGATAAGGAGAGGGGAACTACATATTAATCTAGAAGTTTCAAGGGATTTAGTGAATGAGACAATTACCTTTCTGATTGAAGCAGGACATATCAATGGAATTGTTGAAATGGGACACAGACTGGGTGTACAACAGAGATTTGGATTGATGGATCTGTTTAGGAGCCTACACATGTAAAGCAGCCTATCACTCCAAGGCAAACACAGATGGAGGGTTTTTGTGGCCATTTTGTGCAGGTAATTCAACTCTTTTTTGGTCAGAAATGCATAAGGTGTAAGCAATAACTATTAATTTTCTTTTGAAATATTCAGCAAATGGGCAATGTATGCACTAGGTAGTCAAAAAAGGTGTAAACTTGTTCCTTTTTTGAAGTCATAGTGCATTTAGATTTGTTTTTTTTGTGGATTACAATAGCATAGTATGCTTTGATTTCATTTCGGTTTTTTCACACACATAACCTCAATCACAGCAACTGTAACATAGCAAAACAACAGATAATGGCACACTATTCCAACATTCAAAACCAACACACAAGGGGCAGCTAACTAGCATCTAGATCAATGAATCAAGATCAAGATCAATAAATTATTTAAAACCAACATATAAGCCATACTATGCTATAATCCAGGTACGTGCATCCACAAATGATCAAGTATAAGAACTTCATACCATAATCAAACCAAACCATTTTCAGCCCTAATTTTTGCGTCAAGCTCAATGAATTCTCTGTCTACTTCGGCCACACATGCATCCCAAGTCTCTCCAACACACTCAAATGGACAGAAATTAGGACTATTTGGGACCGAGAGTTGGGAATCACTCTCCTCCATGCCGCCGGCGGGCCCAGTATAGGTGGTATGAACCAAGGGGTAGCAATGGAGGTCGAGAACTCGAAACTGGGGTGTCTCTTCACCGCCGGCGAGCCACCACTCCGACCTATCATCGCGGTGAGAGGGCGGCGAGCGACACCCCAATTGGGGTCCGGAGAGAGTTGCCGAGACGAAGTGGCCAGGGACGGCTTCGTAGGGGCCGAAAATGGAGGATGTTTGAGGTTACCGTAATGCCACGGAAAAATATGTCACGACCGCACTTTACTAATCGATAGCAAAGCTCGGTGATTCGTGACTACGGTGGGATTAACGAATAATAAAGAAAAGGAAGTGAAATATGAGGTTTGACGCTAACAAGTTATAAAGCAAACATCGATAAGTGGCATAGTAGTACGTTTTGACTTGTCATGATTCTGACTTAGTTTACAACCATATTGAAGATGAATTTAGAACATTAGAGTGTACGCAGCGGAAATGTGTGGAAATACGTGTATGGAGACACGTATTACCAAGAGTGTTCAATCAACTATACTAATCGCTAATCTTCGACAAAAACATCGCTGATCACTCTTCAGTCATCCAGCTCAACCTGCACATTGGAAATAATGTACAGGGCGTGAGTACGGAGTACTCAGTGGACACATGCCCAAAACATCTTTATTGTCAAGCCATTCATAGTGAAACATAGGGTTTTATGAAAGATCTATGTTCACTTAAATCGAGTTATCTAAAAAGTGTCTGCGCAGACTAAGTTCTGTAGTAATCTACCATATCTGAGTTTGTTGTGCCCGAGGAGTTGGCCACCTCACTCGGTCACCTGATCGGTCACTATCTGGAATGACACGATCGATGTGTACACTAGTCCAAGAATAATAGCTGATCATTCAAGGACCCGAATTCGATTTATGAATTGGCGTTTCGCCATTTAACAGATAGGCATCATACAAAAACTGAAAACATTTATGGCATGACAATACTTTTAAAAGAACTACTTATCTAATAAAACATGTTTTGTTTTATAGAAGGCCCACCTCGTTGCTCTTCTCAATTGCTACGAGGTCTGATCTCTGCTTCAGCTACCGTCCCTCCTTCGCGTACCCTTCGATTAAAAATCGAGGTAAGATTCGCATGCTAACGAATGAAATAATATCTAAGATTTTAGTCTTAAATGCTGATCGGAGGTTATTCTAAATCCAGTAACGTGGTTACTGTTATATAGGCTCGAATTGAGTCCCGTTACGTGAACGGTTCATATAAGTTTATTAATAAATCAATCTTTGATTTATTGTGAAACTAGGCTATTTAATATTAATTGCGTGATTGATTTGCTTAATGAATTAATCTAAATTATTGACTCCGGTTTAATTAACTTATCTAAAGTTAGTTATTTTAAATCATAAAATAATTCATTTATAAATATCGGAATTTAATCAGGAGTGGAATACGACTTAATTAATCGCGCCTCGTTTCATAATTATCTAGGGAGTTGGGCTCGTAATTGGGTAAATGGGCTCTGGCCTGATTAAAGGACAGCTCGGCCTAACTGTGGCTCCAGCCCGGACCCACGGGTTTAACCCGACCCATGAGTCGACCCGACCCGGTCACAAAACAAAGAAAAGAAAAAAATATCCAAACTTCATTTCCCTTTTCTTCATTCACGCTAACTCCCCGTCTTTTCTCTCGACTTCTGCTCCTCTGTATTTCTTCACCGATTCTCTCCTCTAGCTTATTCCAGTTGGTAATTGACTACCGGCGTTGTTCCCGTGCCGTCATCGTTCTCGCGTGTTGTCGCCCTGTCGCTCCCTTCTCTTCCTGCCACTGGTTGGGTTCACCAATTGAGAACCCTAATTAATTTTTGGGGATTCCTAGCTTTGATCGAATCTCCGGCAAGGGACACCAGTTCTGGCCTCATGGACGGCGTTCCGACACTGCGGTAAGACGGCGCCGGCTGTAGAGGTGTCGCGTGATCTCGAACCGCGTGCGTATGTACTCGGTCCTCATCGGTGGCCGACGTAACTCCCGTTCTGGTCGTGCTCCTCGAGACGCAAACACTAAAATCCCTAGTTCTCTTGAACTAGGCGACATTTCCTCTCGTTCTTGTTACTTGATTTCAGTGGCGACGAGGTCGCCTACGCCAGCGATGACCTCGGCCGTCGCTGCTTCCTTCTCTTCCTCTCTCGACTTTAATTCGAGTTATTTGTCGGGGTGGTTGGATTACTATTTATTTATTTATTTAACAGTAGTTCACTGATTCGTGTTCTCTGCTGCAGGTACTGGCGATGACGATGACGTCGTAGCTTGCTCTCTTCCGAGCAGCCTTTCTGCCTCCGTTCACGTTTTTGAGCCTTGATAAAGCTTCGACTAAGCTAAGTTTCTTTTATAAAGAGAAACCTAAAGTTTTACAGTACGAATGTGCTCGCGTATATAGACTCACTACCCTAGGCTCAGTTTCTATTTAAGTTTTTCTCAGTAGTGTTTCCTAGTAACCATAATAGTGAATGTACTAAGCAATTTATGGGTTTGGTTTGTTGTGTTCTTGGTCTTTAGTTCCACTGTTAAATATCAGAAATGGGGAACATGGTGGTCTTGTTGAATTAGGTAACAGTGGCATGCTTGGTTGATGGTTTCTTCATTGCATACATGAAACTAGGTTTGTTTCTTAGGAGGGGAAAGAGGAATATCATGCTTGTTCTTAGACTAGTATTTATCTAAATCATGCTTGGAGTTTCGGTGTTTAGAAGGTTGATGCAATTACCTTGAAGATGAGGGGTTGTGGTTGCTAGCTCTCCCTTCCCCTCTTTTCCTAGTTGCTTCTCTTGGTCTTCTTCTCTCTATGGTGTTCTAAGTTTTGGTGCTTGAGGTGGTGTGAATCTGAATGGCAAAGAAAGGTAGTGATATAGGGCTGGGGTTCTTAGTTCCAAACTTATTTGGCATGTTGACTTAGGCTGCATGGTTGTAGTCTTTCTAGAGTGCCTATTTTTGTGTTTGTTTTGTTCTCTCTTTGAGGATTGCATGCAGATTTTATTTGTCCCTAATTGCAGACCTTGGTTCTCTTCCCTTATTGCTTTATTGGCTGCTCTTCCTCTCTTTTGCAGGTATCAAAACCGCATGAAGCTGCTGCCTCTGAAGTTGTGATAGGCTTCTCCCAAGAGCTGACATCTTTCTCCATTTAGCCATAGGTATTTGTCTTATTTCCCAGAATTTGAATCTCTATTTTTTTTATGTTGTTTAAAGGCTGACTTTCTTCCTTCAGTTTGCTTCTTGTTTACAGATATAAGGAATGGTTAATGGGGCTGCGTTTGCTTTTCTGTTTCAGTCTCCTAGGGCTGAATTCTTTCCAGTTTTAGAAGCTAAACTTAAGGAATTTTGTATCCATTGTGCTTCTTGGCATTCACGTTTGTACTAGTGAATTTGATTCTGGATAATTGGATTTGATCCCTGTTACCATATGTAACTCTTGTACTTTAATAAAGAGTTAGAGGATTAGCTATTTTATTATATTACCTTTCTTGATTCAATAAGAAGAATATATATATATATATATATATATATATTTTGTACTAATTATGGGCTTGGCCCAATTCGTGATTACTTGGACCTTGGTCCGATCTAATAAATCAATTGGGCCTTGGCCCAATTAAATAAAATTGAGAAGTCGACGACCATCTCTTACTCGAGCTTACTCGATCATCATTTAGCAATTGTGATCAAGAATAATAACAATTCGTTTATTCAAATTCTAATTATTTATTGAAAACTAAATAATATAGAAATCTAGTTGTTACTTGATTCTATCATTACTACTCAATCGATCAGTCGAAGGACTTAATTATAAGAGTTGAGTCGCTGCTCGATTCAGTTATTACTCTCTAAGCAATTATTCTAGAACCTCGGATACTAAAAGTTGATAATAATATCTTCACTATTGTGATTGATTAGTTACAATCAATCAATAGTAATTAGCTAACTAGTTAAATAAAATACGGGGCGTTACAAAATAGGACGACACAGCGGCGAGCACGGTTGTTTTGGGGACGATATAGGGTCATCCGCAGGCCACCAGTCCGGATTGCACAGAGATCGATCAACTAGGGTTTCGGGTGAGAGAGGCGCTTTACGTTTTCACGCCGATCTCCACTCACCTTTCGGGAATCTCTAGCCGCCGTCGCCCATTGAAGAGTGGAAGGAGATCGAAGAACTAGGGTTTCGAGCGACAAAGACGAAGCAGTGGAGAGAAATTGAAGAAAATGGGGAAGCGGTGGAGATGAATTAAGAAAGTGGGTAGTGGTTAATTCATTTGTTGGGTTGGGTAGGTGAGATGAATTAAATTGGGTTTGATTTTGGGTGTTAATTAACAAAATTAATGGTCCAATCAGGGCGTACTAATTATATGCTTTATTGTCTAATTATTGCCAAATAAGGAATTGTATCAACTTGGAAAGATCGGCCCAAAAAGAAAAGTGTATCAACTAAGAAAGACTAGAGGGAGTACATTACTATACTTACAGAATAATACTCCCCCCGTTCATGATTTATAGACCAAAAAAAATTGAGCACAGATTTTAATGTGTTTTGATGATATATTAATAAATTAAGTGTTAAAGTATTAAAGTATAATAATTGTAGATCCATCTAATATTTTTGTGTATAGTGATAAAGTGTTAAAGTGTATTGTGGGGTCTATTATCAAAAAAGGAAATAATTTATAGATGGTGGACATCCCGATATATTAATAAGGTCAATAGATCGTGGACGGAGGAAATAATAATAATTTTGGCTGAAAATATTTTTATTTATTTACATCAAGAGTTCGATTCTCTTTGAACTCATTTATTTCACCTTTTTTTTCTTTTTATTAATTACTACGGAGTACTACTTTTTAATGCACATCTCTTTATTTCCTCTCATGTTTTAGTAATAATTAGTATTGCACCCGTGCATCGCACAAAAAGAATGTTTCATTTTTTTATTAAAATAAATTATGCACGAATCAAAAGAGTTATTAATTTCAATAGATTAAAATGATGAATCTACAAAATGATTCAAAATAAAATATAAATTATGAATAATTAGAACTCCTTTTCCAATATTGTTAACCTTCTATTCACAATATTTGTCATTTTAAATTGACACTTCCTTATAACTCAACTAACTTTAAATATTCCCACTCTCAACAAAATTGAGGCGTTTTATTATTTTATAACTCACATATATTTAAAAAATGTCTCACTTTCGCTGAGACAGAGGGAGTTTATAATAAGAGTTTGTATAGAAAAAAATATTATTATATACAAAATCAAGTCACGTTTTATTGTAAATTTTCATTTTCTTTGATTGATGTACCATATAAATTTTACCATTTATCATTCTCCAAATAACATGGAAGATGAATTAAAAAAATAACGTGGAAGATATTACGATAATGAATAAGATAATGTATTTATCAGAAAGAAGATATTAAAATTAAAAAAAAAAGTTTCCTTGGACAAAATTGCAATATAACCTTTGACAAAGATAAAGCTTTGGCGCATTCAACTCATTCTCTATGCATATACTTGCCCAATTGCTAATTGCTCGTTCATTTATTTGTTGCTAAATGCATTAACATTATGTTTATATAATTGTTTTTGAAATTATTGTTATTTACGAAATTGCCATTTTAAAATTGATTTTTGATTTTGGATTCCCATTTTATATACAGTATTAGATACTGTACAAAAAAGTGTACTCCATTAATCAATTTACATACAAAATCCTTATATATGATGTATGGATTGTGTTAGTATGTGAGTGTTTATTTTACTAACACAATCATTTTGGCATAATCATATATTGCTTCTAGATGATACAAAAATACTTGAAAAATCATAACAGTATAACACTAATTAACAAATGACACTTGGATTTAATACATCCTAATTAAATAGTAATTGTTTCAAAAAAGTAAATCAAACTAATTTCGTATTTATTTATTAGGATATGATTATATTATGCACTACTACCTCCGTCTCATTTAAGTAGGGACGGTTCCTGTAGATACAAGAATTAAGAGAGTGGAGATTGTGTGGCCATAATTAATTCTGAGGAGAGAGAGTTAATTGTAGCCAAGTATTCTTTGCCATTTAAGGAAACAGGTCTATTAGTTGAGACGGACCGAAATGGAATACAAGTCTACTTAAATGAGACGGAGGTAGTATATGCGG
Source organism: Mentha longifolia (assembly GCA_001642375.2). Taxonomy (NCBI): domain Eukaryota; kingdom Viridiplantae; phylum Streptophyta; class Magnoliopsida; order Lamiales; family Lamiaceae; genus Mentha; species Mentha longifolia. The sequence continues at coordinate 14,817,333 of CM038119.1, read as the reverse complement.
ATGATGGTGATTAATTAGTAGACGTGGGCGGTTTATAATCATTTTAAATTAATAAATCAAAATTATATTTGTTTTTCTTTTGACATCAAAATTGATTTTATTTACAAAATTACCATTAGGATTCCTTCTTTATATATATATATATATATATATATATATATATATATTACATTCATTTCGATTTATTTTTTTTCCTTTCATCTACTCATTAGGTCTAAATATATATATATATTTTATTCATTTCATTTTTTTAATAATAACATTTCTTTCTTTGTTCTTCCCCCCTCATCCACTCTTTTATTACACACATTTCTTTCTTTCTTTCTTTTTTTCCCTTTTATTTTTCAATAAATTACATATCTTCTATTTGTTGGAAGCTATCTCCTTTATATTTTTGTCTTTCTTCACTTGTTGTTTTCTTGTCTTTATTTTTTGTATGTGTAGGATTAGGCCAATTTACAGAGATTGGGTTGCAGCATGCTTGGGCTGAATTGAGGGGGAGCAGACTTGGATCCATTGTGTTGGGCTTCAGCTCTGTTAGACTTTCAGCAAGAAGCCCGTTAGCTGCTTAAATCCTATATAAGTGGAACTAACCTAATGGAGAGGTGTACTAGGTCAAAGGCAGATTGTGGCTGACGTGGGATGAGGATTTATGTGTTGCTCCCACTACTAACTACAGATCGTTGTATGCAAGTACGTGGGAAGAGGATGAAGGAGATTGAACTATATAGTTCCAGATTCAAGAGAAGATTCTTACGCTTTTTGGAGAAGAGAATTAGAAGAAGAATCTGAGAGAAAGAGAGTTCCGAAAAGCTGTGTTTGAATTGAATAAACTAGCTTTAGAGTTAGTAGTTTTCATAGATCTTTTCCTCAATTCTAGTATGTAATTCGACATTGAATTATAGTGTAAGTTTTGCCTTAAGGCATGCAAGATATTCTCACGATATCTTGCACAAATCAATTATGGGTTCTTATTTTCTGCTTCAATTTTTTATTCAAAACTATTCCGTTGCGTTTGTGCTCATCGAGTCTGTCGCTGTACAGAGCTCTGTGAGTACCTCTGTGTGTTTCTGGCCACTTGATACCAACAAATGGTATCAGAGCCGACACTCGACACACTGAGTGACAATCCTGGTACGGCGAGATGGATCTCACCAGCACGGTGTTCAACAAACCTCCAATGTTGGATGGTTTGAATTACTCGTTTTGGAGAGTAAGGATCAGACACTACATCAAATCCATTGGTCTCATGTTCTTCATGGCTGGTCACATCCGAAGAAGACGGACGAAGAGGGAGACTCTGTTCAAAAGCCAACAAACGAATGGACAAGGGAAGAGAATGAGGCAGCAACTTTCAATGACAAAGCCCTTAATGCAATCTTCTCTACAGTGGATGTCAACATGTTCAAGTTGATCAAGAATTGTAAGTCTGCAAAAAAGGCTTGGGATATTTTGGAACTCCACTACCAAGGTTACACTGCTGTCAAGGACATAAGGGTACGTATTCTCACCACTAAGTTTGAGAATCTTCGTATGAGAAATGATGAATCAGTGGGTGATTACTGCAATAAAATCTTGGATACTGCCAACGAGTGCATGGATCTTGGAGAGCCCATTCCCAACAAGCTCATGGTGTCAAAGGCGCTGCGTACGCTAACTCCCAAGTTTCAACAAAAGGTCACAACAATCACTACGATGAAGAATGTTGGTGCCCTTGAGTTTACTGCAGTGATGAATGGCCTCAAGATGTTCAAAATGGATCTGGAAGCATCAGAAGGATATACACCGAAGAAGAGTCTTGCTCTTCAAGCCTCGTCATCTGGATCTGTATACACACCACCAAGGGCGAGTCCATCTGAACAAGTTGATGATGATGTCATCTTTGATTCAAAAGGTAAATGCTTTGGTTAAAAATCTCAATAGGTTTGCAGGTAAAGGAAGGGGCCAAAACAATTTAGACAGGAGAGTAGGCAGCTTAGTAGTTTTTAAAGAACTCCCAAGTTCACCACAACAGAATGTTGTTCCTCCGAGAAGAAACATGTCGGATCCACAACAGTTCAAGTAGAGGGACTACTCCAAAATTCAATGTCATGAATGTCGAGGGTATGGTCATTATGCTAATGAGTGTGCTAACATATTCAGGAAATGAGGTAAAGTTGTAAATTTCATATCATTAAATGATGATGAAATAGCTGAACCTGTTACAAAGACCCTGAACCGACCATAGAGGAACCCTCAATGATGGCTACAGTATCATCGGTTATTGATGATTCTTGTAATTATTCTGATTTGTTTTGTCTAACGAGTATTGTAGAACCTGTACAGAAAGTAAGTAAGGAATTGGAGCTTGTTGATGATTCACTCTAGGTATTGGTGGAACTTAAACACTCCTGTGATGAGTTACTGACCAAGTTCAAGAAGCATGTCAGAAGAAATGAGGTCCTGACCAAGGAGAATGATGAGCTCAAGACCCAGCTTGTGAGATTAGAAGTAATGCTCACACAAAAAGATTCTGAGCTAGGTAAGCAAGCCATTAAATTTGATCTAGTTGAGAAAACATTTCACAAACTGAATACTGGCTCTTCAAAGTTAGACGAAGTTCTAGCGTTACCTCAAATAGGATCTAAAGGTTTAGGATTTGTTGAGATGACTAAACCTGTTGTATCTAACGTATTATCAACAAATGGGAAACCATTTGTTAGATCAAAATCTGACTTGCAGGAAAATGAACCGGTGAAGTCATCAAGAAGGATTTTCTAATGTCATCACTGTCACAGAGCTGGACACATTAAGCCTTACTGTAGAGACTGACTGAAGGAAAAACAGAAAGTTAAGATGCTTGAAGAAAAAGTGATAAAGAGTGGTCCTAAAGGCAAGAAAGGAGGTGTCTCTGGCTCAAAGAGTAAAGGCAAGACGGTGTGCAATGTTATGTTCACAGCATCAAGCTCGAAGGTAGGAGGAGCTTGGTACTTTGATAGTGCTTGTTCCAGGCACATGACTGGGCTAAGGAATCAGCTGGAAGACTTTGAACCAATTGATGGTGGTATTGTGACATATGGTAGTGGTGCAAATGGTAAGATTTCTGGTATCGGAACTCTTAATGTTGCTGGATTCCCAAAGCTCAAAAATCTGAGCTTTGTAGAAGGTTTGGTTGCAAATTTGGTAAGCATTAGCCAACTTTGTGACAATGATCTTGTTCTTGTGAGGTGTATAACAGGAAAGGAACCCTAGGTTATGCAAGGAAGGAGATCATCAAACAACTGTTATCTCATTAAAACTGAATAATGTTTCACCGCTGCTATTGATGATGGGAAGTTGTGGCATCAAAAGTTGGGGCACACTCACTTTCAGAACTTGGTGAAGCTTCAGAATGTGTCCACAGTTAGAGGGATGCCAAAGATCAGTATTGACAAAACCTTTATGTATGGAAGCTGCTTGAAAGGCAAGCAGATCAGAGCGTCTCATCCAGAGGTCATCACATAGGTATGACCTTTCACTACGACAGGGTGCCTTAAGCTACTACACATGGACCTCATAGGACCTGTTGAAGTTGAAAGTATTGGAGGTAAACGGTATATTTTTGTTATCGTAGATGACTTCTCGAGATATACATGGGTAAGGTTTCTTCGTGAAAAACTTGATGCTTTTGGTGTTTTCTCTGAACTTCAAGCTGAGTTAAAAACTTCATTTAGTGTTAATGTGATTCGCATTAGGACTGATCACGGAGGTGAGTTTGAGAGTGATATGCTTACAGAGTTTTGCACTAAGCTAGGTTTATTTCATGAATACTCTGCTCCTAAAACACCTCAACAAAACGGTGTAGCTGAAAGAAAGAATCGAACCCTGCGTGAAATGGCCAAAGTAATGTTGTATGCTAGTGGTCTTTCAAAGATTTTTTGGGCTGATGCTATTAACACTGCTTGTCACATTGGAAATAGAATCTACCTTAGGCTTGGAACTACTATGACTCCCTATGAGATTGTGTATGGTAGGACATGTCTTTGGTTGTGTGTGCTACATTTTGAATGATCGAGAATATCGACATAAATTTGACTCTAAAAGTGACAAAGCTGTGTTCATAGGATATTCATTGAATAGTCATGCTTATCGTGTGTTTAACTTGCGAACTAAAACTATTCAAGAAAGTGTGAATGTTGTCTTTGATGATCACAGTACAATTGACAGGAAAACGGAGGAGGATAATGTTGAAGGATACATTGAACATAATAAAAGTAATGTTGCAGATCCCTCAGAGGAAGGTACAGCGAGTCCAACATCACTGGTACCTGTACCAGAAGTGAAATTCAGCTCAGTAGAAACTGAATTGACTGAAGATGGGGATAATTCTATGGTACATGGTTCAGAAAATCAGAGAGATCCTCCCACTTATATTTTAAAGAGACATCCTTTGAGCAATGTCATTGGTGATGTGAACGAGGGGGTCAGAACTAAAAGAAAAGGAGATACCTAACTATCGAGAAATGGTGAATATGGTATGTTTTTCCTCCATTTGTCGTGAAATTGGTATTATCAATTTTCTCTCTCAGGTGGAACCAAGAAATATCAAGGAAGCCTTGAAAGATGAATTTTGGATACAAGCAATGCAAGACGAGTTACTTGAGTTTGAAAGGAATAAGGTGTGGACTTTGGTTCCAAGGCCAACAAAGACAAATGTGATAGGGACAAAATGGATATTCAAAAACAAGACGGATGAATACCATCACATTGTGAGGAACAAAGCGAGGCTCATTGCTCAAGGCTATACTCAAGTAGAGGGAATTGACTACGATGAGACGTTTGCCCCTGTAGATCGCATTGAGTCAATCAGACTGCTCATATGCATAACATGTTTCCTCAAGATACCTCTGCATCAAATGGATGTAAAGGCAGCATTTTTGAACGGAGTTCTTGAGGAAGAGGCCTATGTTGAGCAGCCTAAAGGGTTTGAAAATCATCATGCACTTGATCATGTTTATCAACTTCACAATGTTGTGTATGGTCTTAAACAAGCTCCCAGAGCTTGATACATTCGTCTTACTGATTATCTTCTTGAGTTTGGATTTTTCAGGGGAGAAACTAATAAAACCTTGTTCATCAAGATCGAGAAAGATCAATTAATTATGGCTCAAATCTATGTTGATGACATAGTGTTTGGAGCAAAAAATGATGATCCTCTTGCAAGGTTCGTGAAAGGGATGTCCACTACATTCGAGATGAGCATGGTAGGAACTCTGAGTAACTTCTTGGGACTTCAAGTCAAACAACTTAAAGATGGGATGTTCGTTACTTAATCAAAGTATGCGAAGGAGTTGGTGAAGAGATTTGGTCTTGAAGATACAAAACACATGAAAACACCAATGGGAACATCAGAAAAGCTGACGAAGGATGAAGCTGGTGTTGAAGTGGATCCTACAGTATATCGCTCAATGATTGGAAGCTTGTTATACCTAACCTCTGAATTACACTTGAAAGCTGTAAAGCGTATCATTCGATATGTTTAACCGGGTAACAACATTGCTGTTTTCTAGTGATACTAATCTAAGTTTAACCGGTTTTACAGATTCTGATTGGGGATGATACCTTGAAGGGAGGAGGAGCACTAGTGGAAGTTGTTGCTACATTGGCAACAACATTGTGTCTTGGCACAGCAACAAACAGAATTACGTAACACTGTCAACTTCAGAGGCTAAGTACGTGGCAGCGGGGAGTTGTGCTACTCAATTGCTGTGGTTGAAAAGGATGTTGGAGGACTATAAACTTGAGGTGGAGGGTATTATTATACTCTGTGATAACCCCAGCACCATCCACATCACAAAGAACCCTGTCCAATTTGGTCGCACTAAACACATAGACACCCGATATCACTTCCTTCGAGATTTGGTGGAGAAGAAAATACTTGAGGTAAAGTACCTTCGAATTGAGGATCAAATTGTCGATATCTTTAAGAAACCCCTTGATTTTGAGAGATTTTTTAAACTTAGAAACTCTATCGGAATGTGTTCCATCTGAAAAGTTAAGTGGATGTTGCTAGCTCTGCATATTGCCTTGTGCAACCAATGAAGTTCTGGCTAGTATATCTTTCTTATTTAATAAAAAAAAATCCCGTATAACTTGGAGCACAGTCAGTGTCAAAGACTCTGCATAAGTGCCTCATTGAAAAACGGTGTACATAAAAAAAAAGAAAAAAAAAAGAAACAAATTTATCTAGCCAGATATAATTCGTAATTTTACAATGCTTAGCACATCAACATAGTTTTGGGGTGTGTGATGGAACACTTCCCTTGAAAGTTTTTATTGCTTTGGATCTCTCTTTATTCTGTGGGTATAGTTGATATATCTCAATGTTTGACCTTCGTGTCAGTCGTACTTATCTCAATTATTTGTTCCCTCTCTCTCCATATCTTAGTTTCGATTTTAAAGGTTGTGATATGAGGTCTCTCATATCATCCCTCTTTAAATCTGTGTATATACCCCTCTCTCTCTGTCAGTCTAGTATCTCTCCGTCCTTCTTACATCTACACCTACACTAACTCAAACCACTTCAAATCCTGTTTTGATTCCTTCGCCTTCTGCTCCACAAGCCAAATTCTTCAACCCTTTCGTCCTCTATCAAGCATCTGGATTCCATGCCTTCGAATCATCGATGGTCAACTCCACTGTCAATGTTACTCAGCCTCCTGCAAAGACGCAGTCACTCTGTCGCCGACACTACTTTGTCCCTTGCTAAACACCAACACCAGCAGCTTGATCTTCTGCTTTCTTCACAAAAAAGGGGAGATAATGGTGATGATGCAGATGCTGAAGAAGAGCTGGCTGATGTTTATGATGAAGACAAGGATGCTGATGAAGTGAGATGTTGATCCAGCTGTATAATCTGCAGAGTTGACTGTTTGACTTGGATTAGATATTGTTGCTGCACGGTTTTTTTTATGCTATAAACTCCTTTGTTTGGTTTTAGCATTTGATTTCCTACACTCATTTCTTGTTTGTGTTGCTGTTGGTTTTGTGAAGAAAGACAAAAGGGGGGGGGGGAGTTTGTTGGAAGCTATCTCCTTTATGTTTTTGTCGTTCTTCACTTGTTGTTTTCTTGTCTTTATTTTTTGTATATGCAGGATTAGGTCAATTTACAAGATGGCTGCAGCATGCTGGGCTGAATTGAGGGGGAGCAGACTTAGATCCATTATGTTGGGCTTCAGCTCTGTTAGACTTTCAGTAAGAAGCTCGTTAGCTGCTTAAATCCTATATAAATGGAACTAACCTAATGGAGAGGTGGACTAGGTCAAAGGCAGATTGTGGCTGACGTGGGATGAGGATTTACGTCCTGCTCCCACTACTAACTACAGATCGTGGGATGCAAGTGCGTGGGAAGAGGATGAAGGAGATTGAACTATATAGTTCCAGATTCAAGAGAAGATTCTTACGCTTTTTGGAGAAGAGAATTAGAAGAAGAATTTGAGAGAAAGAGAGTTCCAAAAAGCTGTGTTTGAATTGAGTAAACTAACTTTAGATTTAGTAGTTTTCATAGATCTTTTCCTCAATTCTAGTGTGTAATTCGACATTGAATTATAGTGAAAGTTTTTCCTTGAGGCACGCAAGATATTCTCACGATATTTTGCACAAATCAATTCTAGGTTTTTATTTTATAGTTTCAATTTTTCGTTCAAAACTGTTCCGCTGTGTTTGTGCTCATCGAGTCTGTCGCTGTACAGAGCTCTGTGAGTACCTCTGTGTGTTTCTAACCACTTGATACCAACACTATTGTTGTTGTTCATTTTTATTTTTATTTTTCCTTTCATCTACTCTTAATTGTTGTTTTTTTTCTTTTAATATCTTTCATTTACTCTTTATGCAAAAAAAATCTTTATTTTTTCCCTTTGATTTTTTTAATTATTCGTTATTTTTTCCTCGTATTCTATTCAAAAGAGAGTAAAATCCTTTCATTTTTGAAGTTCAATTTTTTTTTTTTTTTTTATTTTTTTCTAAATTCTAAACTTTGAATTTCATACGAAATCTAAATTTTACAGGAGAACAGTCTTTTACTATCGACGACGATTGTCCAGTAATCAATTAATTAATTACTCATTATCCAATTTCCCACCATCGGCAAGATATAATCAATTAATCAATCTGTTTATTATACTACTAATCAAACACTCATCGCTTTCAGACTCATGATTTGTAGCCCTTTTAGGAGCAACAAGCTTCTTTTATGTTCTACAGTAAATATTTCTCTCTCTCTCTCGATATATATATACTCTCCCATAGTTTGAAATATTCGGTTTCAGCTGCATGGGTGTGTGCTCTACACATCTTGTATAGCTTACACGAGGATTCGTTCTCACTTTCATCTTCTATCTACCCGCGCTATTTCTCTTCCACCCTCAGATTCTCTCCTCTCTCTCTCTCTCTATAACCGCCTCTTCATCGCTTTTTCTCTCTCTCATCAATAACCGCTGTTCATCGCTTTCTCTCTCTCGTCAATAACCGCCTCTTCTCGGTTCTCACTTGTGGAGTTTTGGAATCGATTTGGTACGGATCTGCATTTCATTTCTATCGTTGTTGATTTCATTTTATTGAGCAGTTTATTGCAATGTTGTCGATGCCGATGGAGATTACTCTTACTCTGCAACTGTAACCCTTACTAGTTTTTACTTCACGCTGATTATGAACAACTTGATCCTCCTGGCAGTGGTTTGAACTTGTGTGAATTGTGAATTTTCAAGTGACGATCGAATTTCTGCGCATTGGTATGAATTTTATGTGTATTGGTAGTTTGTTAACGAGCTGATACTACATTTCGTTTCTATGAGGTGTTTTCTAGGGATTTTAGTTTTTTCCTTTTCTGGTGCTGCATCATATTCGAAAACGTGGGCGAATATATTCTGTATTTATTGTTGTGTGGATTTTGATTGGCAGACGCCATTACCGCCATCGCACAATTCTGTGAATCGCATTTCTCCGTTTATGTCTTACTCTCTGCCATCCGTATCACAACTTTTGTTTAACTTTATCGAACACATTGCTCTTTGACGTCGACTTTCGTTTCAGAAGAACAAACGTATACTGAAAGAAACTGGAGAATTTACCTTTCGCACTAAATGATTTGCAATTATTTGTCCCGTTAATCGGCGCGATTATTTCTCAATTTGTGCGGGATCAAGATGCAGGACAATTCGAACTGTATAATTCAGTCTCCAGCCTGCCGATATGTCTGCGAGCCAGTGCAACGACAACTCACAGTTACCCACCACTCGGGTAGAGAGGCTCCTGAAACAGAGAGAGCTGAGAAGAACCAGAGATGATGATTCCTCATCATCTCGTAGCGCCGATGGCGACTCTGATGAAGGACGTGAGCCTAAACGGCAGAGACTGTTAGTCGTTGCGAATAGACTTCCTGTGTCTGCGAAGAGAGAAGGTCAAGAGTCATGGTCGCTCGAGATAAGTGCAGGTGGTCTTGTAAGCGCTCTTATCGGTGAGTTTTGAGTTCTATTGTGCTCATTTATTTTCTTGTTTGTTTCAATTTTGATTTGAGAGTTTAATTTTGATGTGTAGGTGTGAAGGAGTTTGAAGCAAGATACATTGGTTGGCCAGGGATAAGCGTGCCGGATGAAATTGGGCAACAGTCGCTTACTAATGCTCTGGCTGAGAAGGTAAAGGAAGCTTTAGCAGCCGTAAATTTGGAAAGAAGTTTGAATTTCGGACATTTCTGATGCTGGATATTTTTGTGAACAATGTTGCTGAGAAATGTTTTTTTTGTGGCTCAACGCAGAAGTGCATACCTGTTTTCTTGGATGAAGAGATTGTTCATCAGTACTACAATGGGTACTGCAACAACATTTTGTGGCCTCTGTTCCACTATCTTGGACTTCCACGAGAAGACGGCCTCGAGACCACCAGGAGCTTTCAGTCGCAGTTTGAGTTCTACAAGATGGCGAATAAAATGTTCACTGATGTTGTTAACCAGCACTATGAAGAGGGTGATGTTGTTTGGTGTCATGACTATCATCTGATGTTTCTACCTGAAAAACTGAAGGAGTGTAACTCTAAGATGAAAGTTGGGTGGTTTCTACATACTCCTTTTCCGTCTTCTGAAATCTATCGAACTCTGCCATCCCGTGCGGAGCTTCTACGTGCAGTTCTAGCTGCTGATTTGGTGGGGTAATGTGTTTGTCATCCTATTAGTAGTTAATTACAAAATCGAAGTGCTTCTTTTTCATAATCTTTTCTTAATTTTTCCTAACTTGTTTGCTTGAACCTTTTCCAGTTTCCATACCTATGATTATGCAAGACATTTTGTAAGTGCTTGCACTCGTGTTCTTGGGCTTGAAGGCACCCCTGAAGGAGTAGAGGATCAAGGGAGACTAACTCGTGTTGCTGCAGTATGTTGAATGAATTTACTTGGAATATCGCTCTGTAATACATCAACAGCCCAGAAATTGGCTCATGATTTACTCATAAATGGACTTCAAACTGTCTGCTTTATATCTGGAATGCAGTTCCCAATAGGAATTGATACAGAAAGGTTCATCCGTGCTCTTGAAATTCCTGAAGTCCAGAACCACATTAAGGAGTACAAAGAAAAATTTTCTGGAAGAAAGGTTTCTCCACTATCGACTTCTCGTTCACTTCTTTGATTTCTATAGCCAATTTGAATACTATGGAGGAGATTACTTTGAGTTTAATTAGATTTCAGCACTTTCATATTCTAGATAATGCATTTTGAAGATGACCGAGTGTCAGCTAAGCAATATAGTGTTTGAGCTAGCATCAACTATCCTATCCATTTTTATTTAGTAATTTGAACTTCCTCAATTTTGTCTATCTATGACATGGAAGGATAATTTGTACAGATAATGCTTGGAGTGGATCGCCTTGATATGATAAAAGGAATCCCACAGAAGATACTAGCATTTGAGAAGTATCTAGAAGAAAACACAAATTGGCAACATGAGGTGGTTTTGCTGCAAATTGCTGTACCAACTAGAACAGACGTTCATGAATGTACGCGCTTGTGGTGGCTACCTTTTCCCCTTTTTTTGAGTTTATGCTATTGTTTATGTGCTTTTCTCATTCCGTTTTGACACTTTGTAGCTTTCATATAACTTCTCTCGTTTTTTTTTTTCTTTTTTTTTTTCAGATAAAAAACTTGCGAGTCAGGTTCATGAAATTGTTGGGCGGATTAATGGAAGATTTGGTACTGTGACTGCAGTTCCAATTCATCATCTGGTTAGAATTCTAGTTTTGCTAACACCAGTAATTTGCCGTGTGCTGCTTAGTGCCTTCTCCTGTTTCTCTGCATTTCTCATTTTATGAAATTATGAATTTTCTGGAGGAATATTTCTCAGCTATGTGATGATTTGGTTGAATCTTCTGATGATTGCTGTTACCTTATATGCATCTATTTTGAACTCATATAAACAGATTTTATGTGACCCTAATCCTGGCATGGCTTCCTTTACTAGTTCTCAGCTCTAGGTGATCAAGTTTCTCAAACCATTTAGATATATATGCTCTTAAAATTTTCAAATGATCCAAACTGTTAAAACTCCAATGTGGGAGATGTTAAAAATATTTTAAACAATCATATTCAATGCAAGCACATTTTCTGCAAAAATTGATTACCACTCCCAGGTTTGCTTTGACACAACACACAACTCACTAACCTTAAAAACTGATGATGTTGTAGTGTATTCTGGATACTATAAGTTTGGTAAGCAGATATCGAGATATTTGAAGCAAAATTTATTTTTCCTGCAGGATCAGTCCCTTGACTTCCATCACTTATGTGCACTTTATTCTGTAACTGGTAAATAAGCCTTTTCTATATCCCGAATTCCGATCCTTAAGAGAATCTCTTCATCATAGTGATTAACTGGGGTGCCTTGCTTCATACCTTGAAGATATATATAAATCATAAAACTTGCTATGTCAGAATCTTTTGTAAAGGGAATTTCATTTTGCTTTTAGTAATATATGTATAATAGTAAACTCATTATAATCAGATTGGCATGCCCATTTTCACCAATAAAAATTGATTATCGAACAAGTTTGTAGTAATGAGTTTCTAATTATTAATACTGGAGAGAATTCCAGAATATGAATCCATAAAATAGGAACTTAAATGGTTAGGTTATTTTATTTATTTTTTTAGGAAAGGATGCGGGTTTCAAGCAGGTATTCCATATAAGGGCAACTTGTTAAATTTATCATTATCAATGTATATACTGTACTATTCCACACCTCACTGGAAAAGCAGTACTATAAGTCTACTGTCTATAACTGTGACTGTTCTAAGAATATAGAATACCAGGTATCTCAGGCATGTTAATGTGTATTTCCCTACGTAACCATAGTATCCAGGTGCAGGCCCAAATTGTTGCAATTTCTATACTCAGATAATGAATTTGTTAAACATTCTTATCTTTTCTCTCCTTTTCTGCTCTTAAACTCATGGTGCCCCTTTGGCTGCCTGACCTATTCATCAGATGTTGCACTTGTGACTTCATTGCGGGATGGAATGAATCTTGTCAGTTATGAGTTTGTGGCATGCCAAGATTCCAAGAAAGGTGTTCTTATCCTCAGTGAAGTAATTACCCTGCTCTCTATACCTTATTTAATACTCATTCACCATTGCATAGTAATCTCCTGTTTACTTGATTGGGCTCCATATGCTTGTTTCTCTATTATGCTGAAAAAGTTATTCTACTTTTTGAAGAAGGAAAAATTTTCAGACCTGTTCTTATGTACACAAGTTCAGCATCTGGAGAGAGTTTTTTTTTTTTTTTTTTTTTTCTTTTATTCTTTTCTGAAACTGTGTACTTCACTTGAACTTTATTTCAACCTGAACCTTGTCTAATCAAAGTTTCTCTCTCACTCTTAGTTTGCAGGAGCAGCACAGTCTCTCGGTGCTGGAGCAATTCTTGTAAACCCTTGGAACATCACAGAAGTTGCTGCTGCAATGGGCCAAGCTTTGAATATGCCCGCTGAAGAAAGAGAGAAACGTCACCGCCATAACTTTGAGCACGTCAATACTCATACTTCTCAAAAGTGGGCTGAATTATTTGTAAGGTGTGTTAGTAATAAGTTGGTTATGAATATGCCTTATAAACGGTGGGAATGGACAATGTAAGAGGAACTCAAGGACAGGTAGAGGTCATCAAGTCCCACCACTTCCTCTGTAGGAGCATCAAATCAAAATTATTCTATCTAAATTATGTTGTTTATTAGTATTAGATAATGAGCAGTGAATATAAATCTTATATGCAGTGAACTGAACGATACTGTTATTGAAGCTCAAAAGAGAATAAGAGAAGTTCCGCCTCAACTCGTTGTCACTGATGCAGTCAGGAGATATTTGCAGTGTAATAATCGGATACTTATACTGGTATGCTCCATTTCGCTTATTCCTCCCAACGTCGTTATACTGGTGTGCTCTTTGTATCATTTTTTCTTCCCTTTTCTTCACTAGTCCTGGCAGTGTGGGTAATGATATTCGCATTCTATTGTAACCAGCCCACTTACAATCTCGCTGCAGGGTTTTAATGCTGCATTAACTGAAGCGATTGATACTCCTGGAAGACGAGGGGGAGATCAGATAAGAGAGATGGAACTTAAATTGCATCCTGATCTCAAAGAACCTCTGAAAATACTTTGTCGTGATCCAAATACAACAATCGTGGTCCTTAGTGGAAGCAGCAGAAGTCTTCTTGATGATGTGCGTCATTATATCCTGCTCTTGCATTGTATCTATGAACTAATTAACTAACTAATTGCTTTTGCAGAACTTTAAAGAATATGACATGTGGTTGGCAGCTGAGAATGGGATGTTCTTACGATCTACTACAGGAAAATGGATGACGACAAAGCCAGAGCTCTTAAATATGGATTGGGTTGACAGTGTAAAGGTATTATATCTTAATGCATCATCAATTATATATGCTTATCGAAACTCCACATTGATTTCTGTGTTGTTGACTACTATAGGAAGTTTTTGAATATTTCACTGAAAGAACCCCTCGATCACACTTTGAGCACCGTGAAACTTCACTTCTATGGAACTACAAATATGCAGGTAAGAATTTCAACTATGATGAATTTAAGCCTTACTTCTTTTACTGTTTTTCTTTGCAAATCAATATTTTATTCCCATGAATTTAGATGTTGCATTCGGGAGATTACAAGCTAGAGACATGCTGGAACATCTCTGGACTGGCCCCATTTCTAACTCATCTGTCGATGTTGTCCGAGGGAGTCGCTCGGTTGAGGTCCGAGCTGTTGGTGTCTCGAAGGTACTTACTTTCTAACATTTAGGAATTTTTATCTGCTTAATGAATCATTTCACTTACCAAACAAGTAATTCTATTTTTTTCTCGTCTTTTACCTCTTCCTATGTACAGGGGGCGTCTATTAACCATATACTAACAGAGATTCATCTTAGTAAAGCCATCAGTAAGCCAATCGATTATGTCTTGTGCTTGGGGCATTTCTTAGAAAAGGTGAATTCCCTGTTCAATTCCTAGATAGGTCGGGCAATTTCATTTGTGGTCTCCTATTTCTTACAGATTACCCCTTTTTATCAATCATTTAGTTGACTATTTACCTTACCCTTGTTCCACTAGAGAGGAGTGAGAGCTTGACACTAGAGTTTTTTTAATCTTAAATACTATGTCTTTGGTTCAGGATGAAGATATATACACATTTTTTGAACCGGAGCTTCCCCCTGAAGCATCGGATGCAGAAAAGAGGGCTGCACGAAAGCATGTCTATTGGAGAAGCAGTAGCGGGCAGGCATCACCAGAAAGTGCTCCTCTGAACGTGATGAATCTCGCGAAGGAGAACTATTTTTCTTGTGCCGTTGGTAGAACTCGAACCAGAGCTCGATATCTGCTCAGCTCCTCTGATGACGTCGTCGCACTTCTCAAAGAGATGGCAACACCATCAGAAGATTCCAATTCTTCTGGTTGAGCTCTTGATGCTTTATGGTAACGATTGTTTTGGTACCTTAGTTTTTGGAGAGGTCCCGTCCCCAGTTCTTTAATTCATTCTTGAGAACATCGAGCTCTTGAGATCTGGTTTAGCACATGGAATCATATGTATAGGAAGTCGATGTTTCTTCCTTCTGAAATAGTATGTCAAATCTCGTGTTCTGGACTACTCTCTCTCTCTCTCTCGTTTCTTCAAAGTTAGAACTTAGTAGTAGATTTTATCAGCGTTTACATCTTATTCGTATAAGGAAATTAAAATGACTCTATTGCTAAAAACACGTTTTAAATTAATGAAAAACACCGATGGCAAAATTTAATTTCCTCCAATTTTGGAACGATGATTAAGTGGCAAAAGAGGGTAAGAGGGAGTCGGGACAGAAATATTAGTTTTTATAGTTGAGAGAGTTGCTTGCACGCTTTTTGTATTATCCTAATTTTTATCGTTCTGTACCAGACCTTTTATAGGAGTGTATACAATCATAATTGGATTGATTACTGATCTCATTAGTATTTAACTAGATATTTTCTTCATATTTTAATCAAGTCATGGGTTTCAATGTCTAAATTTCTCTTTTGAATGCTTAAATCCAGAAATTATTGAGCTACATATACAAAATAAAGAGGATCGACAATACATTGCATCAAAAGAGGGGCATCACGTCCATTTATTCAGTAAGAATGGTCCAAGAATGTTACACCCAGAAATAAATACGCAAGAGCAACTCAACCAAAAGTGTAGATCAAACTGTAAATTAAACACTCTAAGATATAAAAAAAACATAAGCAACTAACATATAAAAGTAACAAGTGCAGTGATAACTAGTACAAATATATACGGTATGCCACAGGTATACAAATTCAAACTCTTAAACTGCAGAGGTTTTTTTGTTAGGCTCAAAGACATACTTGATCAACGACTCCTTGATCGATAGCAGCTCAGGGAACTCTTTCTTCAGCTTCGATGCATCCATTTCATTGTTACTTCTAGCAGCAACAATCACCTTGGCTTGCTCTTCAAGCGTGAAGTTGCTCCATTTGAAATCTGGATTGATATACTTCTTGTACATTTCCAAGATTTCGTTGTGACTGACTACACCAGGGTTTGTGAAGTTCCATATTCCCCTAAGATTTCGCTTGGCCATCTCGATTGAGATGGGAAGAAGCTCATCCAAAACTGTCATGCTGTTTGGAATGTTCACCACCTTATTATATCGAGAGATCTTTGTGATGAAATTGCGTGGATTTTCCAAGTCAGAAGATATTGGCATCCGAACTCTTAGTGTGCACACATTGTCAAATTCCTTCAAGAGCTCTTCCACCTGCAGACAATAATAATACACTCACAATCATTGAACAAACAAAATGAGATGTAGTGATGCGATTGTTGCTGGAAAAACAAAGTTAGATTATTACCATGGCCTTGGTCTTGGAGTAGTATGAACCATGAAAATTGGGTGCGTCTTCTTCCTTAAAACCGATTCCAGAACCTTCAGGATGTGTAACATCGTACTCAAATATACAACCAGTTGCATAATTCATCATCAAGAGACCATTCTCTCTGCAAACATCTGCAAGAGTCAAGGTTCCAACAACGTTTGTACGAATCGTATCTACCTTGTGAGATTCACACCAATCAACATTAGGTCTACCAGTCACACCAGCAGCGTTGAACACATGAGTTGGCTTAATAGAAGCAATATCTGCCATTAGTGAAGCTCGATCTTGTAAACGCCCCTTTCCATATTCGTAAGAAATCCCCTGTTTCTCACATAATTTCCCAAGCAAACCACCAATCCATCCTGTCCTGCCATAGATCAAGAACTTGATGGCTGGTTTCTGTGGCGAAGAGCTGGTTTTGGAAGCCGGAGTTAACATTTTGGTCTGGTTTGAGTTTCCAGATAATCCAGATTCAGAGTTCTCAGAAGCTCTATCAGCTCCACCTGGCATCATCAACATTCGAGGATGAGGGAGAAGAGCACCAGAGACATCACCCCACCAATCCGGGTTGCTCGTGTACCACTCTATCGTCTTTCTCAACCCATCTCCCAAGTGGTCTTCTCAGACCAGCCCAAATGCTTCAGCTTCTCATCATCAAGAAAATATCTCTGATCATTGAAAGGCCTATTCTCCACAAACTCAATGCTCTTCTCCGCATCCATGTTAAACAGCTTGCATATGTCTTTAGCAACATCTAAGACCCTTCTCTCCTTCTTTGTTCCCACATTATAGACGTGACCAACTTCTCCCTTGTGGAGAACCACTTCGAATGCCTCAGCAACATCCTCACAGTAGAGATAACTTCGGACATTACAACCATCGCCATGAATAGGAAGAGTTTTTCCTCTCATGGCCAAGAGGATAAACTTGGGGATCAGCTTCTCAGGGAACTGATTAGGACCATAGACATTGTTTCCTCGAGTAGTGATCACAGGCAATCCATAAGATCTACCATAAGCCATGACTAGCATTTCAGCTCCTGCTTTCGTTGCAGAGTATGGATTTGTGGGAAGAAGCTGTGAGGCCTCATGGTTGCCTACAACAGCATCTTCATCAGTCTCCCCATAGACCTCATCCGTGCTGACATGGATAAACCTTCTGATCTGGCCAGTCACTTTGCAAGCCTCCAAAAGAACATGGGTGCCGTAGATGTTGTTCTTAGTGAACTCAAAACTGTTTCCGAAAGAATTATCAACATGGGTTTGGGCAGCAAAGTGCATGATAGTATCAATATTTTCAGTAATGAGAAGGTAGTTCACAAGATCAGCACTGCCAATATCACCCTTTACAAACTTGAAATTGGGAGAAGAGTTGGAAGGAATAAGGTTTTTGAGATTGGAACAGTAATCAAGTTTGTCGAGAACAATAATCTTGTAATCAGGGTAATTTCGAACCAGCCTATTCGCAACATGTGATGCAATGAATCCAGCAGCCCCAGTAATTAGGATGTTCTTGGGCGTGTACGTCGACATCTTTAGCCGGTTCTGCAAGATTATGGCAACAAATTAAAGCATAAGCCTATGCTAAATCACAGAAAACATTGTGCAAACAAAATGCTACAAAATCAGCTCAAAACCTAAATATCCAACTTCTGCCGTGGACAAAAGTAAGAACCAAGTATGTGCTTACAAGATCAAGTTTTTTTATTTGTAAATCTAACAAGAACAAATAGTTTTTTTGCAAAGACCATCATAAATCATCATGAATTTCCGCAAATGCAGGCATTATATACAAAACATTCATGTCAAATGATTAGCCCTAGTATGAAACGGTTAAACATGATTAAGTGTAAAATATCCCAAATCAAGCAACAAAAGCATAATAACATCAACTCAACTTTCAGGATCCAATCAGATTGAGCAACAAATCAAACATTTCCGTAACCAGATGAGCAAACTCGAAGTTAAAACAACGCCTAATGCATAGATACGGAAAATCAAATTATGTAGATCTGAAATAAACTTAACAAACGCATTTAATTCTCAACAAAAGCCACAGATCTAGCACATACGAGCAGAAACCAAGCAAATGAGATCTCAGGGGAAAAAAAAAACTCACATCTTGTTAATAGTGGGTTCGGATTCACCAGCGATAAATAAATCTATCAGGAAAAAAAATAGAAATAAAAAAAAAAAAAGAAATTCCCTCTTCAAAAGAGGAAACTGCAAGGAATGAGAGAGAAAGAGAGAGGAAATGATTTAGACCAAGAAATGAGATTAAGCAGCGAGAAGTGAGGAGTGTCGATCAACTATATATACACACGCCCAGCACTCGGCGGATCATGCAAATTACATTTTTTTTTTTCACTTCTTTTTTTATTAATTTAGTTTGAAGAAATATATATTGTTTATTTATTCCAAACAAAAAAATAATCGAAATAGCGCGTGATGAGGAAATCACGAAAGTGGCGAGGTCGTGGGCAAAGGGAGGGGAGGAAGAGGAGATAATTCTGAAATTACCAAATTAACCTTGAAATAGGAAATATCACTACCGACAGCAAAAATGATATCCAGCTATATAAATTTCTTGAAATATGAACAACGAAAGTCCGGTAAATAATTAAAAATGAAAAAATGGATGCACTTAAAAAAATACTACTAATAATTATGAGAACATGATTTCATGTACGTTTTCCGCAGAAAAAAGAGGAGATACAAAAAAAGGGTGGGTGGAGATGAACAATAAATCATTCAATTATTAAATACACTACTGTCGCACCCGTGCGTTGCACGAAAGATATAAATAAAATATTTAAAATTATTTTTTTTCTCACATCATTATTGAACAATGTAATACATTATATTACGTTATTGTTATCTTCAATAAAAATTTAATTCTCATAATTTTAGAAACCTAAAATAATTTTAACAGAATATAAGTAAATATAATTTTATATATTTATGCGATAGAAACATAAGCCCCCTATAGGCTATTATAGTGAAACTACTATTGGAATTACGTTATTTAAACTAGTGTAGTGTCCGTCGAAATTCAACGGGAACCATTTGATTTAGTAATTATTAAGTAAAAAATAATTAAAAATTAGTAATATAAGTATTTATTGTAAGATTATAGTATTGTTAGGATACATTCGAAAAAAATAGCATTAAATTAAATCAGAAAAAACTAAAAATAGATCAATAAGGTGTGACATTTATCTGTTTGTTACGTTTTACTCATTTTGAATGTCAAGCAGTCCGTTGATCATGGTATTAGAAAAATAAATTAGGAGAGGTTACGTTTCTCGGGTAGTAATACTCATTTTGAATGTTAAGTCATCAATAGTACGTTGTAATATAGAAATAAATTGACGATTGATAATATTTTTTCAATTGTAATTGTATTTTTCATATTAAGTTTCCTATTGTTCGAAAAAAAAATTGGTCAATGAGAGGTCGGATTCTTTCACGTGGTTATATTCATTTCAATGTAAAGTTGTCCATCGTTCGATAATTAAAGGATAGAATGTCAAGCCTCCCGTTATTTAGATGATTATTGAGGAAAGTTGACAATTCTCGGATAGTTTTATAGGTAATTTTCAATTCAAGTATTTCATTTACTCTTTTAAATATTGATTAAGGACTACTTCATCATATATGAGTTTTCCTAACGATGAAGTTATCTTCTCATCCGTCCGTCCCTACTCAACTAACAAACTATTAGTCGTAATCGTATAATTTTCCCATTAACCTAAAGTCTTTTAAATATTTACTTGGGATAAAACTGAAATGACTCCATCATATTTGTTATAAGAATTTTTTTTACAAATCTTAAGTTTCTTATTGCTCGAAAAAAAAAATATGTCAATGAGAGGTCGGATTTCTTGCGTGGTTATATTCATTTTAATATAAAGTTGCCCGTCATTCAATAATTGAATGATAGAATGTCAAGTCGCCCGTTATTTGGATGATTATAGAGGAAAGTTGACAATTTTCGGATAGTTTTACAAGTTTTCAATTCAAGTATTCCCATTTACTCTTTTAAATATCGATAGGATTACTCCATCATATATGAGTTTTCCTATCAATGAAGTCATCTTCCCATCCCCCGTCCCTACTCAGCTAACAAATCATAAGTCGTAATAGTATTTTGTCCGTTAACGTGAAGTCTTTTAAATATTTAATTGAGATAAAACTTAAATGACCCAATCATATTTGTTATAAGAAAATTTTACAAATATTATAAGGGATCAATTGTTCTACTGCACAATATTATGTCGTTCTTTTATAAATTTCATTCTTTGAACAAGTTGAAAAAAAAAATCATCTAAAATAAATAAAAGAATTGAAAATATCTTGACAGTCCGTCATTTAGATGATTGTTGAGGAAATACGGCATTTCTCGGATAGTTTTACAGGTTTTCAATTCAAGTCTTCCATTTATTCTTTTAAATATTGATTGATTAAGGATTACTCCATCATATACTATGAAAAATCCTATCGATGAAGTCATCTTCTCATCTGTCTATCCCTACTCAACTAACAAACTATAAGTCATAATCGTATAATTTACGTTAACCATAGGTACATTAAATGTACACACGGTGGCTCGTGGAACATTTTTGTAAGGATATAAGCCTTTTTCTCACACTCTCTTACTAAGATTTGATTATATATACACTAGTTTGTATCCCGTCGAAATTCGACAGGGTATCATTTTATTTGTTAAAATGATTCTCATTTTATTTCTAATTTATTGTAAAGTGTCTTAAATTGAAAATATAGCCTTTTGCTACAAAAATTTTACAATTATAGCTATCGATACATAGTAAAAGAATTCTAAAAATTTATTAGCTAATGAGCCACTTCAAAACCAATTTTGTGTCTAATATATTCTCAGGTGGTTTAAATTCAAAATATACATTTTATTACAAATATTTGACAATTATAGCTATCGATATATACTAAAAGAATTTTAAAAATATATTGGCCAACAGGTCACCTCAAAATCGAATATGAATCGTCCGTGGCTATGCACACTTAGTGCCGATTTAGGCAAAAAAGTATTGGTCGACGGGCCACTAAAAAATGGATATAGTCGTCCGTGGCTAGGCGCACCTGCTGCATCCGCCGATTTAAGGGTCTAACAAACCTCTCCCACCAAAACTCGAAGACGTCCTCATCGTGTGGGATAACCCTCTTGTCTTCGATCTATTTTCAGCAACAACTCGCTCACCATAAGTGAATTCTCCCGGCACACCAAGTCCGTTGCTTGACGCAGCTCCCGCCAAGATCTTTTCATACATGAGCACACCACGGCTCACACTTGGCTGTTTTATCGCCATGTCATTCTCAGGCTCCACACGGTCCACTCTCGGCATGTCTTGACCCTCATCTAACATTTGCATACCCGAAATATAATGTATCGTGTTGACCCAAGCCTCCTCATCCACTGATTTAGCAACCACATCCATTCAACTTCTCCGCACGTTAGCCTTCCGCTTCGGACAGTCCCGTATCTGATGGTCTCCATCACATATGAAGCACCCGCAAAGCTTGTCCCAGCCCGCGAAGCATGACTCGTCGCACCACCAGCGCTAGGTCGTTAAAAGCCTTCTTGTTTCAACCTTTCCCCTTATCCTTAGCACATCTTGCATCCCCATGTTCAGGCTCGGAAGAGTCACCTGTCTTCAAGTCCACCAACTCCTCGGCAGCGGCTAGCGCGGACGGCAGATCCTTAACCACCCGTAAGCACCTCATCTCAGTTTGGGCCAAATGCTGCAATACATAAGAGCATTTTAAAACCTTTTTGGCCAACGTACCACCTCAAAATTGAAATAGTATTGGAGCCAAAAAAAAAAAAACTTCTTGGCCAACGGACCGCCTCAATATCGAAATAATGTTAGGGCAAAAATATTTTTTTACTAAAAATCAGTTTAGCTTGATCAACCCGAACTGAAAAATAGTATTCTGATAATTTGTTAGAGAATATGTTTTACAAAGTTGCGTTAAATTTTATTAGAAAAATAGTTTAATGCGGTTTACTCCATTATCGAGTAGTTGTACTCTATTTATACGTATTAATTAAAAAAATCAAATCATTGAAGGAAATCTCCATTATGAAAATTTGCATGGTCAATAGGCCACCTCAAAATCAATATAGTATTAGGGCCAAAATATTTTAACAAAAAAATAAAAAAATAAAAAAAAATAGTCAATCCGAATTGAAAATAGCTTACGAAGCTCATTTTTGTGTCTAATTATTTTAAATTAAAAAAAAATTGTAACAAAAATTCAACAATTAAAACTATCTATACATACTAAAAGAATTTAGAAAATTTATTGGTCAATGGGCTACCTCAAAATTAATTTTGTGTTTAATAATTAAAAATATATTTTTCGTTACAAAAAATTGTCAATTGTTGTTATCGATACAAACAAAAAGAATATTAAAATCTTTTGAGCGGGCCATCTCAAAATTAAAATGGTGTTAGATAGCCTGAGCCAAAATATTTTATTTTCTTTTTCTTTCCTTTCTGTTTTTTTTTCCTATTTTGGGAAGAGTAGCAAAAACACCCTCAATATTGAAACATTTTTCTGGTCATGGTTCGATCGGTTGAATTATTTAATAAATAAACTAATAAAAATAATAAAAATATCTATTGTATATTTATAAATATAAAAAATTTCATGATTTATATAGTATAGGTTCAAAAAAATTTAAGAAACACATGTTAAAATTAATAAAATAAAATAAAAACATATTTATATTATATATATTTATAATTTTATAAACTGAACATAATGTAGTTGATAATGATTCAAAGTTGATTGAATAATGGATATATATATTGTAAGCCTTAAATAAGTATTATTTAGTGATGTGGTGTAGTGGTACAAAATATAGCCTATCATGTGGGAGATCATGAGTTCGAATCCTTCAATTCTCATAATTAAATTTTTAAATTTTATGTATAATATAAATAGACTATAATAATAATTAATATATTAATATATATAAATAATTAATATGTATAAATATATATGGATGGTAATAAGAGATTGATGAAATCTTAATTATGTGAATTTATTATATTAAATAATGATTTAATGTGTATAAAAATTCAGAATTTAGATAAATAGAGAACGGAAGCCGTAGGAGGCGCCACGTAGGCGCTTGGATCGCTCTCGTGCTCCGAATCCGCATCGGAACGTATAATATATTGATTAATATTTTTTTGGTATTTTATTTAAATACGTAATAATTTTCTAAATAATTAGTAATTACTATGTTCTTTTAGTAATTTAATACATTTCTTTAAAAAAAAAATAATACATCAAGATATTAAGCAATAAGTCATGATTATAGTAAATTTATCGAACAATAGCTTTAAATCTAACTTAGTATTATTTCACCAAGTTCAAGTAATAATTAATTTTGTCTGTGACAATGTATCTATATTTTGTATTGTCACAACAAAATTTTACAATAAAAAATAGGATTGAAAAAATAAATAAATACCACTAACATATAGATATAACAAAATAAGAAAATTAATAGAATAATTTAATGAAAAAATAGACATATTAGCAAACAATGAAACAATACTTATCCATTTAACAATTTACAACTTTTTATAATTTTGGAGGAAAAATGACATTGTTATAATTTTTGTCAACAATTCTTCTTTTATATATTGTATAGATTTGTTTAATACTTTAATTAAGATATTGTAAATATTACTCAAACGGCTGCATTTTTTTTTAATGAAAAATCAATATCAATATTAATTCAATATATATATATATATATACATATATATCAATATCAATATATTATACGTTCCGATGCGAATTCGGAGCACCAGAGCGATCCAAGCGCCTACGTGGCGCCTCCTACGACCTCCGTTCCCTATTTATCTAAATTCTATATATTTATACATATTAATTATTATTTGTACATATATTAATATTAATATATTAATTATTATAATTTATTTATATCATACATAAAATTTAAAAAATTAATTATGAGGATTGGAGGATTCGAACTCATGATCTCCCACATGATAGGCTATGTTTTATACCACTACACTATATCATTAAATAATACTTATTTAAGACTCACAATATATACATCCATTATTCAATTAGTTTTGAATCATTATCAACTACATTATGTCCATTTATAAAATTATTAATATATATATATTGTGAGTATAAATATATATAATATGAATATGTATATATTTTTTTATATTGATTTTAACATGCGTTTCTTAAATTTTTATATACCATATAAATCATAATTTTTTTGGTATATATATATATATATATATATATATATATATATATATAAATTTTTATTAATTTATTTATTAAAAAATTGATAATAATTAGACATAAAATGAGCATCGTGTGCTATTTTCAATTCGAATTGGCTAAACCTTTTTTTTGTGTTAAAATATTTTGACCCTAATACTATTTTGATTTTGAGGCGGCCCATTGGCCATGAAAAATTTCATGATGGAGATTTCCTTCGTTTATTTGAATTTTTTTATTAATACGTATAGAGGACAGCTACTCGATAAATATTACTGTACACTGCATTAAACTATTTTTCTAATAAAATTTAATCCAACTTTGTAACACATATTCTCAAACAAATTATCATAATACTATTTTTCAGTTCCTGATCAGACTAAATTGATTTTTAGTAAAAAATATTTTTTCCCTAACACTATTTCGGTATTGAGGTGGCCCGTTGGCCAAGAAGATTTTGAATTTTTTTGGCAATATTTTAATTTTGAGGTGGCTCGTTGGCCAAAAAGGTTTTAAAATGCTCTAATGTATTGCAGCATTGGGCCAAAACTGAGTTGAGGCGCTTACGGGTCAAGGATCTGCCGTTCGCGCTAGCCGTTACCAAGGAGTTGGTGGACTTGGAAGCAAGTGGCTCTTTTTCGCGGGTGCTTCATATGTGATGGAGACCACCAGATACGGGACTGTCCGAAGCGGAAGGTCTAAGTTAGCCGCTGCAGAGGAGTTGGTGGACTTGAAGGCAGGTGGCTCTTCCGAGCCCGATCGTGGGGATGCGGAACGTGCTAAGAACAAAGGGAAAAGTTAGAATAGAAGGCTTTCAACGACCCAACGCTGGGGTGCGGCGAGTCATGCTTCGGGGGCGGAAACAAGCTCCACGGGTGCTTCATATGTGATGGAGACCACCGGATACATGACTGTCTGAAGCGGGAAGGCCAACGTGGGGAGAAGTCGAACGCTGTGGTCGCTGAATCCGTGGAGGAGGAGGGTCGGGTCAACACGATGCAGTACATTTCGAGTATGCAAGTGTTGGATGAGGGTCATGACATGCCGAAAGTGGGCCGTGGGGAGCCTGGGAAGCACATGTAGATGAAACAGCCAAGTATGGGCCGTGGTGTGCGCACGTATGCAAAAGTCTTGGCGGGAACTGCGTCAAGCAACGACAGTGGTGTGCCAGGAGAACTCACTTGTGGTGAGCGAGTTATTGCTGAAAATGGATCGAAGGCGAGTCATGCTTCGCGGGCTGGGACAAGCTTTGCGGGTGCTTCATATGTGATGGAGACCATCAGATACGGGATTGTCCGAAGCGGAAGGCTAACGTGCGGAGAAGTTGAATGGATGTGGTTGCTGAATCAGTGGATGAGGAGGCTCGGGTCAACACGATACATTATATTTCGGGTATGCAAATGTTAGATGAGGGTCAAGACATGCCGAGAGTGGACCGTGTGGAGCCTGGGAAGGACATGGCGATGAAACAGCCAAGTGTGAGCCGTGGTGTGCTCACGTATGAAAAAGTCTTGGCGGGAGCTGCGTCAAGCAACAGACGTGGTGTGCCGGGAGAATTCACTTGTGGTGAGCGAGTTGTTGCTGAAAATAGATCGAAGACAAGAGGGTTATCCCACACAACGAGGACGTCTTCGAGTTTTGGTGGGGGAGGTTTGTTATACCCTTAAATTGGCGATGCAGCGCCAAGCCACAGACGACTCATATTCAATTTTGAGGTGGCATGTTGGCCAATATTTTTTTGCCTAAATCGGCACCAAGTGTGCATAGCCACGGGCGATTCATATTCGATTTTGAGGTGGTCTGTTGGCCAATATATTTTTAAAATTCTTTTAGTATAATATTTTTAAATTTTTGTTGAACTTGCTTGTGGTGAGCGAGTTGTTGCTGAAAATGCCTCGAAGACAAGAGGTTTATCCCACATGACGAGGACGTCATCGAGTTTTGGTGGGGGAGGTTTGTTAGACCCCTAAATTGGCGGATGCAGCAGGTGCGCCTAGCCACGGGCGACTATATCCGATTTTGATGTGGCCTGTTGGCGAATATATTTTTGCCTAAATTGGCAGATACAGTTGGTGCGCCTAGCCACAAGCGACTCATATTCAATTTTGAGGTTGCCCGTTGACTAATATATTTTTGAAATTCTTTTAGTATGTATCAATAGCTATAATCGTCAAATTTTTGTAACAAAAAGTATATTTTGAATTTAAAACACCTGAGAATATATTAAACACAAAATCGAGTTTGAGGTGGCTCATTAGCCAATAAATTTTTAAAATTCTTTTAGTATGTATCGATAGTTATAATTGTTAAATTTTTGTAACAAAAGTGTATATTTTTAATTTAAGACACTTCACAATAAATTAAAAATAAAATGAGAATCATTTCAATAAATTATCATAATACTACTATTTTAATAAATATACAATAAAATGATACCCCGTCGAATTTCGACGGGATACAAACTAGTATATATATATATATATATATATATATATATATATATATATATATATATATATATATATATATATATTACGCATCCCCATCCTACGTGGAATTATAAGGAATTTTCTTAATTATTTTCCTAAATTCCCGTGGCTTTCGCTATATTAGGCAATAATTTAATCAATATATATTCCATATTGTAAGAAATCTCCACATATATATATATATATATATATATATATATATATATATATATATATTGTATGTATATGACTTTCCATTTTTCATTCTCCATTAAAAAAATATTATTTTTACAAATTATTATTATTCCTAGAAATAAATTATTATTTTTGCCGCACAAATGTTGTTCATTAATTTTAGTGTTTGTCTCAATGATATATTTTTTTTTTCATGAATGTATCAATTTTCCTCAAAATTAATGTATTTTTAAATTAAATGATATCTTCAATATTCTATTTTAGACGAGTAAACAAAATTATAATAAACATTCGCTAGATTAATTTCATTTCTTAATTATATTATTTGTTTTAATTACTTCCATTTTGTAATAAGAGACATACGGAGTATATTTCAATTACGTAATAATTTTACAGCTGCAAAATTTAAATGGATCCTCATCCTACATGGCATTATGAATAAATTCGTGAATATTTTTCTAAATTCTCATGAGTTTGACTTAAAATTTTATCCCACATCGATTTTTTATAAAACTTTATCAATGTAGAACTCGTATAAAAGAACACATCACATATTCAAAAATTCCGTAGGTACACTTAATGCGCCCACGACTGATGAGGCAGTGCGGAGTCAATAAAAATTTTCCCTTTAGGGTTTAGTTTTTTTTAGTAGGTTTATTTTTAATTATAAGGTATATTAACTATAATTTTTCTTAAATATAATATCGTCAACTCAGCTATGGGCACATTAAGTATGCACATAATAGTGTATACGAGAACATTACTCATTACTATAATATTAAGAATTTTGATGTAAAATGTTGTTGCATAAATTTGGATCGTAATATTACTATCGCGTGTTAATGTTATGTATTTTGTTTTATCTCTTATTTTCCACCGCACGAATTCGGCTTAAAATCATCAAATAATCATAAATATAGTATTAATAATAAATTTAAAGCATAAAATTTCACAAGTTCTAAACAAACATTGTGATTCCACCTCGGATTATATTGAATCACCACTGATTATAGCTAGATACATTTAGAAACGTTCCACCTCCCACCGTAGCCACACTTAATGTGTTGACCGTTAATGTGGTGGTACCACGTTGGCAATTTTCAGTTAGGGTTTAGTTTTTTTAAGTAGGATTTAATTTTTTTAGTATGATTAATTTATTCATTTGGTACGATTTTTATGAGCCTATTGGAGCATTCCTCTAGATACATTTTAGAAATAAATATAACCACGTGAAAAAATTCTCCCTCTCATTGACATTGTTTTTTTCGAGTAACAAGAAACTTGATATGAAATTAAAAATGTCACACTTCATTGTTTTATATTTCTTTTTTAATTTCGAATTCAATTTAGTGCTATTTTTTTCAAATGGATCATAGCCATACTATAATCTTAGAATAAAAAATTATGCTATTATAATTATAATAATAATTATTATTTTTATGTTTAGTTATTTTCAAATAAATAAATAAATTAATTAATTAAAAATCTGATACAAAATAATTATTGTCGAAAAATGTTCATCATTACTCTATTACACGTACCATGGGTGCATTAACATAAATAATTATTTTTCTAATATAATTCAACCCTGATAATGATCTTCCCAAATGAATTGTCGAAATTCTACATTTTTGTAATAATAATCATGTTGTTTTTTTATATTGTTCTGAAAAAATGAGACATAAAATGATCCGTCGAATTTCGACGGGCGGTACACTAGTTATAGTAGTATAACTCTTTCTCTCTTCCTTTTTTTTTTTTTTTTCCTTCTAAAAAATTGAAAAAATAAATAAAAATTAATTAGTGGGTTATTACTTAAGGGGGTATATTCAATTCGGATTTTGTTAGATTTTTGTAGACTTTAAAAAGTCGGTGGATTTAGAAAATCCAGAGACTCCATACAGAGTTTGGTCGACTTTTTTATTGATTTACATAGATTTTCATAGAATTGACAGGATTGTGGAATATAGATTTTTTTTTAATTTTAATTTTTTAAAAATAAATTAACATATTTAATATAGTATTTATCTCTCTAACAAACTACTCTCTCTCCTCTCTCTGCTATTAGCTACGCCTTAAACCCCATCGCCTTCTTCTTTGCCCTCTCTCCGACTCTCCTCTCCATCCCCAGTTCCGACCTCATGCAGTCATAAGGAATTCATAACAGGTTAGTTATTACTATAACGTACTATGATATAAAAACAAGTCATTGGTAGGATATTATCAGCAGAAAAGCAATGGGAGGGAAATCAATTAGAAAATGGGATATCAAAATGGATTAATGGAATATTAAAAACCATGAACTAAATGTTTATTTGTTGCAAACAAAAGAATATAACTGCATGGGGATCTCATCAGGTCTAAATATAAAAAGAGTAGTGAAATGCAAATAAGACATACAAAAGAAAGATACACCAGAAGCAACTTTTCACGATTATCACTTTTTATTAGATTAATCTCCATTTCTAGTGATACTAATTATTGAAATCGTGAGCATGGTAGAAAGGTTATCATAATATCATGTAATGATTTGCTTCAGGAATACATCATAAAACTACCTATACATAATATTTTACAAGAATAATATTGCAATGCTTTTAGATTCTTGAAATTCAAAAAAAGAAAAGAAAAAAGAAAACATTAAAGCACGCCACGTGATGTGATCACAATATATGAAGCTTCAGGATCAACTCTTGTAATAATTTGACCACCATTTTATTTACAATTTTCCATATACCATTACGGTTAACCAGTGTTCTAAAAGTCCCTGCCTAGGCGCTAGGCGGTACCCCACCGACCCGACTAATGCTAAATTCGACTAGGAACTTAGCGACATCCTAATTATTGGTCAGATTAAAGTTTAATTAGTCTCTGAGTGTGAAATAATTGATATTTACGTTAACTAGGTTGTTTCCATATGTGATTTGGATGGTTAGACGGATTAGTACTAAATTAGATTACAAATATTGAATTCAATACATACTGATATTATGTTGAAAATTAGAAAAATTTGTTGCAGACTATGAAATTTATTGAATTGGACTATCAATTATCATATTCTATCTTTTAATCATGAAATTGGTAATACATTTATGAATAATATATGTTGATATAGTTTCTAAATGATGATATAATATAAAAATAATAAAAATAAGTATTGTGCTTTTAATCCGCCTAGTCCCCGCCTAGGCTCCCGCCTAACCGCCTAGGCGCTAGTCCCCTCTACAACCGCCCGACTAGCGACTAGCGATTTTTAGAACATTGCGGTTAACCGTCTATTTTGCTACATACATCATATATTGCATAATATTAATAAGACAAGAACACAAGGTAGTGTAAATAAGTGGATGTAAATATTTGTTACTTCATCTTCGACGACCAATATCTCCAGCTCTCGTCATCGCTTCCTCTGCAAAATCCAATCTTTACAGATCATCGTTGGGGAAAAAGTAGTGCGGTAGAAATTGTTGGAAATACGAGCGGAACGAGCAATCCCGGGAATGTCGATCACGTCCATTATCATCATCGTCGGCGGCGGCAGTGGCGGAGTCGTAGTCGGAGGACAATGGGGATGAGGCCACAGCGGAGAATCCAATCTTTACAGATCATCGTTGGGGAAAAAGTAGTGCGGTAGAAATTGTTGGAAATACGAGCGGAACGAGCAATCCCGGGAATGTCGATCACGTCCATTATCATCATCGTCGGCGGCGGCAGTGGCGGAGTCGTAGTCGGAGGACAATGGGGATGAGGCCACAGCGGAGGCAGAGGGGGACGATGGGGTGGCGTGGCTGCCGATGGAGTTCCGCCGTCGCTCTTTCAGGGCAGTCGTCGGAGATCTTCTCGTGCAGTCTTCCGTCGAAGTTGCTGAAAATCTTGAGAATATTATCAGCCATGAAATCCGTGGGAACAGCGGGTCGATGAATTCGAGGGGGGAAGAGTGTGATTTGTTTGTTGATGTTTTGCAGAGGACTGATGGGGAAAGAAGGGGCGGAAGAAGAACAGAGAAAGACGGGGATGAGAGTCAGAAGGTTGAGAAAGAGAATTATTTTACTTTTTCTTGAAAAAATTAAAATCCATAGAAATCTCTTGTTGTTAGAAGAGATTTTAGAGAGCTAAATCACTTTATAGTTTTGAAATAGAATCAAAGAAAATCCATAGAATAGTAAAATCCATAGACTTTTCAATACCTAAAGATTTTTAAAGACTTTTTAAAATTCATATTCAACACAAGATTTTTAAAGACTTTTGAAAATCCGAATTGAATACACCCAAACTTTGAAAGTCTAAAAAAATCCTATAAACTCCACAACCAATAGACCCCTTAGTAGCATATGGTTTGCTTTCGCCTTTTCCACACCCCATTATTTATTTATTTTTGATTTATTATCGTCTTTATTGAACTATCCAGGAAAGATCAATTTTATTTGGATTTTACGAAAAGTTAAACCTTTAATTCTCTCACTTCTTTACCGGGAGGAGTTAAACGATTTTGTTAATAAATCAAATAATTGGTATAGATTGATATACGATTACGCAAAGCTTATTATTACAAGATGTCAAGATCTTTTCACTAAAGCAAGCAAATTAAATTTCTAATATCATGAAAAGAAATAACCCTAAACTCGACTACCTTCACATTGATAAATGATAATTGAAGATGCAAATGTTTTGTTGTACATCTGAAATGGATAGTGTGGTGCAACTCGTGCTATTTAATTATAATAAACAATATA
Organism: Mentha longifolia; assembly: GCA_001642375.2. Lineage (NCBI taxonomy): Eukaryota > Viridiplantae > Streptophyta > Magnoliopsida > Lamiales > Lamiaceae > Mentha > Mentha longifolia. Next base: position 14,785,195 of record CM038119.1, on the reverse strand, counting down.
ATAAATTCGAATAATATATATGCATAAATTATTTTTTCCTTGATACAAATTAATATGCATGTGAATGTTGGTTCAAGTAAGATACAAATATATGTTTTTAAAAAATTGAATATGTGCTATATTCAATGTTTCTTGATATTATGTAGAAGAAGATTAAGCAAATAATACACCGTGTTTTACACAAACTACTTAATAAATCGACACATACACACTCTCAAATATACTTAATATGTATAATGACCGACCAAATTTAGCAACGAGATAATACTGTGAATTTCTACAAATATAGGGCATGTGCTTTCATGTGCTTTGCATAATTGATTTTGTTGTGCAGAACGTGCCTACCATTAACATAGTATGGCTTGCTTCTATTATAAATAAGTTTTAATTTAAGTCAATTACATAACAAATAATGTCGTTTATATATTTTTATTTTTTTGGTTAATATGAATCTATGTTTATGCTATGTGATCATTTTATGATATGATATACAGTTAGTTCTCAATCAATTAGTTAGCATTACTCTACTAGGGGTGTTCTCTCTGATCCATAAGAAAATAGAGGGTTAAGAAAGTAAGATTTTATCTTATATATGTTCTTTGAAATGGAAAATCAAGTTTATTCGAATATTAAATGTGAGAAAAGATTATCAGTTTAAACTTGAATATGTTAACGTTATTATGAATACTAGTACTTCTACCCGTGCGACGCACGGAGTATGCTTTTTTTTATTATAAAAAAATATTGTATAAAAGTAATTTTTTGTTTTTTCACGTCAATACAATATTATTTTAGAATTGTAAATGTATACATCTCATATATTTTAAATTTAATTTGAGATTTTTAATACCTTAATCAAATTAATATACATAATCCGTTCCTTCCATAAATGTACATATTTCGTTCCTTCCACATAATCCATGTGGCGGTGTACAAATGTTAAAAGAATAAATTTTTTATAATAAAATCAGGAAGGTATCGAATTATTTAAGAGTTTTTTTTTTCAAAATTAAATTTTGAAAGAAAAGTTGTATATAAAGTATAGTAATTAACTTTTAATGTACTAAGATTTGTGATAGTTCAATTATAGTTAATTTTTCTTGAGAATAGCGATATATTGTGCTATTTAGAATGTTTAAAGTGTTTTTTATATATGATGGTGAGTTGTAGTAACTTTCAACTTATATGAACCTACATGACTAATATGTCGAACTATAGAAAATGTGGCGTTACTTATGAGATATATGGACTAATTATTTTTATACTGTTTGATTTATTTATAAAGAATAATTTCCAAAATATTAAAATTTCACCACAAATTTATAAATCTATAAATTATAAAAAATCTCCTTATATACGACATTCTTGGTAGACTGGCTGCTCTTATTATCCTTGTCGCAAATCAAGATTTTCAAACCACTTCTTGTACGAACTTGTGAAACGGTAAGATAAAGTTGACTATAATCCACATGGCAAAACTATAAGGTTTGAAAGAGTCGATGCAGTTAAAGTGCATTTAGATATGTTGATGTACATTTAGTTTGTATCACATAAAAGCTAACTCAAAGTTCAACTATCCTTAATTAGCATTAGCAATTAATATTTCCACAAGTCAGCTACAACAAATTTTGGTTGCTCTTATTATCCTTGTCGTAAATCAAGATTTTCAAACCACTTCTTGTACGAACTTGTGAAACGGTAAGATAAAGTTTACTATAATCCACATGGCAAAACTATAAGGTTTGAAAGAGTCGATGCAGTTAAAGTGCATTTAGATATGTTGATGTACATTTAGTTTATACTAACTCCGTCTCATTTATTTAGTCCCATTTGTTTTATGCACGTATTTCCACCGAAACCTAGTATGGGTTTTGAAATATAATTTTGTAGTATCGTTTATTTTACGGGATACTATGAGTGTCATAATATCCCGTAAAAAAAACGATACTACAAAATTATATTTTAGAACCCGTACTAGGTTTCGGTGGAAATACGTGCCAAATAGTAAATGGGACTAAATAAATGAGATGGAGGTAGTATCACATAAAAGCTAACTCAAAGTTCAACTATCCTTAATTAGCATTAGCAATTAATATTTCCACAAGTCAGCTACAACAAATTAAAGGTGAAATAGTGAAATTTGAATATTTTCAATTTTTTAAAATGGCATAATATATTTCTTAGCTCATTAGCAGAAAGAATATCAATAAATTACTTATATGGTTGCTCATCTGAAAGCCAATGAGAGGCAGCTAAGCCAAGTCTGAGATGTGTGTTCATATTTTTCCAGTTCCCTAAGATGATGATGATGACGATGATAAAATAATACGGAGTAATCTCATATACAGACTGGATCCTAACTACAAGTAAGCAATGAAACAGATATGGAGACATTTATGTCACATTTTGATCAAACAACTGACCTATTCCAGATACATGTGACTCGCACCACTCTAATAATGAATAGAAGAACTATTTTATTCATCTTCAATTATCGAATAGTGTTTTCTCTTACCTCAAATCAGCTAGGTCTAAGGCGAGCAAAAACTCCTAAATTGGGAAGAAGGCAATGTTCCTAAGTCATAGATCTTTCATTCCTGCAAGACCACGAAGCTGCTCACAGACTATGAAGGTCATGGTTGTTTGTGTGCCCAATCTTGCAAACATCTCAAATACCTTACAAAAGAAAAATAGTTAGTTACACAATTGAGTAGTTCGAGATGAATCTTAATGAAACTTAGAGTCGTACTCACCCTTTGTAGAGACCCCGAGGACCTTCAGTTTGCAGAACCTGGAATTAATTGAACACGAAATGGTTGTCAGATACATATTGCGTCGTTACCGAGTTAAAGGCTGGTCCATAGGTACAATAATTCAATCACATAAATGGGCGATGCTCTCAAGAAGCAATGTTACTTATTCCAAATCATAAACATAGCTTTTTATCTGGAGGCTGGAGGCTGTTTCCTGAAATCAATCATTAAAGACACAAGTGAGTACAAAGAGGAAAGTCATCTAAGAGAATACCAATCACACAGTAAAACCTGCATTGCTTCGATCTGCCAACATATATATATATATAGTTCACAAGTTTTAAAAGGGTTCTTATAATATCTAATCTCTCTATATATATATACATGAATTGAATAAAATATATATCATATTCTATTACTAATTCACATATCTCTCTAAAAAAAGAATTTCATCATACATTTCATACACAATAATCTTAGGCCCCTAAATATATTCACTCAGTTAGCATAACTGCCATAACACAAATTGGGGTTGCCATCACATTTGTTCTCATCAAATATTGGGAACTATACATGCAAATGTTGGAATTTTCCCAATAAATGCTCTAAATTAAATCCATAATTAAGTTATGGTAATTCCATTAATTAATAAACTTTGATAATGGATTTAAAATCTACATTTTATGTAGATAAATCTAGTG
>CM038119.1:14754452-14778450 GCA_001642375.2 Mentha longifolia | reverse complement strand
TATATTGGGCCTGATGCTTGGGCCTAGTAGTTAGGCCATATCCTATCAGTTACCTTCTCGGGTATGACATCTCGGATATGGTAGATTACTGATGAACTTAGTCTAAGCAGACGCTTCTAAAATCAAAGAGGATTTTAGTGAATATAGACTTTTTAAGCAAAACCCTATGTTTCACTGTACGTATGGTTGACAATAAAACCAGTTTCGGGCATGTGTTCACTGAGTACATTCGTATTCAGCCCTGTACATTATTTCTGGTGTGCAGGTTGAAGCGGAGTGACCGGCGGAGCTTTTGTCAAATTAACGATTTATAGTCGTTGAATTCTCTTGGTAATACATGTCTCCATACATATATTTATAACTATCTTTCCGTTGCGTACACTCTGAAATCCTATGTCTATTTCAATTTGGTTGTAAGTTAAGTCAGAATCTTGACAAGCAATATCGTACTTTATCAGTTTATCTAGTAGTTCAAGTTTGCTTCATGAGCCGAATTTCCAGAGATATTCCACCTTTCCACCCATTATTTAATAATTATATTTGTAGTCACGAATTCACCAAACTTAGCTATCGATTAGCAAAGTGCGATCGTGACATGTATAAAGCAAAAAAAAATAAATAGTTTTTCACCTTAAACTACTTTGGGTATCGGTTCATTCTCTTTTATTTCTGTAATTTTTGGTCCTTCAAAATCTCTGAAAATTCTGAGTTCTTTCCAAGAGTATTCTGTTTCTAGGTAATTTTTCCTAATCTTTTGATGGTTTACTTTATAAAAATACGTAATTATTCATAAAAGTTTTTCGAAAATTTAGAAATTTGGTCTCGCCTAATTGATTTCTTTGAATCGAGTTTTTGAGAAGAATTTGAGGGAAGAATTTGATTTCGTTATTTAATTTTTCTTCCTGGTGGGTACTATGGGTTTTAAAAAAAACATGGAATTAATTTGGGATGTGTGTGTTTGCCGTGAGTTCATTGAAAGGATTTATATTTCATTTCTTTTTATATTCCATTAGTATTGCACCAGTGCTATGCACGGTTGTAATTTAAAAATGCTATGTAGTCACAATTTTAGAAATGTAAACAAAATTAGTATAATTTATGTTACGAAAACATCGAGAAATAATAGTTGAAATAAAAATATTAAAATAATCTAGTGCGATAATAACTTAGAGAACAATAAATATTTAATATTACATAAGACATCTCTAACTTAACGAAAAGAAAAATAGTACCATAAAGAAGTAATATTCAGATTTTATAAATTCTGAAATACTTATTTATAGTACAACATTGGTAATTGTCTTCTTCAGTAGTAAAGATTTTCAAACCATTACGACTACGGGCTCTAGAAAAATATTGTCGGAATTTATGTTCTAACAAAATTCTATATTTTTGTTGTTTTGTCTTTCTTCTATTTTCTCTCTTGTTCAAGAGATGTTCTGGACTAAGAGAGAGTGATGTTGTGGCCCATACCGAAGATATTCATGATAGGCTGCGGGGCTGATGACTATGTGGGCTGCAGAGCTGATGGATGTAAGCCCAATATCATAATGGATTGACGGTGATTGTATTCAGCTAGGGTTTGGAGCCAAGTGATAAGGGTTGAGGGAGGATAAGATTTGATCTTATCTCAAACGAAGCCCTAACTTGGTGGACAAGTGTTGAGCTGTATATAAGGAGAAAGATGCATTTGAAATAGTTACGCTTTTTGGAGATATAAAGGAGAGAGTTTAGTGATAATCTAGAGAGTTATCCAATCATTTTAGTCGAGTAGTTCTCTAACTTTTGTTAGATTTTCTGTTTAGTATTTTACTCGACTTACAATTCACATTCAATTAGTGAATTCTTTTTACCTTGAGGCACTGCAAGATATAATTTATATCTTGCAGGAAAAATCGTCTTCGTCTTCGTTTTGTTCTTCCTATTTCTATTTTTCCACTGCGCCAATACCAGTACAATACCAGTAGAGGTGCTTGCAGAGCAAGTCTCTACGGACATCGCCTTGCTCACCCCTATTGAGATACCAACAAATACATTTCTTTTCAGAAAATAAAGATTAAAGATTAAAAAGACATTTCTTTTCTTCTAATAATTGCTTACATAAAAAAAAAACAAAAAAAAAACATGTAAATAAATTTACCTAAAGAATTATGCATTCCAGAAAAGAAGCAATCTTGATTTGCATCCTTGCTTTGAAAATGTTCGGCCTTTGTTTGCTTTATATTTTGATGCGAACGATAGACGACATGCTCATTTAATATTACATCCAAATGGGCCTTACGTCAAACAAAATCCATTCAATTGAATTTAAATATAAATATTATATCTTATAAATTTTACTCACAAACTTTATAAGCATTATAACTTATTCATTTTTGTTCCATTTTTAACATATAATATATCAATTTAAAGATCTTTTTGTGATCTTTAATTTAAGATATATATTGTACGTGCTTTTCATATGAGAACTATATAAAAATTGGAAGAAAAGAAAATTTACAAAAAAAAAATTAAAAACAAAGATGGAGAAAAAAGTGGGCCGGTATGCATAACCTCATGAAAATATGAAATGCGGATTAATTAATGGACTTAATTGTTTCTTTTTTAAAACCCTCAAAGATGAAAAAATTACAAAATCACCATCTAAATTGATTTCAAATCGAAAGATTCATATATATATATATATATATATATATTGTTGTAAATATATTTTATATATGGACATTACTTATTCATTAGGGTTTCTCTCTCTTGTATATATACCTCGTGTGTATCCCATTTGTAACTTATGGTGAATAAGATTAATGAGAAAACCCTAATTCTACCGCCGTCTTCTCCCTTCTCTCTTTCTCTTCTGTGTTCTTTATTCTGCTCTATAATATTTACTTTACAACACGTTATCAGCACGAGTCTGTAACCAATTGAGCGGATCTTGAATCACGAAGTTCTAACCAATTGAGTGGATCTTGATGATGTCGCTAATCAAATCGAATAGATTTTGAAGATATGCCCTAGAAAATAATTGTGTCTTCTATGCGAGGTATTATCCGATCCTAATTCTTTTTGTTGAATTTAATTTAAAAGTTTTCGACGACTACATTTTGTTTTGAATTCGTGAACTGATTTCCGTCCAAAGTTTTTATGTGATCAAGATGATTTTTGTTTTTGTGATATGAAAATGTTATATACGGATGCGAATTTGGTTACTGACTATACATGAATTGTTTTTATTGATTTCTTAATTCTCTGCAAGGATATTTTCTATAAAAACTTTCATAATTGTCTTTGGTATGTTCGATGTATAATTGCGGAGATGTTCAATGATGATTATATATGAATTATTTAATCTATTGCCGGTGATATTAGTTTTGTTCTTTTGAAAATTAGACTGATTGTTTAATTTGTAAATTCTATAGTTGTGTGTTTCGAGTTTTTTTTTTCGATGTCCCCAGTCTATATTAAATGAGTTATGTTGTCTGATGGTTTATTGCTCGTATACTTCGCTGAATTATGGAATTGAGTTGAATGGTTTAGTGATCTGATTTGATCTCTTGCTTGCACTTATCTTTTAGCGATTGATTTTGTATGATACTTATTGATCATTACGAAAAAGAAGGGGACAATAATCATAGTTGTACACTGTTTGTTGTTTGAGTTGAGATATTTAGTGCTATTGGTAACGATTGGATTTAGATGCTATTGTTTGGCTATGATACTTATCTTGGGTGATTTTTTTTATTGCTCTATTTACTTGGTGATATTATGTAATCTTAAGTTTCTTGTGTATTTAGAGCATTAGTTTTTGTTTATTTTCCTTAACAACCGAGAAGAACAGTCTTTTTAGCACACAAATGACAATGCCTTGACGGAGAAATGTTCAATTCATAGTATGACCAATTAGGTTAATCCCTGAAGGATTATATTATATCAATAAAGTTGTTGAAGGATTAAAGCAAGAAGCCCATAACATGGATTATCCCAAAGATTTAGCCCTGAAGGTGAAAGCTTTGATATCTTTTCGAATAAGATACTGTTATTTCATAATAATCCTTTAACGATCACAATTCTCTCCCAAAATAATATGATTGGATTACTTTTATTTTGTACTCCACCAATAGTACACATTTAAGATAAATTATAAGAAATATTACTTTGTACTCCAGCAGTAGTACATGAAAATATATAGTTTTTTCTTCATGGCAATCTCTGAAGGAACACGACAAAATTTTCATAGTTCTCCCATAAGTATAATTGTTTGAGCTCATATATTAAGATTGTGTACTCCAGAAGTAGTACATAACTAAAATAAATTATATGTAAGGATCGATCCTAAGTATTTTTTTTACTTTTATTGAAAGTCATTCGTAATTATCAAATGATGCCTGAAGCACATGCTAGCATCTACTTATAGAAGCACACTCGAGGGGGATCTAAGAAATTTTTTGTTGATCCTAATGTGGTGAAACAAGTGTAAGCTAATCGAGATCATGAATATATTATTCTCCTATAGCCCATGACTACGAAAAATTATGAATTGTATATATTTGTTTGTCTGCAGCAAACTTGATAATTAGAGCACCAAAATAAAATTTTGGAGAATATTATATAGATTTTTATGTCTTAACTTTCGCTAAAAAAAGGGGGAGAATTTTTATAATTCAATTGACAATATCCTTATTGTCAACTCTAGAAGAGCTTCTTCGATTCCATATTGACTGTCTTCCATTTTGTAAAAACAGTATAACCAAATATGATGTTGCAATGATTTTAAAATACCCAAATTATTCTCAAATTTATTAAAGCATGAGTGTTTGGGTCATTCCCCTTATAATTAGTGCGTGATAATAAAAATCATCATTTCCCATCTGCTAATTCTATTTATCACCACCAAAACGTACATATATGGCTCTAAGAAAAATTACGTGTACTCTCCGTCAAGAATCAAAAATTTGATAGAGCCAAAATTATCGGGGATCATTTGATTAATTGGTACGTTATTCTTATAATCCAACTAAATCATTTCACGGCATTAGGGGGAGATATGAATGAAAGAATGCTGCAAAATTCTTGTTGGGTTAAATAGTAATTCACGCACTACACAAAATGAACTGAAAGTTCAAACAGTTATTGACTGCCAATTGAGTGATTTTATATACTTGTTTAGATGCACCATACTGAACTGAAGTTCTTCATGAACTAAATAAATTGATTGATGCTCTTAATGCCTGAAGCGTGAAAACTATTTTGGTGCTAAAGATAAAATCCGCGGTAGTAATATCAAATCATTAAATGATATTACTCTAGTAAACCTCCTGAAGAGGACCGTTCCGCAAACGAGAATCCCAAATGATATCACTCTATGTATAGAACCTCCTGAAGAGGATCGTCCTGTAGACGAGAATCCCAGTTGTAGGCCCCAATAAGTAGTCATTGGTGTGGGGGGGGGGGGGGAATACACCAATTAGCCAACAATTTTGATTTTTCAAAACAATTTGATCTTACTGAGTCGTCACTTCAGTTTATCAGAGCAACTTAGTTTTTCCAGCTCAATCAGTAAACTGCTGAGCTTGCAAAGCTAACCTGCGTGCGGAAGTTTGGTGGAAAGGTTGGCTAACTGTTTTCAACACAGTTTTCAAAAGATTTCAGTTCAGATAACTGCTCATGCAAGACAGGTTACAGTAGTGCATGTTGTGAACATGCAAACTGTGTAAATAAAGATGTAAAAGTAAGTAGCAAGAGAGAGAAACACGAGGAGTTTTTATCGTGGTTTGGAGTAAACAGCTCCTACGTCCACGCCAGATCCCGTCGAATCTGTAATCCCTTAACTTGAGATATTCGCTCCTTTTAACACTGGTGGAGGTCCAGTCCAAATTCAAGTCTTTCTTTAGACTGAATCTAGCACGATTCTTGAGTCGTGTCTCTTCTTACTTTACATACAATCTTACTAACACTAAACAACTAGCACTTATATCCAAACTAGAGAGCTGTGAATAGCTATCGCCGTTAGGAATACAACTCAATCAACTACACTAATTATCAACTGTGATGGTAGTGAGAGTGTGTGTGATGTGTTCTAGTAAAACAATTTCCAGAGATATCAGAAATCTGCAAAGATCAACACTTGGGAAAGCTCTAGTAATTTCGAGTGTTGATTGAATGATTTTCAGCTTGAGATTTCTGCAGCGTTTCGGCTTGTATTTTGAGTTTCCCGTTAATTTTTTCTGGAATGAGTTGAGGTATTTATAGTGAAGCATTTGAAATAGAGCCGTTGGAAGTGTGTCAAGATTTGCAGTACCGTACTCTGACACAATTCTTGTCGTTGGGTGAGAACATGTTTCTCAACCACAGCTCAGGTTGGTCTTCACAGGTCGACCATCCTATACCTCGAACTGTCTTCGGTCTTCTGTAACCTTCGTGTGAAATCTTCGAGATAGGTAGGAGCCGGTTACATAGACAAATTACCTAATGGAACAATATGACATATTGAGTAGATTAGGTACAAGGTTGCACTACCAACCTTGACCTTTACATGAGCAACCTGTCCGAGTTAAGCTTGACTGATCCAAACACGGAGACCAGCCTGTTCCACTTAAACCTGTATCTAAGTGTGGTTTCTAATAGCATTATCAAAACTCAGTTTCAAAGGGTTCCCAACAATTTCCCCCTTTTTGATAATGCCGAAACCCACACTTTACATTTTGGCTTAGAAATTGAATTAAAAACAAATCAAAGGTTTGATGCCCAGCCAACTGCATGATAATAAAAGTTAGAAAATTTTAAAGCCTAACATGCAAAGGCCTGGACAAAGAGAGATTGTCATCAGGAACAAAAGATGATCGTAATTCATTTATAGTATCAACTGAGTTGATATGCACAGCTGCATATATGCTCTCGCGAATCGACCTGTACTCATCACAGTTTGTGATTTTGCAGCCATACTGAGCTGCGACACTCCTAATGAATGTATTGATTTTGTTAATGTCTGGAGTATTAGTGTCACAAACAGTGGGAGGTCGGAAGGTCTCTTTCTTAGGCGGATTGAGCGTGATCTTGTCTTTTGCAGCTTTCACCCTGACTCTTTTGATGAATTCGCGATCTGGAAAAGTCTGCAGCCAGTTGTGAAAGGCTGTTTTGGTATTGCCAGTATATCGAGCATCGATTTGCAACCAGTAGTGGTGCAAGATGAATTGGTTGATGAACTCGTCCCATATAAGCTGATCTTCCACTGGTAACCAATTCAACAGTTCTCTTTTATCAACCTGTTCCTTGTAGCTTTCAAGTCCTTTGAAGCTTGCCACGCGAGCTTTGTCCCTTGCTCTCTGTTTCTTCAAATCTTCAAGAAACAGCTTCTGCTTACCTTCATCTGCGCAGTCTTCTGCGGTATATCCAACTTCTGCCATAAGTCGGATGAGGTTGGATTCACCTTGTGCTTTTTCTTGAGCAGACAACTTGGAAATAGCAGGATGAGGGGCGATTGTCACAGACGGAGCAGCTTCTGTTTGCATCACAGGTTGGTCAGAGCGACCTTTGCCTCTGCCTTGAGGTGGTTGGGTAACCTGCGGTTGCGTAACCTGCGGCTGCGTAACCTGCGGCTGCGTAACTTGTTTCTCCTTGCCTTTCCCTGATTTTGAAGCACCACGTTTTTCTTTGCCTTTCCCTTCCCCCTTTTCGGCATTATCATCAATTAAATTCTGAACAAGGGTGTTGAGGGAGGCTTGTTCATCAGAGATCAAGGACAGGTCTGTGCTGATCTTTTCCTTGAACTGCAGTAGGGAGTTGATGTTCCCTTCCATCTCCTCCTCTTTCTTCAGTGAGTTGGATGTGGTTTGAGTAAGCTTTGTAGAAAAGTCGTTTACAAGCTTGTTGAGTTGTTCAAACTCGTATTGCAAGCCCTCAATAGAAGATTTGTAAGCGACTTTCAATTCAGACAGCTGGATGAGAAGCAGCTGGTCCGTTTCTGCTTTGAGTTGTGTGGAGATGAAGGTTGCGAACTGGCTTGCCACTACTTCCTTAATAACTTGTGGCATTTCATCCCTTATGTTGGCCTGCATGGCGGATGCAGCTTTATCCATAGCTTCAATCTTGTCAGCAATCTTCTTGTGTTCTTCAACCTCTGTTGCCTTCTCCTTGGAAACCTCCTCAATTATAAAGTTCTTCAAATTGTCTTGCACCGCAGTGAGAGGAGTTCCAGCGGTTGCAACAGAATATATATTTGCACGATCATGATCGGACTCTGTGTCTTCACTGTTCCGGGTGGAAGAGGGAATAGGACTGAAGACATCATCCTCTGGAAACTTGAAATTATAGGAACTGCGATCATAAGTGTAAAAAGGTTTCAAATCAATATTGAGAGCCCTGGCCTCTCTCTTCATCCTAGAGAGGACAAAAGTCATGAAGTAATCGCGAGCTTCAGGAATTGAAGCATAGCCAAAATACTTCCCCAGGGTGTGCTCTTCAATTTCAAGCTGTTTGATGGGATGAATCAGGAATATAGACTTCAAATCACTGTATGATATGTCCTTCCCATCGAGCAAAGTACGCAGTCTGTACGCCATTGCCCTGGTCTCTGGTGTGAGATCAATTCCGGGAAAAGACTCCAAAACTGTCTTTTCAGCATTGATCTCGATTGAGTTGACCAGCATGGCAGCTGCAGTTTTCACGGGATCTTCTTGAACATCATCATCATCGGAAGAGAGGATAAGATTGATGTCGATCTCTGGTGGAGAGCTGAGATGAGGAGAGGCTTCACCGGACTGCTGGTGGACAACAAATGAAGTGTCGAGATTTTCTTCCTCGAAATCTGTCTTGTCCTCCGGTTGAGATTCAGTATGACTCTGGCCAGCTATCTCCAGAACTGGAGCCTTGAAGATATCATGAACAGAGGAAATAGGAATTGAAACCTGTGCTTTGGGATCTGTCTGTTCAGTGATGTCTTCGAGTAGAGCGACGGTTGGACGAGCAGGCCGGTGTTGCACTTCAATTTCAGCAAACTCTGTATGCAACCTGCGCGAGATGGGAGTTGGAGATTTGATTCTCACAGACTTGGGAGGTCTGCCAAGCTGTTTGCTGGGGGCATGCTGTCTCTTCCTTCTATTATCTCGCTGTTCTGGGGTACCCAGGCTGGGTTGGACCTACCCATTTCATACAGAAATGGTTTGACCAGGTCGTCATTCTTGGCAAAGACGGTCATGTCAACCCTAATGATTAACTCAAGTTGTTTCTGGTCCTTGGGGACCTTTTCCTTGTTGAAAGGCGTCATTCCACTCCAATTGAGGTCGGGGTGGAGACATTGAATTAGAGAGCAGATTTTGGTGCCTAGGCACAGGTTCCTGGCAACACGGAATTCGTTCAACTTTTCACCTTCAAACGTGATCGAGAGCTGCTCGATTTCTTTGTTGATGAGTTCGAGAAGAAAGCGGGCTCAGTTCACGTCTAGACCCTGCACAATTGTAGTCATCACTCTGAACTTCGCTGGAGTGACAGCATCGTGGTTACCAGAGTAACCAAGGAAGACCTTGTGGACAAAGTCAAAGAGGACTCTGTATGCAGGTCACAGCAGAGGTCGCGAGAACTTCTTTCCATCATATTTTGCTGCAGGCTGCATCAAAGCTTTCTGATACACAGATTCCAAATTTGCATCAGGAATATCCAAAATGAGACCCATGGGCTTGTGAAACAAGATTTCCACGGTTCCCGAATCTGCGATGCCGTAGGTCCGAGTGATGAGCGGTAGAATGGGAATGGGCGCGTCGGGCTCATCAGGTATCGGAAGATAGAATTGGGCAGATTCTACATCTTCTTGGCAAAAATAAGAGAGAATGAACATAGCGACTTGTTGAGGAAGCCAGAATTTTGGCTCATGAGAGATGATTTTGTAAAAACCATCCGCTTCTTTAATGGTGGAGTACATCTCGTTCAGGCCGGCGTAGCCGTATGTAGAGAGATTTGCCGTGGGCTCCATGAGAATAAACTCCTGTATGTACTGGATCTTCTGTTATGCCGTCGTTGGAAGATCTGGCTGTGTGCTTGTACCGGTTGTATGCTTGACGTTGTGAGAGGTGGATTCTCCTGCTTCGAGAAAGTATAAGTGAGAACTTAGAATGTCGAATTTTGACAGAGAGGAGTTGCAGATAAAAATGGCGGAAGAATGCAGAAATTTAAATGAGAACGACGATGCACAGTGATGAGCACATATATAAGAGAAAATGAGCGGTTGTGATTGAAGTATTTCAACCGTTCAATAGATATGATTAAATCCCTAGAAATCCGTGAGGTAGTGGGTGCATGGGGTGGTTGTGAAGCCCACTCGCACAACCCTTACACTCAACCATTGCCTCGCATTTAATGCGGATTTGATACTGTGCATACACTTTTTTGACATACATGGAAAGTGAAGTACGAATGTTATGTACTGTGTCAGAATATCCTTAACAATGATTTCAATAAATAACAAAACACATGCTTCAATAAATGAAAATTATTGATAATGCATAAAATTTATCAAGTGAAGCAAGAAATATTTCATTGAAATTTGAACATTTGGAAATATTAAGGCATATCATTGACATATTTAAAACGTAATTTCAAGAACATGGAGACTAATACAGGTCGTCCATGACACTTCCCTATGCAAACTGTGACTTATCCACAGTTTCTGATCTTGCAGTTTCCACCTAGCTGGACTGTCCTTTGTCTACCACGAACTGCCCATGTGCATCCTTTTCACCAATGTGAGATTTGATGAACTCCCACAGCTTGACACTCTCAGCTTGTAAAGCTGCAACCTTTTCATCAACATACATCTTGTTTTCCAGTTCCAACATGTTAAGCTTTCGAGACATTTTAAGGAATTCTGCGTTGAAGAAGGATAACATCTTGTCAATTGCACTTGAGCTGTTGAAAGAGGATGGAGGAGCTATGGACGAGGAGCCAAGGGCTGCGGAGTCTGGAGCTGCGGAGCCTGGCGCCTGGTCCTGAGCTTTGGACGGGGAGCCTGGAGTGGACTTGTCACCATCAGGTTCCATATCAACCTGTGGAGGGGCAGGCTGCGTTGGACTAGCAGGTTTGGGATCTGCCTCCACGACGGTCGCTGTTGCAGATCAAGTGGTGTGCTTTTGTGAGGGTACAGACTGCAGATCCGTCATCTTCCTTTTCCCTTTTCTGATTTTCTCAGCACGGTCAGTGTCTTCTTCTTCATTCTCACTGTCATCTTCACTTTTATCTTCATCTTCCTTTGAATCGCGCATCTCTGTGAGCAAACGCTTGGTTGCACCTTTTGCTTTGTTGATCTTGTGTGGCAGAATGCCAAGTATCATGAGCAACTGGTTGCAGGTGTGAGGAACCAGCTTGTCCTCAGGAAATCCGGTGCAGACAGGCCACATATGATTTGTAAGTGTTCTCTGCAGAATGATGGAGAGCTTGGTGCCATGATGAAGTTGCATGTTGGCCTTGATCCTGGCAGGTCGCTCCGCAGCCTCTTTGATGAACAGGTTGACTAGCACCCTGGCCCAGTTAACATCTAACTGCTTCACCACAGCAGTCAACAATTTGAACTTCAACAGAGTGACAGCTTCATTCGAGCCTAGATAAGAAAAGAACAAGTTGTGGACGAACTCGAAGAGGAATCTGTACTCAGACTTCAAGTCATGGCGGTTGAAGGTTTTCTGATCGTAAACCTTCTTGGGCTCGAACAGAGCTTGCTGATACACATTGTTGACAGCATCCATGGGCACATCATCAATTGTTGTGATAGCCCCTGTATCCGTCAATCTGTAGGTCTGAAGGACGAGTGGAAGAATATGAAGCCTTTCTTCTTCATCGTTGACTAGAAAAGTTGCCGTTGCGGGATCTCCGGCCATCGATTCCAAAGAACACAGCAAATAGGAAACATTCATCAGTAGCGTCACTCGCGGATGTTGAGTGATGATATTGAAGAAACCATCACATTGGGTGATAGCTTCAATCATCGGATCCAAGCCTCTGTATCCATACTTGTCTAGCACAACAACTTTCTCAAAGAAGATGAGAGGGGTTGCTTTCTTTACTTGAGCACTTAGTGAATCTGTAGACATTTTTGCAGAGAAAGTGAGGAATGATTTTTGAGAAAGTAAAGAAATTTTGAAACTTGATTTCAAAGAATTTCAAGAAACGCGTAAGGATTTCAAGAATTTCTCTCTATTTATAGAGTCTTCTCTAACGGTTAAGATTTTATTAATAAATCTCAACGGTGAGGGAGGCACGTGAAAAAGGTGATTCAGAGAAGGTGAGATTCACGCGTTTCTTCTCTCTTCTTTTTCCTTCTTAAATTGACATAAATCCCTTGATTTTCGTGAAAGACTTTTCAAACTCTTAACAGTAAAAAGATTTGAAAAAGATTTTTGAAAGGATAAGTAAGGAGTGGAAATAATAAATTTTGCTTGATCTTAATTCGCACCTGTACTATCTTCAGGTTGAGTCTCCCTGTACTCACAGATAGATTCATCAAAAACAATATGTGGTGTTACTTCCACAATCTGAGTCTTCTTGTTAAAAACTTTGAAGGCTTTGCTGATCTCTGAATATCCTACAAATATTCCTGGATCTGCTTTGCTATCAAATGTTTTTAACTGTGATTTCCCATTATTATGAATGTAACACACGCAACCAAAAGATTTAAGATATTTGAATCGAGGTTTCTTATCTTTCCACAGCTCGTATGGAGTTTTTCCATGTCGTTTATGAATGATTGATCTGTTCTGAGTGTAACAAGCTGTGTTGATTGCTTCCGCCCAGAACTTCTTGGGAAGATTGGTTTCATTCAGCATTGTGCGAGCTGCTTCCTTTAGAGACCTGTTGCGTCATTCAACAACACCATTCTATTGAGGTGTGCGAGCTGCTGAAGTTTGATGTGTAATTCCATTTCTAGTACAGTAGGACTCAATCATATGATTAAGAAATTTTGTTCCACGATAGGATCTAATTGAGATCACACTTTTGTTTTTCATGTTTGACAGTCTGGTGAGCAGCGCAGGTAGCTCTACTAGCGTCTCCTTATTTTTATGTAAGAAAATAACCCAAGTATATCGTGAGTAATCATCAACAATAACGAGAGTATACTTTTTACCATTAATGCTTCTAGGAGTTACTGGACCAAATAAATCCAGGTGGAGTAATTCCAAGATTCTACTTGTGTTGTGAGCTGCAATGCTTGGAAATGACGATTTGGTCTGCTTTCCAGCTTGACAGGCTTCACAAACATGATCTTTGTAGTAGACTTGATCTGGAAGGGTCATCTGCGAGCTTCTTGCGAGCAAGCTTGATGATGGTTTTGAAGTTTAAGTGACATAGTCTCTTATGCCATAGCCAGCTAACTTCAGGTGCAGATTTGGTGACCAGACAGGTTTCTTTCTCATCTGACCATTGTACTATGTACAAGTTATCCTGCAAAATACCGGTAAGAAGAATTTCTTCTCCTTCCATGTTATTTATAACACATATGTTAGCAGAAAATTCTACTCTTTTTCCTGTAGAGCTGAACTGGCTTACTGAAAAGAGATTATGATTTAAACCTTCAACATATGTGATGTTAGATATTGTTGTTTTACCAATAACTAGATTACCGTAGCCTCTTGTTTTCCCTTTAGAGTCTCCTTCAAAAGTGACTAGAGGTCCGTCACATTCAATGAAGTTTGTAAGCATGCTTTTGTCGCAGGTCATGTGTTTTGTGCATCCACTGTCAATGATCCAGACTACGCCGCGAGCTGCTCGCTTTCTCCTTTGAGTTTTCCCATCCTGCAATTAGACAGTTTTAGCAACCCATATGAATTTGGGTGCTTTGTTAGCAGGTTGAGTTTTAGCAGCTTAGTTTCCAAGCTTCTTCTTTGGAAACTCCTTCTGTTGACTCGTGGCTTGGTCCGTTGCTTATTTGTTGAGTAGAAGGTTTCATTAGAGTATGCAGACTGCTGTTGGTAATGAGCAGGTTGATAATGATCATTTTGATAGTACTGCTCCATATATCCACATCTGCAACAATCATTTGCAAATCCACTTCCATGTGGAAATTGATAATGCCTACTTGACAGCTCAGGATATTGGTACCAATGATGGTCGTACCAATAACCTTCATTGTCAAGTATTTGTTGATTTGGCCACTGCTCATGGTAAATGTTTGGTTGTGGTTGAGCAGTCTGAATGATTCTTGGTTGAGAGATTGCATTTCTTTTGCTAGCAGTTTGCACCATTCTTAGAGCAGGTTGGCTTCCTTTTTGATAAGCTTTTTGACCATATAGTTTCCTAGGTCGCTCAACCTTTTGTTGTTCAACTGACGGCCTTGGCTACTGTTTCTTGATAGCAGGTTTTCCATGCTCTTTCACTAGGATTGCTTGTGGTTGCCGGGCTGGATTTTTCAGTTTGAGCTGCTTGTCTGGTAGAGTGTGATGAGCTTTGCTTTCAGCCAATCCTTTTTCTTTCTCGAACAAGACCTTCTCCTTTTCTTTGGCTCCGCTGGTTTGACAATGGAATCCAATGCCAAACTTTATCTGAGCAGGTCTCTGGGCAGCTTCCAGGGCTTCAAGCTTTTCACCATTTTTGTTCATTTTCATCAGGACTTGTTGAAGCTTGAGCTCTTTCTGCAATAGCTTCTCATGCTCATTTGAGAGATCTACCAGTTTACCATTCAAGTTGTTGATCTCACTGTCCTTTTCAGTGAGCATCTCTTTAAGGTTTTCTTCCCTTAAAGTTAATTGGCCCGTTTGGACTTTTAGGGTCTCTATTTCCTTTTCTTTTGCTTCATCATAGAGAGTGAAGTCTTCATTCATGGCAGCTTTGAGTTTCATATTTTCATCCTCCAGCTTGGATCCTTCTTTGACTACTTGTTTAAACATTTCCAAGAGCTTCTTGTAGTCATCAAGCTGTTGTTGAAACTCTTCATACGTTGGCATTTCAGGTATTTCAATACCTGCATGTTCGGAGTTAGTTGAATATGAAAATGAGGTTTCAGTATCAACCTTGTATTGAGCAAGATCGAGATCTTTTCCCATGTAGCATTCCTCATATTCAAGTTCCTCGTCAGCTAAGCGACATTCCTCCTCATCCAATTCATCATCATCTTCGTTGGAGGAGGTTGAGTCTGATAATGTGGCAATTGCTTTGGCCTCTTCCTCAGCTGCGATCATGGCGTTGCACTGCTCCTTAAGCTTTTGATCTCTTTTTGCACGGAGCTCTTCGCGTTCAGCCTTTGATAAGTCTGGGCAGTCTGACTTATAGTGATCTAGTCTGCCACATTCAAAACAGCCACCCACGGGAGTGTTAGAAGAATTGAATTTAGAGGGTTTTGATATACCTTCACCTTTCTTGTTGGGAGAAGAGGTGGTTTGATTTCTCTTGAAATCCTTGTGATATTTACGGAATTTGTTGAAATGTTTTTTAAGCTTTTCATTTCTCCTAGCCATGAGTGCATAGTCTTTCAACAATTTCTCCATTTCGGAGCATAAATCCTTTAGGATTGCTCTTTCTTCTATAATTGATGCAGCTTTGAATGCAGCATCCTTTCCTTTCTTTTCGGGATCGGTCTTCTTACTTGAAGACACTTGTTTTGACCCGTGAAGTCTGATCATTTCAAACTCATTCCCGATGAGTAGATCAAACAGTTGCTCGGTTGACAGGTTGCTGATATCCGACCTGCCACGGTGCATGGCACTGTACACATGCCAGTTTGCTGGGAGAGATTGGATAACTTTGAGGTTGAGTTCGCGCTGTGTGTATTTATCTTTCTTGAGAGCTGCGATCTCTAAAGTGATCATTGTGAATTTGTTCTTGAGCTGATCAATGGTCTCCATTGGCTGCATTTTGAATTCTTCAAATTTACTGCATGCCACTGACAGCTTGTTTTCCAGAATTTCTGTTGATCTAAGGCTTATGGCTTTTAAGGTGTCCCACATTTCCTTTGCAGTTCCAAGATTTCTTATCTTGGCCAGGTGGACTCTCTTAACTGTGCTAGAGATCAGCCCTTTTGCGAAGCTGTCAAGTCCAGCTTCCTTTCTTTCTTCGGTTGTGTATTTTCTGGGATCTTTGATGTTTGGCACATACGTTGCTTTGGAAACTTTTTCTCCAGAAACATCAGTATCGTAGAGTTCGTAGATTGGTGTTGGACCATTCTCGATGACATCCCACATCAGCACATGATGAGCTTGGAGACACATCTTTATTCGAAAGCTCCAGTCTTCATAACCCTGCACAGAGAAATCTTCACAGACGCGGAGAAGTGAAGCTTCCATAGTGACAGTTTATGTATGTATGCATAAACACAATTCTAGAGATCTAGTTCAATTTGATACGAAAACACAAAAAGCTTCTAGTATGCAGAAGTAGTGGTCAAAAGAACCACCACTCTGATACCACTTGTAGGCCCCAATAAGTAGTCATTGGTGTGGGGGGGGGGAATACACCAATTAGCCAACAGTTTTGATTTTTCAAAACAATTTGATCTTACTGAGTCGTCACTTCAGTTTATCAGAGCAACTTAGTTTTTCCAGCTCAATCAGTAAACTGCTGAGCTTGCAAAGCTAACCTGCGTGCGGAAGTTTGGTGGAAAGGTTGGCTAACTGTTTTCAACACAGTTTTCAAAAGATTTCAGTTCAGATAACTACTCATGCAAGACAGGTTACAGTAGTGCATGTTGTGAACATGCAAACTGTGTAAATAAAGATGTAAAGGTAAGTAGCAAGAGAGAGAAACACGAGGAGTTTTTATCGTGGTTCGGAGTAAACAGCTCCTACGTCCACGCCAGATCCCGTCGAATCTGTAATCCCTTAACTTGAGATATTCGCTCCTTTTACCACTGGTGGAGGTCCAGTCCAAATTCAAGTCTTTCTTTAGACTGAATCTAGCACGATTCTTGAGTCATGTCTCTTCTTACTTTACATACAATCTTTCATACAATCTTACTAACACTAAACAACTAGCACTAATATCCAAACTAGAGAGCTGTGAATAGCTATCGCCATTAGGAATACAACTCAATCAACTACACTAATTATCAACTGTGATGGTAGTGAGAGTGTGTGTGATGTGTTCTAGTAAGACAATTTCCAGAGATATCAGAAATCTGCAAAGATCAACACTTGGGAAAGCTCTAGTAATTTCGAGTGTTGATTGAATGATTTTCAGCTTGAGATTTCTGCAGCGTTTCGGCTTGTATTTTGAGTTTCCCGTTAATTTTTTTTAGAATGAGTTAAGGTATTTATAGTGAAGCATTTGAAATAGAGCCGTTGGAAGTGTGTCAGGATTTGCAGTACCGTACTCTGACACAATTCTTGTCGTTGGGTGAGAACAGGTTTCTCAACCACAGCTCAGGTTGGTCTTCACAGGTCGACCATCCTATACCTCGAACTGTCTTCGGTCTTCTATAACCTTCGTGTGAAATCTTCAAGATAGGTAGGAGCCGGTTACATAGACAAATTACCTAATGGAACAATATGACATATTGAGTAGATTAGATACAAGGTTGCACTACCAACCTTGACCTTTACATGAGCAATCTGGCCGAGTTAAGCTTGACTGATCCAAACACGGAGACCAGCCTGTTCCACTTAAACCTATATCTAAGTGTGGTTTCTAATAGCATTATCAAAACTCAGTTTCAAAGGGTTCCCAACACCAGTGTATTTGTAAGTGCACTAAATAATCATAACATTGGGACATTGGGATTACGGGACGACCAGATTAAATATATTATTGGGAAATGATGGATAAATTTGGTTAATATTGATTATATATTGTCATGAAGACAATTCAGGAGAAACGTTAATAGAAATATTATAATTGTCAACACTCTTTACCTCAACCATTACCGGTATAAGTTTAAAATGATAATCTGGATCCAGAATGAATATGGTGTTATTGTGCCGGAAGCACATGGTAAAATAAAGAGAAGAAGTTGAGGTTGAGCTTCACTCGCTAAATAGACAAAAAGTCTATTATTCCTCTATATTTTATTCTTTAAAGAAAGTTGTCCCAGTAGGACACAAATAAATGTTTCTAAAGAGGAATCAAGTTTAATGAGGTGGTTGAAAATAAAGCGAGTAGCTCGAGGGTTTTTAGCAGAGACCCTCAATTGATTAATTCTCCTGTTATGCATTATGTTCCGTTATGTAACTTATGGCAGTAATTGGTAAATATAGATATCATATGGTTGATCGTAACGATCTCTTTTATATAAGTCATTGGGCACCGATATCTATATATGTCCTTGTTGGACTTGAAATTCCTTAAATGAAGAAAAGTGAAATCGCAACATGTACGATATAGTAAGTTTATCCTCCTGAAGTAAGGATATGTGCATAATCATTTATGCTTATGTGTGTGTATCAAAATGTGATTTGAATGTTTTTATAATATTTATGATTATGTTGATGTTTATAAATTGTTACACACAAGGAATTTAAGAAAGTTAACTCATGCTTAATGACAGAGTTTTAGTATGAAGACTTGAATAAGTCAAAGTATTGTCTCGGCTTGCAGTCCGAGTATCTCCCTGAAGGAGTATTGTAACAGTCCGAGTATCTCCCTGAAGGAGTATTGTACCGGTTGATCTGGTTGATGTGAATTTCAAATTGTTATATTCAATAAATCACATCCATTATCTCATATCATTACTTGAAGTGTTTAAAGATAACAAATAAATTATGAACCTGAAGTTCATTATTTTGAGTACCCGAAGTACTACTCTATCAGGCCTGATACCTTTAATTTTGAATTGCTAGCAAAATGAAAAATTTCTCCTAGAAGGAGATATATGATGGTAATCATATTCTTTGTTATCTTCAAGGTATAAGAAACCTTGGTCTAAGATTTTGAGATTCTCCTGAAAGGGGATATTTTTGAAGGATGTTGAAAATGATGTTTGTTGATCTTCAAGGTTGATTAGAACTTGATGAAAGATATTGAGATTGATAATGGTGGATTATTAGGATGCATATTAATTATTTTGATCTCCACAATGCTTATTTTACGGACTAGTAAATTGATAAAAACCCTCAATATCCTATGTGAGGATATATAATTATTATCTTGTGTTGCACATATGAGTTCTAGAAGAACTATTGTATATTTAGTGATAATCCTGCAGATTTATTCACTAAACCTCCCCACGTCTATGTATGAGAAATATATGAATGAGTACATATTGAAATGTATTGAATTGAAAGATTGTTGTTTTGAGGGGGAGCGACATATTTAAATTATTTTGAAGATTAGGTCCTAAAGAACGAAATAAGATAATCCCGAAGATTATGCCCTGAAGGCCAAATAGTTGTACTCTTTTCCCTTACTAAGTTTTTTCCCAATGGGTTTTCTTAGTTAAGGTTTTTAATGAGGCAACTAATGCAACACATGAATAAGTGTATGTTATGTACTCTTTTCCTCTGCCGAATTTTTCCCATAGGGTTTTTACGGAGAGGTTTTTAACGAGGCATGAACATCACGTCGTAATGTCCAAGGGGGAGTGTTGTAAATATATTTTATATATGGACATTACTTATTCATTAGGGTTTCTCTCTCTTGTATATATACCTCGTGTGTATCTCATTTGTAACTTACGGTGAATAAGATTAATGAGAAAACCCTAATTCTACCGCCGTCTTCTCCCTTCTCTCTTTCTCTTCTGTGTTCTTTATTCTGCTCTATAATATTTACTTTACAATATATATATATATATATAATTATAGATTATAGGGGTTGTCGATGGGTGTGAAAGAATTGGGAAAAAATAATCTTTATTATTATTATTATTATTATTATTTTACTTATTTCCTTTCCTCTTCTCTTGGTTAAGTTGATAAAATTTTGGCAAGAGTAAACTTCAATTCCTTCTTGTGTTTTGAGATCTGCAACTTTGTTATTTTTCTCTTTTTCATATCAGTTTGGCACGCTCATGTTGTTTTGAGTGAAGTATTACCAATAAATTATTTAGAAACAGATTATCTTTTTTTATGAGCATCTATAAATTATACTTATATATATACATAAATTTATGAATTTCTAGGCACGGCGAGACTAAGACGATAGATTTATTTTAAGTTGATCGAGTCACTTTCAAATTTAAATTCAAAGTGTGAGATTCTTACTTCACTTTATGCGTTGATTTTAATATCATGTGACTGTCGTATGCTTATTTGACATTACGTGATGAGCAGGACCGTTAATTTCAAGTTGTCCATTTAACTTTACTCACGCTCATTGACGCATATCATGTTGACTTTAATATTCATACGTGTGCACTCTATTTTATTAAACTGAACAAACTTGCATATTGCCCACACTGAGTATATTCAAATATGCTCATCCCATCATTTAACAGTTTCAGGGGATTGAGTTTGGAGACACGTAGAAGGTCGAATGGCGAGTCGTGTCATCTTAGGATTTTTCGTATTTCTGCATTTGATTTCGAAAGTACTTTATGACTTAGAGATTGTGGGTTTCTAGTTAAGTTTATTTTTGTTGAACTTAGTTGGTCAAAAGTTTCTGCGATTCAAGTTATTTTCTGGATTCCTTTGGAAAAATGATTAAGATATTTTATATACGTATCAGGTTGCTTTAACTTTATTTCTTTTGGGGAATAATTTGGATATTTTTATAAATTATTCGATTCATGTTTTCAAGTAAATTCATTAAAAGTTTTATTTTCATGAATCTTTTCATTCTAGTTAGAAAAATAAAATATTTACTTTAGATTTCCGTGCAAATATTTATTAAATTTAAGTTTAGCACTTTTATTTAGATTAGGGTGTTATGGTACTCACACCCACCGTACCCGAAATCGTATACCCCTAACCCGCCTACGGCGGTTAGGGTACGGGTCCAATTTGGTAGAACCGTACCCGTTGGGTACGGGTACGGTTACATACCCAAACCCGTATTTGGCCACACGTTACAAAATTTACTATATGTCATTATTCTCATTTATTTTCTTTCCATTTTTGTTAATTTTTTTAATTATTTGATATCTCTCTTGTTGAAAAGTAGGGATACTTGCTAATATAAAAACAGGGGAATAATTCTATAAATGAAAAATATCATTGTATAGCTACTTATTGTAAATAACTTAGAAAAGAGATTTTATTATACCCTCTGACGTAAATATTATAGTTGTGTTGGTCCCAGAAGGGGGGTGGTGAATACGTGTGTAGAGAAGTGTTAAACTTCTCTCGATTTTTGCTTGTTAAAAAAATAGAAGTTTTTCACTTTCAAAGAGCAGATCGCTCGTCAGAAAAAACGCTTGCGGAATTGTGTGAGCAGAAAAACTCGCTTTGTAAAATCTTGCTTGTTAAACCAGTAGTATTTGTTGCTTAAGTGAGTTATGTGCTTTATGATAATCAAAGTAAAGAAATAGTAGAGCGAAAAACCGTAAAGCACCACAGAGCGATTATAGTGGTTCGGTGATGAAATTCATACGTTCACTTTGAGATTGAGAGTATTGGGATTGTGTTACTGAACTTTTTAATCGAGAAATAGATACTTTCACCCGGGATAATATATTGGATATGGCTACAACAAATTGAGACTTCCACAGGGATAATTTTTGTGATTGTGTAAGGGAAAGCATTTTCTGAAGTTACTTACTTGGGACCCTCCATAAATTCCTACTCGCGAATTACGTGAATAGTGGAACAAAGATGACCCTCCATTCGGCAGATTAGTAATTCATGTGTGACTAATCATGTGTTGGTCCCGAAAGTGACTAACACAAGTAGAGGGGGGGGGTGAATACGTGTGTTGAGAAGTGTTTAACTTCTCTTTCATTTTTCAGCCTTTTTACCAAGTAGACGCTTTGAAGACTTGTGAGGCTTTCAAAGCTTCTCTCTTGTGTGAGTGTTGTGCGGAATGTGGTGAGACTTATTTTTCTTGCGAGTTAAAACCGTATTGATATTTAGAGCTGTGTGTGTGTGAATGTAATAAATCAAAGCAATAAATAAAGTAAATAACACAAATGCTTTATAGTGGTTCGGAGCAACTCTCCTACGTCCACTCTTATCCACGACGGATGAATACCTTCACTCGGTATCCCTTATTTTATACTTCCAAGGGGAAGTGATTCAAAGCTAGTAACAAACTTGCTTCGAATCTTCAGATATTCCGGGCTCTCGAGATGCCTTACAACAATCAAATTTTCTAACAAAAACTTACAACCTTACAATTCAATCTAAGAAAATAGATTTAGATTTTGGGGTTTTTGGTTTTTGTAAAGTGAGAATCCTTTACAATGAAATCAAGTGTAAAGGGATAAGATTCTCAAGGCTAGGTTATGGATATGAACGGTTGAACCTAGAAGTAGAAAGATGTTGCTAATACTCAAGAACGAGATTCTTGAGGACACTAAAGTTGGAAGCGGCTTGAAGAACTAAAGGAAAGTAAAGAGATTATTTGCTTGAGTTCTTGCTTGTGAATAGATTACTTTGTGCGTGCGTGAATTTTAGTGTGTGCAACTCCTTCTATTTATAGTAAGAGGAACCACATTGAGAGAAAAGAGGTTGCGTGTTCCTCATTTTCCAGATAAGTCGGCGTGTGTCAGTCGCTTTACAGACTGCAGAGTTAGGAAGGGATGTCCGCCGCACCTAGAGGCATGGCGACTTTTACCTAACCTTGACTTTTCGGACTGTAGCCGTATCCGTTGTGCAATGGGGTGTTGACACGTAAGCTTTATCCAGTGATTCGTCAGACATCCGAATGTTTGAAAATCAAACTTGGATTCTGTGAGTCAAACTTATCACACTAGCACAGATTGACGCTTTAAGTTCAGCTCCATATACGAGATGCTTTGGTGAGCTGACTTGAGAGCGCTTGCTTCCATAAAATGGTAGCATGCTCTAGCATTAGTCTTGAGGCCGTTTCCCATATGCTTTGCAACTTCAATCTGCTGACGCTTTCAATACTTGATGCCGCTTTGACATCTGACGCTTCGCGAACTCTGACTGTTTCATAACATGCGCTTCTAGAATAATGATGAGAGCTTCCTAACATGCAAGCTTTACTAGGAAAAATAACTTGTCTAGATTCATCAAAAATAACAAGGGAAATATTCTAATAGGGTTTTGGAATCGAATCAAAACAAATTGTTTATTAACTTGATCCAAGTTCTCCCTTAACATAATATCCCAACATCATGTAAAGAGGATACGTACGTGTAATGTAGATGGGGCCAGTACATCCTCGAAGAGGCAAGTTTTGATGAACTGTGGTCTTTTGTTGAATCCGTACTGCCTGCCAGTTGTCATGCCCAAAGTCATGCGCTTAGGAAGCTTACAAGGGCATATGATCTTCCACGCGCATTAAAGACTAAGATTACACTACTTGTAACAACTAACCCTGCATTGATCCACATGATACTTGATTTTGATGAAACCCAAGTATTTATTTGGTTAAAATCAATATCATTCGGAGGTGTGTTTGAAAGATGGCATGTAAAATGGATTGCACGGTAATATATACTTTTTTTTTTGCTGTATGCTGATTTTAGTGCTCTGCTCATAATATTGAGTTTTTTTTTTTTTTTTTGGTTTTTTTTGGTTTTTAAGGAATCAAAGCTGAAACGATCTGGTGGAGGACGCAAAAAAGAGGGGAATGTTGTATGAGGGGTCATCCGGTTCTCGGGGTGTTGATGTATGTTTTATTTGTCAGATATTTTGGTACTGAAACTGGACGTACTTGTATCATGAATGACAAGTTCATTGTTTTATTGTGTAATGTTATTTTCAATTATTAATATCCTTTGCCTCACAAAAAATGAGCAAAAAAATTATGGTCGGGTCTTCCCTGTGATGAATAACTTGACCCAAAATAGGTAGTAATATGGGCCGAAACATTAAACACATTAAGGGTAATTCTATACATAGCCCCCAAATTGTTGTTCATAGCCCCCATATTAATAAATAAATAAAAATGAATATTGAAAGTACAATATTATCCCTTGACCCCCGACCCCCGAAGGCTAAAACTTATAGCCTCCAACATTTACGATATTAAT
>CM038119.1:14675260-14754352 GCA_001642375.2 Mentha longifolia | reverse complement strand
TGTGATAAAGGTGTTGTGTGATTGAGCAATTTCTAAGAATTGTATATGTGCCTCAGACTTCTTCTCATACTTTGAACTTTGAAGTGCGCCATTGATAAGTTATTTGTTAAACATGAATTATATTTATCCAATTTGAGAGGTGAAAGATACGACAGAGCTTCAAATATGAGATGAGACTTCAATTGTTTGAAATCTTTAATATTGTGAGAGAATTCATATGAAAAGTATATTCATTGTTTCTCTCATCAACTCCAATTAATCATTTGTTGTTGTTGCTAAATATATTAGGATTGTGAAGGATTTTTTTAAAACTATGTTTCCAGGATAGTAAATAAGATTGGAGCATCTTGTAAAAGAAAGGATCAACTTAGAGAGTTGCAGCACGAACGATTAATTAGAACTTGATGATCCGAAAGTGGCTACTGGAACATTACAAATTAAATCAAGAAACTAGTTCGGCAAGACCTAGAGATACTCGTTGGGGCTCACATTACCTTACATTGTTGTGTTTATGCTCTATGTGGTCTTCAGTTGAAAAAGTGTGGGGAAATGTACGAGATGGTGTAACTTCTTCTGATAGTAGAAGTACAGTTGAAAGCTTGATTGAAATATGGATAGCTATAAGTTTGTGTTAATGTTGCACTTGGTGAAATTTTATTGAGAATCACAAATCAATTGCCTCTTACCTTACAATAAAAGGATCAAAATATTATTCAAGCCATATCATTGATCCAAAGTAAGAAAAATCAACTACAAATCTTAAAAAATGATGGATGGAAAATCATTGTAGATCAAGTGAATAGATTTTGTGAGTTGCACATCATCTCACTACTTGATATGTATGACAGACGCTATACCAAGACGTGGTTATAAATGGTATGAAGCACAAATGATGACGATTTTGCATCATTAGTGAAGATTTTTTATCAGCCATTTATTCCAACTTAAAAATATTTTTATTCATTTTGTTTATCAAAATGTATCATTTATTTTATTTTGGTTGTTATATTATAGGTTATTGATTTAACTATACAAGACATGGATAATTGTTTTCCTGAAACTAATACTGATTTGCTAAGATGCATAGCATGTCTTGATCCAATAAATTCTTTAGCTCAATTTAATGTGTATCAAGTCACGTGTTTTGGTGCTTTATTTAGAGGTGTGCAAGAACTGACCGGACTGACAAAACCGACCGAGACCGAAGGATTTTGGCCGGTTTTAGTCGGTTTTGAAGAGCTTCGGTTTTCAGGTCGGCCAAGAATTTTAAAAACCGACTTATATCAATTCGGTTGTCGGTCTTCTGAAATTTAGCTCGGTTAGAACCGACCGACCGAATATATAATCAATAAACAAGCCACTTACCTATCACATTGCTATTTATTGGGTCTCACCTACTTAATAGACATCTACGAAGATGTCATTTCCCAAATGTCTAGAGCCGCACACCCATCCCCCACTCATTATCTCTCTTCTTTGGTCAAAACCACACACATCTCTCTCTCTCTACCATTCCTTATTCTCGCATTTCACCTTCCATCTCCGATCCATTTAATTTCTTCTTGAGAGAGGTAACTTTCAATCTCTATTTCATCCTTTCTTTTTTCTTCCTCATTCTCATTTCAAGCCACAGTAGTCACGAACTGAAATATCACCTTCAATATAAAAGTAGTTGTTCCACTAGATTTGCCGCGCCGATGATTTTTCCGGCAACCGCTGAACTTATGAAGAATTATGCTTCATTTCCATCGGTTTGGTGACCGACCGAAACTGAGCTTAAGCATCGGCTGTGGTTTTTCGGCGGCTTATTAATTTTAGTCGGACGGGTCAGGAGCTAAAATTCAGCATCGGTCGGCGGATCGGTTTTCAAAATTCCGATCGGTCGGCGGGCCGAACTGACCGATACACAGCCCTAGCTTTATCTCCCGCAACATCTTAGTAGTTTTATTGCTAATGTAAATGTGACCCTCAGCTTTTGGCACTAAACGATTTGGAAAATGTTGCTAAAAAATGGTAGAAACTGGCAAGTCCTTCAGTTTTTCCATTAGTTTATCGGATTATTGAGATAGCATTGGTTTTACATATTGCCAAGATTATGTTGAAAGAGCATTTTCTGCGTTGAAGACCATCAAGACATATTTGCGAAACAAAATGGAAGATGATTGGATGAATGATAGTATAATTGTCTATATTAAGAAATAATTTTTTTTAAACCATTGATAACGAGCAGATCTTGCAGCGTTTTAAATCAATGAATCACATAGAATTTAGTTCCCACCACTTTAGCTGTTTAGCAAAAGAACCAAATATAGCCTTATCGTAGCTTTTGAGTTAGTTTCAATGTATTGGGCCAAGTTTGATGTAAAAATTTGTTTCCTAAGCCTAAAAGTGTTCGCAATAGAACGAGGTATATCGTAGCCTAGTAAGCTAAACTCAATGTCGAATTTCAAGGAACACTTAGCAGGGAAATTAATTATGTGGCACACAAAATAACAATTAAACCTAAACACTCTAGCAGAAAGCAAGTAAAAAATTTGGAGGTTTGAATTATTAATCCTAGACTTAATGAAAGAAAATAAATAAATCTAAACTAGAACTTGAAAGCAAGTAAAGCAAATAGAAGCATTTAAATAAATAAGAACAATTAAAGCAATTAAAACCTAGACTTAGAACAATAATTAAATCTAAACTAAGGATTATGAATAAAACTAAAGGAAATCAATAAATCTACCTAGGCATGAATTGAAAGAAAAAAAAAACAATAAAAGCTAATCTAGAGAAAGCAATTAAATTAACTAACATGCTTGGAATTAAAACGAATCTAAATAACTTGAAAGCAATTAAATTGAATCAAGAAAACTAATCTAAGCTAAGCAAAGCAATAATCAAAGCAAGTAAAAACTAATTTAAAGGCATAAAATAAACTTACGAATTGGAATTAGACATAACGAAGAACTTGAATGAAAGAAAGAAGAACTTTAACTAAAACTTGAATCTAAATACAATATCTAATCTTTGAAGCATAAACTAACCTATACTAAAGTATTAATGCTGAGAAAATAAAACTAAATCTGAAGATAAGAAAAATAGTGTCTGTTTCGTCGCCCTTGTTGCATTTGTAGAAATCTATTTATAGGAGAAATAAAATCTCGTATTCTACTTAAGAACGACAACGGAAATCTTCAAAATCAGCATCGCACGATCTTCCTTCATGGGCCACAATCTTGGGCCTTCTTTCTTTGATTTCCACGATGGAATTAAACATTCCCAAATGCATTCTTTGAAGGCCCAATTGTAAGCTTCCAACTTCTACCATCCATCATTGTAACAATCAAGTCAAAGCTAAGTATGTAAGGCCCACGGTCATCCTTCCATAGCCTACCAAGGTGGATTTGCTGTCTTCTTTTCCGACTTTGTTACGTTTCTTCTTCATATCACCAAAAATCACAAGTACATATATTACCACAAACTATACTAAAAATATTATAAAATAATAATAACTATTCTAAAACTAATCTATATATATATAATAGCAAAATAAAAGTCGATCAACCACAATTTTTCTTGATTATTTTGCTAAATTCTCATAATTTTGGCTAATTAATCAATATTTTAATCTAATTAATATGTATCTTTAATTTGATATATATCTTTAATTATTTCATAGTAATATATATCTTTAATTAATTCATAAAATTTGATATATATCTTTAATTATTTCATAGTATCTCTAATTAATTCAATTATTCATACCAATCCGAGTATAAATACGAGTACACTTTTTTACAATCCTTTTTCTAATATGATTCTACCAGCTATTCATACTCATAAATTAAAAGTTCTCTCATTCTTTCTCGCAAGAACTAAAAGTATGTTACGTAATTAAACTAATTAAACTTCAAATGAAATATTTTAATATGTTATCCATTTGTACATATATTATATATATATATATTATTGGTCATAGAAAAGATAATTATTTATAAGGGAAATATATAATAAAATTTGGTAATGAATTACAATATAAAGTTGATTTTTATAAAACCAATACGACTTGAATTTTCTACGTGGGACATGAATTTTAATTATATTTTTTTAGGAAATGAAGTATTTCAATTTCGATACAATCATGGACTAAGTTATCCAATAAAATATACTCCAGCTAAAATAGAATGGAAAAACTAAAATAAACAGTACGAAACATTATTATGCACATCACGTTAATCTATAAAACAAATTATTATATATTAAGCAGTATTAAGTATGGAAATTTAAATTTGACATGCAACTTATGCGCCCCACATCAAGTAAAGGGCGTCTTACATTCAAAATGAATATATTATGCAAAAAAAATGTTATCGATATACTATATTCTAATGCGACAGTAATTAACTTGCACGCGTAAAAATTAATTATATTTCAACGATCAAAACGATTACATACTACTATTTAAGAAATGAGAGTTCTCCTTAATCTAATGAACTTTCTATGTCTCCTGTAACATACACCCAAACAACACTACTCTTTAAGAAATGAGAGCTCTC
The DNA here is from genome assembly GCA_001642375.2 of Mentha longifolia. Lineage (NCBI taxonomy): Eukaryota > Viridiplantae > Streptophyta > Magnoliopsida > Lamiales > Lamiaceae > Mentha > Mentha longifolia. The sequence goes on along the minus strand of CM038119.1, from coordinate 14,749,808 downwards.
CTTAATCTAATGAACTTTCTATGTCTTCTGTAACATACACCCAAACAATGGGCAAATTGACAGTCAAAATGAGTACAACTATCCGAAAAATCTCCTTAGCCTATTTTTTTCATTTAAATCGAACAACGGACAGCTTAACATTTAAATTGAATTAAACTATTTGAGAAATGACATATTTTTCTGACCAAACTTTTTGTTAATGTGAAAAACAAATGATTTTAAAAATATTATTTCTCTTGACTTATTTTTGTATTTCAATAATTAACGAGCATCTTGACATTTAAAGTAGGTGCAACTTTTAAAGAAATTTTAACCCTTCTTGACCTTTTTGTTTCTACTATAACTACCTTAGCAACGAGTTGTTCGGCATACAAAATAAGTAAAAAAATTCTACGATTGTTACAATGAATTGTTACATTACTATCATTTTTGTGCCTTTAGGGGCAAACGATTGTCAATATATTTTCAATCCTTTTATTTGATTTAGATGATTTTTTTTTCAAGTGGTTCAAAGATTGAAATTTCTAAAAGAACGACGTGATATTGTGCAGTAGAACAACTCATCCTTTATAATATTTGTAAAATGTTCTTATAACAAATATGATATAGTCATTTCAGTTTCATCCAAAATAAATATTTAAAAAACTTCAAGTTAACGGGAAAATTACACGATTACGACTTATAGTTTGTTAGTTGAGTCGAGACGGGCGGATGAGAAGATGACTTAATCGATAGGAAAACTCATATATGATGGAGTAATCCTTAATCAATATTTAAAAGGGTAAATGGAAGACTAGAATTGAAAACCTGTAAAACTCAGAGAATTGTCAACTTTCCTCAATAATCATCTAAATAACGGGAGGCTTGACATTCTATCCTTCAATTATCGAACAACGGACGACTTTACATTGAAATGAATATAACCACACGAAAGAATCCGACCTCTCATCGACCAATTTTTTTTTTCGAGCAATAGGAAACTTAATATGAAAAATGCAACTACAAACTAAGAAATGTTATCAATCGTCAATTTATTTCTATATTACAATGTACAATTGATGACTTAACATTCAAAATGAAAATTATTACCCAAGAAACGGAACATCTCCTAATTTATCTTTCTAATACCATGATCAACGGGCTGCTTGACATTCAAATTAATGAGTAAAACGTAACGAACCGAGAAATGCCACACCTTATTGATCTATTTTTATTTTATTTTTCTAATTTAGTTTAATGCTATTTTTTTCGAATGTATCGTAACAAAATTATAATCTTACAATAAATACTTATATATTTCTAATTTTTTTATTAGTTTTTACTTAGTAATTACTAAATCAAATTATTCCCGTCGAATTTCGACGGGCACTACACTAGTAAATATATATTATAAGTAAATAGCAACAAATTTATATTAAACATAGGTAATACTTTTACATATTTATCGCTATTAATATTGTTATTTCTGAAATGTAATATATCATTAGTTCATAGGAGTCATGAAACAACATAGCCCCCACCATCATTTTTTCCTATCTTATCCCCTGCCACTGCTGATGTGGCCAGTGATGAAGTCAGGAATTTTCTTCAATATGGTTCAATTTACTACAACATAGGATAATACTTTCTTTGTCCAAGAGTAATGGACTCGATTGCCTTATTTGGTTGTCCTAAAGATATAGTCACACACATAAAATGAAAAACAACAATACTCCACTATACATAATAAACTCTATTTTGCAATACTCTGTACTTCAAAATGTAGCATTCAATGTTGTGAAGTACTTAAGGCATACCTGAGGCGTTTTCCCTAATTGAGGAGATGCGTAAGCCTCAAGGCGTTTTGAGGCGTAAGCCTCAAACTTAAGACACAATTTTTTTTTAATAAAAAGATCAAATACTTAAAATAGAGAATTAACAAACAAAAGATCAAATTTAATAGTCTTAGAAGTTTTTAAAATATCAAATTCAAAGCATAAATGATTAAATTGTTCTCAAATTCCTCCAAATGTCACCATCATCACCCCCTCACTCATCTTTGTCCTCGTCCTCCTCATCAACATCCTCTTCCTCCTCATATTCATCTTCATCCTCAAATTCAATCTCTTCTTCATCGATCAAAGTATAGGTTTTTTTTACTTTGACCTATATATAATGTTATATTAATAAATAATAATGTATATATGTTTATTAAAATGTTACTATATGTTTCAACTTTCAAGTCAATAATCAATTTTACCTCTTGAAACTGTGCTCTTCTTCTTTCTCGTACGGCTGCTTGAAGTTTCTCCGGTTGACTTTGGCACGGAATCGAATAAATCCTCAAATTGTTCATCAGTCATATGTCTCATATCTCCAACATCCCTTTCATCACTCGAATTATCCTAATCATTAACACACCATTCATCTTCGGAAGACAAATGATCAAGAACTAATGGATCAACATTGTCTTTTTGGATTTTCATTGCTCTATCCTTTAGCATCTAATTGTACATGACATAGACTAATGAGTTGAGTTTTTTTGCCATCAAACGATTCATTTTCTTTGTATGCACCTAAAAATTATAAATTATAAATTTTAATTAAATCTATGAAGTTATTCATACTATTAATAAAATTAAAATATATTGAAATTTTAAAATATATATATTTAGAAATATACCTTATTAAACGTACTCCATTTACGTTCACAAGCCGAAGCCGAAGCCGAACATGTCAAACTCAGAACTCTCACAGCAAAACTTTGAAGCTCCGGAGTTTCATCTCCAAATTGTATCCACCAATTTGCTATAAAAAAACATACAAAATAAATATTAACCAAGTAATGAAGTAAATAATTATTTTAGTCACCAAATATAAATAATATTTAATCACTTACTAGGAGATCTAGTTTGGTAAGTATATTTTGCTTGCCTTAGGCCAAAGAGTCCTTCTTTATCTCAAAATTTATCCAATTGAAGATCGGCTTTTGCTAAGTCATCGGGGGAAATTAGTTTCTCCATGCAAGCCATCAACCCCCTTTTAACATCAAAATGGGTTGAAAAGTTATCTGAATATCGATATCGGGGATTGACACTGTAAGCTGCAACATGTATGTCACGATGCATTTGGAAATCCCATTTTGCATCGATGATATCCTATATCTCTTTGTACTTCCCTAAATTATCTCTCAAATTCTTCTTAATTTGTTCCTTAGCAATATCCATAGCACCATAGGTGAACCCCATTGCAGGCATTCGTTCCCCATCAACCAATCTCAACACTTTTACCTAAGGTGTTGTCGTATTAAGAGCATACGAAACACTTGCCCATAAATTCTTATCATTGACAATGATCTTCTTTACCGTCTTTCCATCTTTCTTCTTTGCAAATGTATAATTTTCCCACTCTGCAGAAGTAAACATAGCTTCTAGAGGTTATTTTGATTGAATCATACTCTCCAAAGTCAGAAAAGTTGTGGCAAATCTAGTAGCTCCCGGATGAATAAGCTCCCTATTAGTGAATTTCTTCATCAATGCAAACACATACCCATGATTAAAAATAAAATTGCTCACTTTTCTTACATTACGTAATACATACTTGTGTTGTTGTAGTTCTCCAATCTTTTCCATCTTTAAATCTATGCAATGTGCCGGACATAGTGTCCAATATAGGCGTTTTCTTTTCGCCATCAACAACTTTCCAGCAACTTTGTAGTTGCTAGCATTATTTGTCATAACTTGGACAACCAAATCCTCCCCAACTTCATCTACAATGACATCAAGAAGCTCAAATAGCTTGTTGGCATCCTTAACTACATCCGAAGCATCAATGGATCTGAGAAAAATAGTGCTATGATGGTTGTTCATGAAGAAGTTAATTAAGCTTCTCTCTCTCATATGTCCTATCAACCATCAGATAATATGGATAAACTTGTTTGTATCCATGTCTTTCGAATCTCATCAACATGGACTTCAGTTGTTTTGACTTCTTGGTTCATAATCCAAGTACTCAATTCATGCCTTGAAGGAGTCTTCAATATTGTAGCATACTGGCGGATGGATCTACACATTGCCATGAATGACGGTGATTCGATAGGATTAAAGAAAAGTCCATTGTCGAAGAAGAATCTTCCAATATCAAACACACCAATCTTCTTGCTTCTTTTGCATTATGAGGCTTTACTTGTTGAATAAGCTGAGTAGCTTGTGCATTTTCATCACCATCACGAGCTACAAATCTGTCCATTGGTCTTCTAACCCTCCTTTTGTCAACGTTACCGGACACGGATGCGGAAGCGTTAGAAGAACCACCAAAGTATGACCCCGAATCAATTGCTTCTTCTTCTTTGTAGACCCTTTCATCTCCAAGTAATTCTTCATTTTAGTTCGAACCTCTTCGGGCGCATTAGGACATACCCTTATTCCTAGGTGAGAGCCGACTAAATGTTCTTTCATTCTTGAAACCCCGCAGGTGGCAATTTGTTTGCAAAAATTACACTTGATATCCTTATACAATTTTTCCGGCACTGGAATTTATGTTCCATACTTCCAACACGGATCTATTTCTTTGTGTGTGTTTTTTTTAATTTTTTTAGTTTGATTTTAGGGATGGGCTTTTAGTTACGAATGAGGTTTTTAATTTTAAGTTTTAATATGTTAAAACTCACAAAAGAAAATAAAAAGCCCACATGAATATATTATTTTAGATCCATAACTGAGGTGTTGCACCTCAGTCGCCTTGAGGGTTGTAAAAAAAGTTATGAGGCATGCCTCAAGGCGTACGCCTCAGTCCAAAAAATGCCTTGAGGCTTATGCCAGGCGTTGAGACGTACGCCTTGAGGCGCGCCTCACAAAGTTTTTTACAACAATGGTAGCATTTTATACTCTATTTTAAATTTTTATTTATGATATTGTCGTACCTTTTATTCCATTCTCAAGTCGGACACAGACAAGAGTATAAAATTTTTTCATACCCCGATTAAGTATTCTCATTTGAGATGCACCATCCTTGCATCAAAATTGCGACCGGCAAATCTTCATGCGCTTCAACTAACTTGCCTTGTGCTTGTCTTTCATTGTCCCTGATCATTTTGGATGCTTAATTATCTAGGATGCATCTTAGAATCACGTAATTCTTCCCATCTTATCCACGTGGTCTCCTCATTGACCGAGAGACAGTGCAAACAAAAATCATAATACCATATAGATACTATAAGTTCCAATATAACATGCTGATTATTTAGTGTGAATTGTTAATTTTATTCTTACTAAAGGAGTTGTCGCCTGCAGAAGTGTATGGATCTCCGCTTGTGCTTTTGTAAATCCTCCGACTTCTTGTGTATGGCGCCAATTGAAACAGGCACTGGTATGGTCTGTTCCTTGTTCTTCTCACCTGAATTGGCACTGTGGATAGCAACATGCTTGTCTGCCTCTTCTTTCGTTCCACTTACCTTGCACACAAGTTTTCTCTTGCAGATTTCTCTATCATGCTCAATACGTAAACCTTTAACTTTGATTATGAATCTTGCTTTGTTCAATAGTAGTTTCTCGAATTGATTCGGCTTCATGACATTCTATGAAGAAAAAAAATATATCATAAAGCATCAACTAAATATAACTTAAACATAAGGCTTCCGCCGATCGCAAATATTTCAAAATATATTTCATTAGGCATAAATACTTATATAATTAGCAAAGTATGCAATTAAAGGAACATAACTTAATATGCTACGTGTGTATCGATCATAAGTACGAGCATTTGAAAAAATCTTACCACTATAACTGTATCGAGATGATCAAAATGTCCTTTCAAGTTTTTGAAATGGGGGCAAGATCCTTGGAAATCTAGTTATGTTATCTGCCACCACCTTAGCTTTGTCTAGTGCAAAATGAGGGAATGATTCATATGCTCATGCCTGATCTCTCATCCCTCAAAGTAAATATACCATCAATGTTTACTTATTATGATAATCGAGTATAATCTCAATAGAAATCAAGACTACTAATTTGAGATTATTTCAATATCACACATACTATTTTATTATCCTTCTCTAAGACATCATTCATATTACGCAGTGTACACTTCCCTGAGCAAATGTTTATACACTTCCCTTCCTTATCTATATGAGTTGATGACACTAATGTCTTCAAACGCATGCATGGAGTGGATTTCAATCGAATCTTTGTGTTATTTACTACCACAATCAAATAAGATCCCAAATACAAAATATGCAAGTCCTAGTTTCAACGCATTCAATAACTCGTCATTTGACAATCGATACTTCTTGAGGAATTCTTCCTCGATTCCGTCATGGCAGAGCTCTTGTTTTCCTCCAAGTATCACTTCGTGAAACGCAGACCGATTCGGAAGACTGACCGTTTTATCAAAAGAAAGTCTGGTGATTAGAAAGAATTCACTTGAGTTGAATTCCATAATTTTTCTCACCAAATTTAAATTGGACAATTTCTGTAGCTCTTTGGTCTTGAACCCGCATTAGAAGATGCATAAAATATGGCCTTGATACATTATTAGAGGCAAATCAAGTTTCCAAAACGCGACCTCGGTATATGAAGAAAATGGGGTGAAAAGACAAAAGTATTTTTTCATGTCAATACTGTCTCAAGCTTCGGAATGTCCTCAGCCGCCATGTCGATGTGGTTAGTCATCTTGTCGTACTTAAATTCATCGTGAGCGATGAAGTTAACAAACTATTGAACCGAATATGAGAAACCCTTGCAAGGCACGATATACATCCAAACCCTTGCTCTTACCGAATATGAGAAATTATCGTCGTATCTGCAGTAAGCAACGTAAGAACTAAGTGCTTACACCTAGCGCGAATTGTCCACACCGATCATCAACAAGGGTAACAAATAGATATGTATGAATCTTTGGCTACTCACGCATGGTGACAGAATCGTATCGGAAAGGTGGTATTTTGCTACGTTATGTAGGGAACAGTTTGATGGCAATGAGAAGGATAAGGGCTATATATATATATATATATATGTGTGTGTGTGTGTGTGTGTGTATGTATGTAACAGTTTGCCATCTTTTCCCTTATAATTGAGACTATTCAATTTTGAGTTGGCGACGTTTTGTTTGGATAAAGGCAACCAATCATAGCCACAAACGAGGCGATGAAAGGTTTTTTTTTTTTTTTTCAAAAAATGCATGAACACGTAAAAAGTTTGATAGCTGGTTGACATTCATATGGTCGAAGCTAGGAAGCTAGAGTTCATATGACATTTGTGTGTGTGTGTGTGTGCGCGCGCGCACGCACGTGAAATGAAGATAATTGGTCTTTTCATATAACATTCATCGCCCTTGCACATGAATGTGGCGCCGTTTTGTCTATATAAAATGATGCGTACTACAAAACCAGCCTGGTAGGATCCCAACCGTGGTTGCGCGCATGATTAATGTGTGGGTAATTCTATACATAACCCCCAAATTACTATTCATAGCCCCTAATAAAATAAAATAAAAAAGATTAATATTGATTATACAATACTACCCCTTGACCCCAAATTCACAATTGACGTATAACTGTATAATCCCCAAATTTACAATTTTAATTCCACAAAATTATAAAACGCATAGCCCCCAAAACATCGCAAAAGGAAAGGGAAAAATAAAACCAGGACAATGATTGCAGAATGGATTTACAATCCCTCATAATTTTTTATTCTCATCGGAAGTGAAGATGCTAATATGAATCTTATTGATTTTGGTCTTTTTTACTTCGTCAGAATGTAATAATCCATATGCATTCTGTTTTTTGAACAAAATGGTGACAACAATAACAGTAGAAGCCTCAATTCGGAGAGAACGCAGTCCGCTAAACAACAAGAAGGATCAACAACCATCCACTTGAAATCATTTTAGTCTTTTGTAATCTCGTTTTTGTTCTTCTTCTTCTTCTTGTTTTACTTTTTCCTCCATGGTCAACTTCGAATATACTTAGGTTTATGAAGAAACGAAGTATGTTGAGGGCTATAAAATATAATTATAATCGCATATTTTATTTGTTGGGGGTTATGTTGGAGTAGTTATTTAGGGGCTATACAATTTTAGATTTTATTAGAATTAATATCGTAAATTTGGAGGCTATAAGTTTTAGCCTTCGGGGGTCGGGGGTCAAGGGATAATATTGTACTTTCAATATTCATTTTTATTTATTTATTAATATGGGGGCTATGAACAACAATTTGGGGGCTATGTATAGAATTACCCTTAATGTGTTTAATGTTTCGGCCCATATTACTACCTATTTTGGGTCAAGTTATTCATCACAGGGAAGACCCGACCATAATTTTTTTGCTCATTTTTTGTGAGGCAAAGGATATTAATAATTGAAAATAACATTACACAATAAAACAATGAACTTGTGATTCATGATACAAGTACGTCCAGTTTCAGTACCAAAATATCTGACAAATAAAACATACATCAACACCCCGAGAACCGGATGACCCCTCATACAACATTCCCCTCTTTTTTGCGTCCTCCACCAGATCGTTTCAGCTTTGATTCCTTAAAAACCAAAAAAAAACCAAAAAAAAAAAAAAAACTCAATATTATGAGCAGAGCACTAAAATCAGCATACAGCAAAAAAAAAAGTATATATTACCGTGCAATCCATTTTACATGCCATCTTTCAAACACACCTCCGAATGATATTGATTTTAACCAAATAAATACTTGGGTTTCATCAAAATCAAGTATCATGTGGATCAATGCAGGGTTAGTTGTTACAAGTAGTGTAATCTTAGTCTTTAATGCGCGTGGAAGATCATATGCCCTTGTAAGCTTCCTAAGCGCATGACTTTGGGCATGACAACTGGCAGGCAGTACGGATTCAACAAAAGACCACAGTTCATCAAAACCTTGCCTCTTCGAGGATGTACTGGCCCCATCTACATTACACGTACGTATCCTCTTTACATGATGTTGGGATATTATGTTAAGGGAGAACTTGGATCAAGTTAATAAACAATTTGTTTTGATTCGATTCCAAAACCCTATTAGAATATTTCCCTTGTTATTTTTGATGAATCTAGACAAGTTATTTTTCCTAGTAAAGCTTGCATGTTAGGAAGCTCTCATCATTATTCTAGAAGCGCATGTTATGAAACAGTCAGAGTTCGCGAAGCGTCAGATGTCAAAGCGGCATCAAGTATTGAAAGCGTCAGCAGATTGAAGTTGCAAAGCATATGGGAAACGGCCTCAAGACTAATGCTAGAGCATGCTACCATTTTATGGAAGCAAGCGCTCTCAAGTCAGCTCACCAAAGCATCTCGTATATGGAGCTGAACTTAAAGCGTCAATCTGTGCTAGTGTGATAAGTTTGACTCACAGAATCCAAGTTTGATTTTCAAACATTCGGATGTCTGACGAATCACTGGATAAAGCTTACGTGTCAACACCCCATTGCACAACGGATACGGCTACAGTCCGAAAAGTCAAGGTTAGGTAAAAGTCGCCATGCCTCTAGGTGCGGCGGACATCCCTTCCTAACTCTGCAGTCTGTAAAGCGACTGACACACGCCGACTTATCTGGAAAATGAGGAACACGCAACCTCTTTTCTCTCAATGTGGTTCCTCTTACTATAAATAGAAGGAGTTGCACACACTAAAATTCACGCACGCACAAAGCAATCTATTCACAAGCAAGAACTTAAGCAAATAATCTCTTTACTTTCCTTTAGTTCTTCAAGCCGCTTCCAACTTTAGTGTCCTCAAGAATCTCGTTCTTGAGTATTAGCAACATCTTTCTACTTCTAGGTTCAACCGTTCATATCCATAACCTAGCCTTGAGAATCCTTATCCCTTTACACTTGATTTTCATTGTAAAGGATTCTCACTTTACAAAAACCAAAAACCCCAAAATCTAAATCTATTTTCTTAGATTGAATTGTAAGGTTGTAAGTTTTTGTTAGAAAATTTGATTGTTGTAAGGCATCTCGAGAGCCCGGAATATCTGAAGATTCGAAGCAAGTTTGTTACTAGCTTTGAATCACTTCCCCTTGGAAGTATAAAATAAGGGATACCGAGTGAAGGTATTCATCCTGTCGTGGATAAGAGTGGACGTAGGAGAGTTGCTCCGAACCACTATAAAGCATTTGTGTTATTTACTTTATTTATTGCTTTGATTTATTACATTCACACACACACGCTCTAAATATTCAATACGGTTTTAACTCGCAAGAAAAATAAGTCTCACCACATTCCGCACAACACTCACACAAGAGAGAAGCTTTGAAAGCCTCACAAGTCTTCAAAGCGTCTACTTGGTAAAAAGGCTGAAAAATGAAAGAGAAGTTAAACACTTCTCAACACACGTATTCACCCCCCCCCCTCTACTTGTGTTAGTCACTTTCGGGACCAACACATGATTAGTCACACATGAATTACTAATCTGCCGAATGGAGGGTTCATCTTTGTTCCACTATTCACGTAATTCGCGAGTAGGAATTTATGGAGGTCCCAAGTACGTAACTTCAGAAAATGCTTTCCCTTACACAATCACAAAAATTATCCCTGTGGAAGTCTCAATTTGTTGTAGCCATATCCAATATATTATCCCGGGTGAAAGTATCTATTTCTCGATTAAAAAGTTCAGTAACACAATCCCAATACTCTCAATCTCAAAGTGAACGTATGAATTTCATCACCGAACCACTATAATCGCTCTGTGTGCTTTACGGTTTTTCGCTCTACTATTTCTTTACTTTGATTATTCATAAAGCACATAACTCACTTAAGCAACAAATACTGGTTTAACAAGCAAGATTTTACAAAGCGAGTTTTTCTGCTCACCAAATTCCGCAAGCGTTTTTTTCTGACGAGCGATCTGCTCTTTGAAAGTGAAAAACTTCTATTTTTTTAACAAGCAAAAATCGAGAGAAGTTTAACACTTCTCTACACACGTATTCACCACCCCCCTTCTGGGACCAACACAACTATAATATTTACGTCAGAGGGTATAATAAAATCTCTTTTCTAATTTATTTACAATAAGTAGCTATACAATGATATTTTTCATTTATAGAATTTATTCCCCTGTTTTTATATTAGCAAGTATTCCCTACTTTTCAACAAGAGAGATATCAAATAATTAAAAAAATTAACAAAAATGGAAAGAAAATAAATGAGAATAATGACATATAGTAAATTTGTAACGTGTGGCCAAATACGGGTTTGAGTATGTAACGTACCCGTACCCAACGGGTACGGTTCTACCAAATTGGACCCGTACCCTAACCGCCGTAGGCGGTTAGGGGTATACGATTTCGGGTACGGTGGGTGTGAGTACCATAACACCCTAATCTAAATAAAAGTGCTAAACTTAAATTTAATAAATATTTGCACGGAAATCTAAAGTAAATATTTTATTTTTCTAACTAGAATGAAAAGATTCATGAAAATAAAACTTTTAATGAATTTACTTGAAAACATGAAATCGAATAATTTATAAAAATATCCAAATTATTCCCCAAAAGAAATAAAGTTAAAGCAACCTGATACGTATATAAAATATCTTAATCATTTTTCCAAAGGAATCCAGAAAATAACTTGAATCGCAGAAACTTTTGACCAACTAAGTTCAACAAAAATAAACTTAACTAGAAACCACAATCTCTAAGTCATAAAGTACTTTCGAAATCAAATGCAGAAATACGAAAAATCCTAAGATGACACGACTCGCCATTCGACCTTCTACGTGTCTCCAAACTCAATCCCCTGAAACTGTTAAATGATGGGATGAGCATATTTGAATATACTCAGTGTGGGCAATATGCAAGTTTGTTCAGTTTAATAAAATAGAGTGCACACGTATGAATATTAAAGTCAACATGATATGCGTCAATGAGCGTGAGTAAAGTTAAATGGACAACTTGAAATTAACGGTCCTGCTCATCACGTAATGTCAAATAAGCATACGACAGTCACATGATATTAAAATCAACGCATAAAGTGAAGTAAGAATCTCACACTTTGAATTTAAATTTGAAAGTGACTCGATCAACTTAAAATAAATCTATCGTCTTAGTCTCGCCGTGCCTAGAAATTCATAAATTTATGTATATATATAAGTATAATTTATAGATGCTCATAAAAAAAAGATAATCTGTTTCTAAATAATTTATTTGTAATACTTCACTCAAAACAACATGAGCGTGCCAAACTGATATGAAAAAGAGAAAAATAACAAAGTTGCAGATCTCAAAACACAAGAATGAATTGAAGTTTTACTCTTGCCAAAATTTTATCAACTTAACCAAGAGAAGAGGAAAGGAAATAAGTAAAATAATAATAATAATAATAATAATAAAGATTATTTTTTCCCAATTCTTTCACACCCATCGACAACCCCTATAATCTATAATTTATATATATATATATATTGTAAAGTAAATATTATAGAGCAGAATAAAGAACACAGAAGAGAAAGAGAGAAGGGAGAAGACGGCGGTAGAATTAGGGTTTTCTCATTAATCTTATTCACCGTAAGTTACAAATGAGATACACACGAGGTATATATACAAGAGAGAGAAACCCTAATGAATAAGTAATGTCCATATATAAAATATATTTACAACACTCCCCCTTGGACATTACGACGTGATGTTCATGCCTCGTTAAAAACCTCTCCGTAAAAACCCTATGGGAAAAATTCGGCAGAGGAAAAGAGTACATAACATACACTTATTCATGTGTTGCATTAGTTGCCTCATTAAAAACCTTAACTAAGAAAACCCATTGGGAAAAAACTTAGTAAGGGAAAAAGAGTACAACTATTTGGCCTTCAGGGCATAATCTTCGGGATTATCTTATTTCGTTCTTTAGGACCTAATCTTCAAAATAATTTAAATATGTCGCTCCCCCTCAAAACAACAATCTTTCAATTCAATACATTTCAATATGTACTCATTCATATATTTCTCATACATAGACGTGGGGAGGTTTAGTGAATAAATCTGCAGGATTATCACTAAATATACAATAGTTCTTCTAGAACTCATATGTGCAACACAAGATAATAATTATATATCCTCACATAGGATATTGAGGGTTTTTATCAATTTACTAGTCCGTAAAATAAGCATTGTGGAGATCAAAATAATTAATATGCATCCTAATAATCCACCATTATCAATCTCAATATCTTTCATCAAGTTCTAATCAACCTTGAAGATCAACAAACATCATTTTCAACATCATTCAAAAATATCCCCTTTCAGGAGAATCTCAAAATCTTAGACCAAGGTTTCTTATACCTTGAAGATAACAAAGAATATGATTACCATCATATATCTCCTTCTAGGAGAAATTTTTCATTTTGCTAGCAATTCAAAATTAAAGGTATCAGGCCTGATAGAGTAGTACTTCGGGTACTCAAAATAATGAACTTCAGGTTCATAATTTATTTGTTATCTTAAACACTTCAAGTAATGATATGAGATAATGGATGTGATTTATTGAATATAACAATTTGAAATTCACATCAACCAGATCAACCGGTACAATACTCCTTCAGGGAGATACTCGGACTGTTACAATACTCCTTCAGGGAGATACTCGGACTGCAAGCCGAGACAATACTTTGACTTATTCAAGTCTTCATACTAAAACTCTGTCATTAAGCATGAGTTAACTTTCTTAAATTCCTTGTGTGTAACAATTTATAAACATCAACATAATCATAAATATTATAAAAACATTCAATTCACATTTTGATACACACACATAAGCATAAATGATTATGCACATATCCTTACTTCAGGAGGATAAACTTACTATATCGTACATGTTGCGATTTCACTTTTCTTCATTTAAGGAATTTCAAGTCCAACAAGGACATATATAGATATCGGTGCCCAATGACTTATATAAAAGAGATCGTTACGATCAACCATATGATATCTATATTTACCAATTACTGCCATAAGTTACATAACGGAACATAATGCATAACAGGAGAATTAATCAATTGAGGGTCTCTGCTAAAAACCCTCGAGCTACTCGCTTTATTTTCAACCACCTCATTAAACTTGATTCCTCTTTAGAAACATTTATTTGTGTCCTACTGGGACAACTTTCTTTAAAGAATAAAATATAGAGGAATAATAGACTTTTTGTCTATTTAGCGAGTGAAGCTCAACCTCAACTTCTTCTCTTTATTTTACCATGTGCTTCCGGCACAATAACACCATATTCATTCTGGATCCAGATTATCATTTTAAACTTATACCGGTAATGGTTGAGGTAAAGAGTGTTGACAATTATAATATTTCTATTAACGTTTCTCCTGAATTGTCTTCATGACAATATATATAATCAATATTAACCAAATTTATCCATCATTTCCCAATAATATATTTAATCTGGTCGTCCCGTAATCCCAATGTCCCAATGTTATGATTATTTAGTGCACTTACAAATACACTGGTGTTGGGAACCCTTTGAAACTGAGTTTTGATAATGCTATTAGAAACCACACTTAGATATAGGTTTAAGTGGAACAGGCTGGTCTCCGTGTTTGGATCAGTCAAGCTTAACTCGGCCAGATTGCTCATGTAAAGGTCAAGGTTGGTAGTGCAACCTTGTATCTAATCTACTCAATATGTCATATTGTTCCATTAGGTAATTTGTCTATGTAACCGGCTCCTACCTATCTTGAAGATTTCACACGAAGGTTATAGAAGACCGAAGACAGTTCGAGGTATAGGATGGTCGACCTGTGAAGACCAACCTGAGCTGTGGTTGAGAAACCTGTTCTCACCCAACGACAAGAATTGTGTCAGAGTACGGTACTGCAAATCCTGACACACTTCCAACGGCTCTATTTCAAATGCTTCACTATAAGTACCTTAACTCATTCTAAAAAAAATTAACGGGATACTCAAAATACAAGCCGAAACGCTGCAGAAATCTCAAGCTGAAAATCATTCAATCAACACTCGAAATTACTAGAGCTTTCCCAAGTGTTGATCTTTGCAGATTTCTGATATCTCTGGAAATTGTCTTACTAGAACACATCACACACACTCTCACTACCATCACAGTTGATAATTAGTGTAGTTGATTGAGTTGTATTCCTAATGGCGATAGCTATTCACAGCTCTCTAGTTTGGATATTAGTGCTAGTTGTTTAGTGTTAGTAAGATTGTATGAAAGATTGTATGTAAAGTAAGAAGAGACACTGACTCAAGAATCGTGCTAGATTCAGTCTAAAGAAAGACTTGAATTTGGACTGGACCTCCACCAGTGGTAAAAGGAGTGAATATCTCAAGTTAAGGGATTACAGATTCGACGGGATCTGGCGTGGACGTAGGAGCTGTTTACTCCGAACCACGATAAAAACTCCTCGTGTTTCTCTCTCTTGCTACTTACCTTTACATCTTTATTTACACAGTTTGCATGTTCACAACATGCACTACTGTAACCTGTCTTGCATGAGTAGTTATCTGAACTGAAATCTTTTGAAAACTGTGTTGAAAACAGTTAGCCAACCTTTCCACCAAACTTCCGCACGCAGGTTAGCTTTGCAAGCTCAGCAGTTTACTGATTGAGCTGGAAAAACTAAGTTGCTCTGATAAACTGAAGTGACGACTCAGTAAGATCAAATTGTTTTGAAAAATCAAAACTGTTGGCTAATTGGTGTATTCCCCCCCCCCCACACCAATGACTACTTATTGGGGCCTACAAGTGGTATCAGAGTGGTGGTTCTTTTGACCACTACTTCTGCATACTATAAGCTTTTTGTGTTTTCGTATCAAATTGAACTAGATCTCTAGAATTGTGTTTATGCATACATACATAAACTGTCACTATGGAAGCTTCACTTCTCCGCGTCTGTGAAGATTTCTCTGTGCAGGGTTATGAAGACTGGAGCTTTCGAATAAAGATGTGCCTCCAAGCTCATCATGTGCTGATGTGGGATGTCATCGAGAATGGTCCAACACCAATCTACGAACTCTACGATACTGATGTTTCTGGAGAAAAAGTTTCCAAAGCAACGTATGTGCCAAACATCAAAGATCCCAGAAAATACACAACCGAAGAAAGAAAGGAAGCTGGACTTGACAGCTTCGCAAAAGGGCTGATCTCTAGCACAGTTAAGAGAGTCCACCTGGCCAAGATAAGAAATCTTGGAACTGCAAAGGAAATGTGGGACACCTTAAAAGCCATAAGCCTTAGATCAACAGAAATTCTGGAAAACAAGCTGTCAGTGGCATGCAGTAAATTTGAAGAATTCAAAATGCAGCCAATGGAGACCATTGATCAGCTCAAGAACAAATTCACAATGATCACTTTAGAGATCGCAGCTCTCAAGAAAGATAAATACACACAGCGCGAACTCAACCTCAAAGTTATCCAATCTCTCCCAGCAAACTGGCATGTGTACAGTGCCATGCACCGTGGCAGGTCGGATATCAGCAACCTGTCAACCGAGCAACTGTTTGATCTACTCATCGGGAATGAGTTTGAAATGATCAGACTTCACGGGTCAAAACAAGTGTCTTCAAGTAAGAAGACCGATCCCGAAAAGAAAGGAAAGGATGCTGCATTCAAAGCTGCATCAATTATAGAAGAAAGAGCAATCCTAAAGGATTTATGCTCCGAAATGGAGAAATTGTTGAAAGACTATGCACTCATGGCTAGGAGAAATGAAAAGCTTAAAAACATTTCAACAAATTCCGTAAATATCACAAGGATTTCAAGAGAAATCAAACCACCTCTTCTCCCAACAAGAAAGGTGAAGGTATATCAAAACCCTCTAAATTCAATTCTTCTAACACTCCCTGTGGGTGGCTGTTTTGAATGTGGCAGACTAGATCACTATAAGTCAGACTGCCCAGACTTATCAAAGGCTGAACGCGAAGAGCTCCGCGCAAAAAGAGATCAAAAGCTTAAGGAGCAGTGCAACGCCATGATCGCAGCTGAGGAAGAGGCCAAAGCAATTGCCACATTATCAGACTCAACCTCCTCCAACGAAGATGATGATGAATTGGATGAGGAGGAATGTCGCTTAGCTGACGAGGAACTTGAATATGAGGAATGCTACATGGGAAAAGATCTCGATCTTGCTCAATACAAGGTTGATACTGAAACCTCATTTTCATATTCAACTAACTCCGAACATGCAGGTATTGAAATACCTGAAATGCCAACGTATGAAGAGTTTCAACAACAGCTTGATGACTACAAGAAGCTCTTAGAAATGTTTAAACAAGTAGTCAAAGAAGGATCCAAGCTGGAGGATGAAAATATGAAACTCAAAGCTGCCATGAATGAAGACTTCACTCTCTATGATGAAGCAAAAGAAAAGGAAATAGAGACCCTAAAAGTCCAAACGGGCCAATTAACTTTAAGGGAAGAAAACCTTAAAGAGATGCTCACTGAAAAGGATAGTGAGATCAACAACTTGAATGGTAAACTGGTAGATCTCTCAAATGAGCATGAGAAGCTATTGCAGAAAGAGCTCAAGCTTCAACAAGTCCTGATGAAAATGAACAAAAATGGTGAAAAGCTTGAAGCCCTGGAAGCTGCCCAGAGACCTGCTCAGATAAAGTTTGGCATTGGATTCCATTGTCAAACCAGCGGAGCCAAAGAAAAGGAGAAGGTCTTGTTCGAGAAAGAAAAAGGATTGGCTGAAAGCAAAGCTCATCACACTCTACCAGACAAGCAGCTCAAACTGAAAAATCCAGCCCAGCAACCACAAGCAATCCTGGTGAAAGAGCATGGAAAACCTGCTATCAAGAAACAGCAGCCAAGGCCGTCAGTTGAACAACAAAAGGTTGAGCGACCTAGGAAACTATATGGTCAAAAAGCTTATCAAAAAGGAAGTCAACCTGCTCTAAGAATGGTGCAAACTTCTAGCAAAAGAAATGCAATCTCTCAACCAAGAATCATTCAGACTGCTCAACCACAACCAAACATTTACCATGAGCAGTGGCCAAATCAACAAATACTTGACAATGAAGGTTATTGGTACGACCATCATTGGTACCAATATCCTGAGCTGTCAAGTAGGCATTATCAATTTCCACATGGAAGTGGATTTGCAAATGATTGTTGCAGATGTGGATATATGGAGCAGTACTATCAAAATGATCATTATCAACCTGCTCATTACCAACAGCAGTCTGCATACTCTAATGAAACCTTCTACTCAACAAATAAGCAACGGACCAAGCCACGAGTCACAGAAGGAGTTTCCAAAAGAAGAAGCTTGGAAACTAAGCTGCTAAAACTCAACCTGCTAACAAAGCACCCAAATTCATATGGGTTGCTAAAACTGTCTAATTGCAGGATGGGAAAACTCAAAGGAGAAAGCGAGCAGCTCGCGGCGCAGTCTGGATCATTGACAGTGGATGCACAAAACACATGACCTGCGACAAAAGCATGCTTACAAACTTCATTGAATGTGACGGACCTCTAGTCACTTTTGAAGGAGACTCTAAAGGGAAAACAAGAGGCTACGGTAATCTAGTTATTGGTAAAACAACAATATCTAACATCACATATGTTGAAGGTTTAAATCATAATCTCTTTTCAGTAAGCCAGTTCAGCTCTACTGGAAAAAGAGTAGAATTTTCTGCTAACATATGTATTATAAAGAACATGGAAGGAGAAGAAATTCTTCTTACCGGTATTTTGCAGGATAACTTGTACATAGTACAATGGTCAGATGAGAAAGAAACCTGTCTGGTCACCAAATCTGCACCTGAAGTTAGCTGGCTATGGCATAAGAGACTATGTCACTTAAACTTCAAAACCATCATCAAGCTTGCTCGCAAG
The DNA here is from genome assembly GCA_001642375.2 of Mentha longifolia. Taxonomy (NCBI): domain Eukaryota; kingdom Viridiplantae; phylum Streptophyta; class Magnoliopsida; order Lamiales; family Lamiaceae; genus Mentha; species Mentha longifolia. The sequence goes on along the minus strand of CM038119.1, from coordinate 14,731,016 downwards.
AAGCTCGCAGATGACCCTTCATGATCAAGTCTACTACAAAGATCATGTTTGTGAAGCCTGTCAAGCTGGAAAGCAGACTAAATCGTCATTTCCAAGCATTGCAGCTCACAACACAAGTAGAATCTTGGAATTACTCCACCTGGATTTATTTGGTCCAGTAACTCCTAGAAGCATTAATGGTAAAAAGTATACTCTCGTTATTGTTGATGATTACTCACGATATACTTGGGTTATTTTCTTACATAAAAATAAGGAGACGCTAGTAGAGCTACCTGCGCTGCTCACCAGACTGTCAAACATGAAAAACAAAAGTGTGATCTCAATTAGATCCTATCGTGGAACAAAATTTCTTAATCATATGATTGAGTCCTACTGTACTAGAAATAGAATTACACATCAAACTTCAGCAGCTCGCACACCTCAACAGAATGGTGTTGTTGAATGACGCAACAGGTCTCTAAAGGAAGCAGCTCGCACAATGCTGAATGAAACCAATCTTCCCAAGAAGTTTTGGGCGGAAGCAATCAACACAGCTTGTTACACTCAGAACAGATCAGTCATTCATAAACGACATGGAAAAACTCCATACGAGCTGTGGAAAGATAAGAAACCTCGATTCAAATATCTTAAATCTTTTGGTTGCGTGTGTTACATTCATAATAATGGGAAATCACAGTTAAAAACATTTGATAGCAAAGCAGATCCAGGAATATTTGTAGGATATTCAGAGATCAGCAAAGCCTTCAAAGTTTTTAACAAGAAGACTCAGATTGTGGAAGTAACACCACATATTATTTTTGATGAATCTATCTGTGAGTACAGGGAGACTCAACCTGAAGATAGTACAGGTGCGAATTAAGATCAAGCAAAATTTATTATTTCCACTCCTTACTTATCCTTTCAAAAATCTTTTTCAAATCTTTTTACTGTTAAGAGTTTGAAAAGTCTTTCACGAAAATCAAGGGATTTATGTCAATTTAAGAAGGAAAAAGAAGAGAGAAGAAACGCGTGAATCTCACCTTCTTTGAATCACCTTTTTCACGCGCCTCCCTCACCGTTGAGATTTATTAATAAAATCTTAACCGTTAGAGAAGACTCTATAAATAGAGAGAAATTCTTGAAATCCTTACGCGTTTCTTGAAATTCTTTGAAATCAAGTTTCAAAATTTCTTTACTTTCTCAAAAATCATTCCTCACTTTCTCTGCAAAAATGTCTACAGATTCACTAAGTGCTCAAGTAAAGAAAGCAACCCCTCTCATCTTCTTTGAGAAAGTTGTTGTGCTAGACAAGTATGGATACAGAGGCTTGGATCCGATGATTGAAGCTATCACCCAATGTGATGGTTTCTTCAATATCATCACTCAACATCCGCGAGTGACGCTACTGATGAATGTTTCCTATTTGTTGTGTTCTTTGGAATCGATGGCCGGAGATCCCGCAACGGCAACTTTTCTAGTCAACGATGAAGAAGAAAGGCTTCATATTCTTCCACTCGTCCTTCAGACCTACAGATTGACGGATACATGGGCTATCACAACAATTGATGATGTGCCCATGGATGCTGTCAACAATGTGTATCAGCAAGCTCTGTTCGAGCCCAAGAAGGTTTACGATCAGAAAACCTTCAACCGCCATGACTTGAAGTCTGAGTACAGATTCCTCTTCGAGTTCGTCCACAACTTGTTCTTTTCTTATCTAGGCTCGAATGAAGCTGTCACTCTGTTGAAGTTCAAATTGTTGACTGCTGTGGTGAAGCAGTTAGATGTTAACTGGGCCAGGGTGCTAGTCAACTTGTTCATCAAAGAGGCCGCGGAGCGACCTGCCAGGATCAAGGCCAACATGCAACTTCATCATGGCACCAAGCTCTCCATCATTCTGCAGAGAACACTTACAAATCATATGTGGCCTGTCTGCACCGGATTTCCTGAGGACAAGCTGGTTCCTCACACCTGCAACCAGTTGCTCATGATACTTGGCATTCTGCCACACAAGATCAACAAAGCAAAAGGTGCAACCAAGCGTTTGCTCATAGAGATGCGCGATTCAAAGGAAGATGAAGATAAAAGTGAAGATGACAGTGAGAATGAAGAAGAAGACATTGACCGTGCTGAGAAAATCAGAAAAGGGAAAAGGAAGATGACGGATCTGCAGTCTGTACCCTCACAAAAGCACACCACTTGATCTGCAACAGCGACCGTCGTGGAGGCAGATCCCAAACCTGCTAGTCCAACGCAGCCTGCCCCTCCACAGGTTGATATGGAACCTGATGGTGACAAGTCCACTCCAGGCACCCCGTCCAAAGCTCAGGACCAGGCGCCAGGCTCCGCAGCTCCAGACTCCGCAGCCCTTGGCTCCTCGTCCATAGCTCCTCCATCCTCTTTCAACAGCTCAAGTGCAGTTGACAAGATGTTATCCTTCTTCAACGCAGAATTCCTTAAAATGTCTCGAAAGCTTAACATGTTGGAACTGGAAAACAAGATGTATGTTGATGAAAAGGTTGCAGCTTTACAAGCTGAGAGTGTCAAGCTGTGGGAGTTCATCAAATCTCACATTGGTGAAAAGGATGCACATGGGCAGTTCGTGGTAGACAAAGGACAGTCCAGCTAGGTGGAAACTGCAAGATCAGAAACTATGGATAAGTCACAGTTTGCATAGGGAAGTGTCATGGACGACCTGTATTAGTCTCCATGTTCTTGAAATTACGTTTTAAATATGTCAATGATATGCCTTAATATTTCCAAATGTTCAAATTTCAATGAAATATTTCTTGCTTCACTTGATAAATTTTATGCATTATCAATAATTTTCATTTATTGAAGCATGTGTTTTGTTATTTATTGAAATCATTGTTAACGATATGCTGACACAGTACATAACATTCGTACTTCACTTTCCATGTATGTCAAAAAAGTGTATGCACAGTATCAAATCCGCATTAAATGCGAGGCGATGGTTGAGTGTAAGGGTTGTGCGAGTGGGCTTCACAACCACCCCATGCACCCACTACCTCACGGATTTCTAGGGATTTAATCATATCTATTGAACGGTTGAAATACTTCAATCACAACCGCTCATTTTCTCTTATATATGTGCTCATCACTGTGCATCGTCGTTCTCATTCAAATTTCTGCATTCTTCCGCCATTTTTATCTGCAACTCCTCTCTGTCAAAATTCGACATTCTAAGTTCTCACTTATACTTTCTTGAAATGGCAGGAGAATCCACCTCTCACAACGTGAAGCATATAACCGGTACAAGCACACAACCAGATCTTCCAACGACGGCATAACAGAAGATCCAGTACATACAGGAGTTTATTCTCATGGAGCCCACGGCAAATCTCTCTACATACGGCTACGCCGGCCTGAACGAGATGTACTCCACCATTAAAGCAGCGGATGGTTTTTACAAAATCATCTCTCATGAGCCAAAATTTTGGCTTCCTCAACAAGTCGCTATGTTCATTCTCTCTTATTTTTGCCAAGAAGATGTAGAATCTGCCCAATTCTATCTTCCGATACCTGATGAGCCCGACGCGCCCATTCCCATTCTACCGCTCATCACTCGGACCTACGGCATCGCAGATTCGGGAACCGTGGAAATCTTGTTTCACAAGCCCATGGGTCTCATTTTGGATATTCCTGATGCAGATTTGGAATCTGTGTATCAGAAAGCTTTGATGCAGCCTGCAGTAAAATATGATGGAAAGAAGTTCTCGCGACCTCTGCTGTGACCTGCATACAGAGTTCTCTTCGACTTTGTCCACAAGGTCTTCCTTGGTTACTCTGGTAACCACGATGCTGTCACTCCAGCGAAGTTCAGAGTGATGACTGCAATTGTGCAGGGTCTAGACGTGAACTGAGCCCGCTTTCTTCTCGAACTCATCAACAAAGAAATCGAGCAGCTCTCGATCACATTTGAAGGTGAAAAGTTGAACGAATTCCGTGTTGCCAGGAACCTGTGCCTAGGCACCAAAATCTGCTCTCTAATTCAATGTCTCCACCCCGACCTCAATTGGAGTGGAATGACGCCTTTCAACAAGGAAAAGGTCCCCAAGGACCAGAAACAACTTGAGTTAATCATTAGGGTTGACATGACCGTCTTTGCCAAGAATGACGACCTGGTCAAACCATTTCTGTATGAAATGGGTAGGTCCAACCCAGCCTGGGTACCCCAGAACAGCGAGATAATAGAAGGAAGAGACAGCATGCCCCCAGCAAACAGCTTGGCAGACCTCCCAAGTCTGTGAGAATCAAATCTCCAACTCCCATCTCGCGCAGGTTGCATACAGAGTTTGCTGAAATTGAAGTGCAACACCGGCCTGCTCGTCCAACCGTCGCTCTACTCGAAGACATCACTGAACAGACAGATCCCAAAGCACAGGTTTCAATTCCTATTTCCTCTGTTCATGATATCTTCAAGGCTCCAGTTCTGGAGATAGCTGGCCAGAGTCATACTGAATCTCAACCGGAGGACAAGACAGATTTCGAGGAAGAAAATCTCGACACTTCATTTGTTGTCCACCAGCAGTCCGGTGAAGCCTCTCCTCATCTCAGCTCTCCACCAGAGATCGACATCAATCTTATCCTCTCTTCCGATGATGATGATGTTCAAGAAGATCCCGTGAAAACTGCAGCTGCCATGCTGGTCAACTCAATCGAGATCAATGCTGAAAAGACAGTTTTGGAGTCTTTTCCCGGAATTGATCTCACACCAGAGACCAGGGCAATGGCGTACAGACTGCGTACTTTGCTCGATGGGAAGGACATATCATACAGTGATTTGAAGTCTATATTCCTGATTCATCCCATCAAACAGCTTGAAATTGAAGAGCACACCCTGGGGAAGTATTTTGGCTATGCTTCAATTCCTGAAGCTCGCGATTACTTCATGACTTTTGTTCTCTCTAGGATGAAGAGAGAGGTCAGGGCTCTCAATATTGATTTGAAACCTTTTTACACTCATGATCGCAGTTCCTATAATTTCAAGTTTCCGGAGGATGATGTCTTCAGTCCTATTCCCTATTCCACCCGGAACAGCGAAGACACAGAGTCCGATCATGATCATGCAAATATATATTCTATTGCAACCGCTGGAACTCCTCTCACTGCGGTGCAAGACAATTTGAAGAACTTTATAATTGAGGAGGTTTCCAAGGAGAAGGCAACAGAGGTTGAAGAACACAAGAAGATTGCTGACAAGATTGAAGCTGTGGATAAAGCTGCATCCGCCATGCAGGCCAACATAAGGGATGAAATGCCACAAGTTATTAAGGAAGTAGTGGCAAGCCAGTTCGCAACCTTCATCTCCACACAACTCAAAGCAGAAACGGACCAGCTGCTTCTCATCCAGCTGTCCGAATTGAAAGTCGCTTACAAATCTTCTATTGAGGGCTTGCAATACGAGTTTGAACAACTCAACAAGCTTGTAAACGACTTTTCTACAAAGCTTACTCAAACCACATCCAGCTCACTGAAGAAAGAGGAGGAGATGGAAGGGAACATCAACTCCCTACTGCAGTTCAAGGAAAAGATCAGCACAGACCTGTCCTTGATCTCTGATGAACAAGCCTCCCTCAACACCCTTGTTTAGAATTTAATTGATGATAATGCCGAAAAGGGGAAAGGGAAAGGCAAAGAAAAACGTGGTGCTTCAAAATCAGGGAAAGGCAAGGAGAAACAAGTTACGCAGCCGCAGGTTACGCAACCGCAGGTTACCCAACCACCTCAAGGCAAAGGCAAAGGTCGCTCTGACCAACCTGTGATGCAAACAGAAGCTGCTCCGTCTGTGACAATCGCCCCTCATCCTGCTATTTCCAAGTTGTCTGCTCAAGAAAAAGCACAAGGTGAATCCAACCTCATCCGACTTATGGCAGAAGTTGGATATACCGCAGAAGACTGCGCAGATGAAGGTAAGCAGAAGTTGTTTCTTGAAGATTTGAAGAAACAGAGAGCAAGGGACAAAGCTCGCGTGGCAAGCTTCAAAGGACTTGAAAGCTACAAGGAACAGGTTGATAAAAGAGAACTGTTGAATTGGTTACCAGTGGAAGATCAGCTTATATGGGACGAGTTCATCAACCAATTCATCTTGCACCACTACTGGTTGCAAATCGATGCTCGATATACTGGCAATACCAAAACAGCCTTTCACAACTGGCTGCAGACTTTTCCAGATCGCGAATTCATCAAAAGAGTCAGGGTGAAAGCTGCAAAAGACAAGATCACGCTCAATCCGCCTAAGAAAGAGACCTTCCGACCTCCCACTGTTTGTGACACTAATACTCCAGACATTAACAAAATCAATACATTCATTAGGAGTGTCGCAGCTCAGTATGGCTGCAAAATCACAAACTGTGATGAGTACAGGTCGATTCGCGAGAGCATATATGCAGCTGTGCATATCAACTCAGTTGATACTATAAATGAATTACGATCATCTTTTGTTCCTGATGACAATCTCTCTTTGTCCAGGCCTTTGCATGTTATGCTTTAAAATTTTCTAACTTTTATTATCATGCAGTTGGCTGGGCATCAAACCTTTGATTTGTTTTTAATTCAATTTCTAAGACAAAATGTAAAGTGTGGGTTTCGGCATTATCAAAAAGGGGGAAATTGTTGGGAACCCTTTGAAACTGAGTTTTGATAATGTTATTAGAAACCACACTTAGATACAGGTTTAAGTGGAACAGGCTGGTCTCCGTGTTTGGATCAGTCAAGCTTAACTCGGACAGGTTGCTCATGTAAAGGTCAAGGTTGGTAGTGCAACCTTGTACCTAATCTACTCAATATGTCATATTGTTCCATTAGGTAATTTGTCTATGTAACCGGCTCCTACCTATCTCGAAGATTTCACACGAAGGTTACAGAAGACCGAAGACAGTTCGAGGTATAGGATGGTCGACCTGTGAAGACCAACCTGAGCTATGGTTGAGAAACATGTTCTCACCCAACGACAAGAATTGTGTCAGAGTACGGTACTGCAAATCTTGACACACTTCCAACGGCTCTATTTCAAATGCTTCACTATAAATACCTCAACTCATTCCAGAAAAAATTAACGGGAAACTCAAAATACAAGCCGAAACGCTGCAGAAATCTCAAGCTGAAAATCATTCAATCAACACTCGAAATTACTAGAGCTTTCCCAAGTGTTGATCTTTGCAGATTTCTGATATCTCTGGAAATTGTTTTACTAGAACACATCACACACACTCTCACTACCATCACAGTTGATAATTAGTGTAGTTGATTGAGTTGTATTCCTAACGGCGATAGCTATTCACAGCTCTCTAGTTTGGATATAAGTGCTAGTTGTTTAGTGTTAGTAAGATTGTATGTAAAGTAAGAAGAGACACGACTCAAGAATCGTGCTAGATTCAGTCTAAAGAAAGACTTGAATTTGGACTGGACCTCCACCAGTGTTAAAAGGAGCGAATATCTCAAGTTAAGGGATTACAGATTCGACGGGATCTGGCGTGGACGTAGGAGCTGTTTACTCCAAACCACGATAAAAACTCCTCGTGTTTCTCTCTCTTGCTACTTACTTTTACATCTTTATTTACACAGTTTGCATGTTCACAACATGCACTACTGTAACCTGTCTTGCATGAGCAGTTATCTGAACTGAAATCTTTTGAAAACTGTGTTGAAAACAGTTAGCCAACCTTTCCACCAAACTTCCGCACGCAGGTTAGCTTTGCAAGCTCAGCAGTTTACTGATTGAGCTGGAAAAACTAAGTTGCTCTGATAAACTGAAGTGACGACTCAGTAAGATCAAATTGTTTTGAAAAATCAAAATTGTTGGCTAATTGGTGTATTCCCCCCCCCCCCACACACCAATGACTACTTATTGGGGCCTACAACTGGGATTCTCGTCTACAGGACGATCCTCTTCAGGAGGTTCTATACATAGAGTGATATCATTTGGGATTCTCGTTTGCGGAACGGTCCTCTTCAGGAGGTTTACTAGAGTAATATCATTTAATGATTTGATATTACTACCGCGGATTTTATCTTTAGCACTAAAATAGTTTTCACGCTTCAGGCATTAAGAGCATTAATCAATTTATTTAGTTCATGAAGAACTTCAGTTCAGTATGGTGCATCTAAACAAGTATATAAAATCACTCAATTGGCAGTCAATAACTGTTTGAACTTTCAGTTCATTTTGTGTAGTGCGTGAATTACTATTTAACCCAACAAGAATTTTGCAGCATTCTTTCATTCATATCTCCCCCTAATGCCGTGAAATGATTTAGTTGGATTATAAGAATAACGTACCAATTAATCAAATGATCCCCGATAATTTTGGCTCTATCAAATTTTTGATTCTTGACGGAGAGTACACGTAATTTTTCTTAGAGCCATATATGTACGTTTTGGTGGTGATAAATAGAATTAGCAGATGGGAAATGATGATTTTTATTATCATGCACTAATTATAAGGGGAATGACCCAAACACTCATGCTTTAATAAATTTGAGAATAATTTGGGTATTTTAAAATCATTGCAACATCATATTTGGTTATACTGTTTTTACAAAATGGAAGACAGTCAATATGGAATCGAAGAAGCTCTTCTAGAGTTGACAATAAGGATATTGTCAATTGAATTATAAAAATTCTCCCCCTTTTTTTAGCGAGAGTTAAGACATAAAAATCTATATAATATTCTCCAAAATTTTATTTTGGTGCTCTAATTATCAAGTTTGCTGCAGGCAAACAAATAGATACAATTCATAATTTTTCGTAGTCATGGGCTATAGGAGAATAATATATTCATGATCTCGATTAGCTTACACTTGTTTCACCACATTAGGATCAACAAAAAATTTCTTAGATCCCCCTCGAGTGTGCTTCTATAAGTAGATGCTAGCATGTGCTTCAGGCATCATTTGATAATTACGAATGACTTTCAATAAAAGTAAAAAAAATACTTAGGATCGATCCTTACATATAATTTATTTTAGTTATGTACTACTTCTGGAGTACACAATCTTAATATATGAGCTCAAACAATTATACTTATGGGAGAACTATGAAAATTTTGCCGTGTTCCTTCAGAGATTGCCATGAAGAAAAAACTATATATTTTCATGTACTACTGCTGGAGTACAAAGTAATATTTCTTATAATTTATCTTAAATGTGTACTATTGGTGGAGTACAAAATAAAAGTAATCCAATCATATTATTTTGGGAGAGAATTGTGATCGTTAAAGGATTATTATGAAATAACAGTATCTTATTCGAAAAGATATCAAAGCTTTCACCTTCAGGGCTAAATCTTTGGGATAATCCATGTTATGGGCTTCTTGCTTTAATCCTTCAACAACTTTATTGATATAATATAATCCTTCAGGGATTAACCTAATTGGTCATACTATGAATTGAACATTTCTCCGTCAAGGCATTGTCATTTGTGTGCTAAAAAGACTGTTCTTCTCGGTTGTTAAGGAAAATAAACAAAAACTAATGCTCTAAATACACAAAAAACTTAAGATTACATAATATCACCAAGTAAATAGAGCAATAAAAAAAAATCACCCAAGATAAGTATCATAGCCAAACAATAGCATCTAAATCCAATTGTTACCAATAGCACTAAATATCTCAACTCAAACAACAAACAGTGTACAACTATGATTAGTGTCCCCTTCTTTTTCGTAATGATCAATAAGTATCATACAAAATCAATCGCTAAAAGATAAGTGCAAGCAAGAGATCAAATCAGATCACTAAACCATTCAACTCATTTCCATAATTCAGCGAAGTATACGAGCAATAAACCATCAGACAACATAACTCATTTAATATAGACTGGGGACATCGAAAAAAAAAACTCGAAACACACAACTATAGAATTTACAAATTAAACAATCAGTCTAATTTTCAAAAGAACAAAACTAATATCACCGGCAATAGATTAAATAATTCATATATAATCATCATTGAACATCTCCGCAATTATACATCGAACATACCAAAGACAATTATGAAAGTTTTTATAGAAAATATCCTTGCAGAGAATTAAGAAAACAATAAAAACAATTCATGTATAGTCAGTAACCAAATTCGCATCCGTATATAACATTTTCATATCACAAAAATAAAAATCATCTTGATCACATAAAAACTTTGGACGGAAATCAGTTCACGAATTCAAAACAAAATGTAGTCATCGAAAACTTTTAAATTAAATTCAACAAAAAGAATTAGGATCGGATAATACCTCGCATAGAAGACACAATTATTTTCTAGGGCATATCTTCAAAATCTATTCGATTTGATTAGCGACATCATCAAGATCCACTCAGTTGGTTAGAACTTCGTGATTCAAGATCCGCTCAATTGGTTACAGACTCGTGCTGATAACGTGTTGTAAAGTAAATATTATAGAGCAGAATAAAGAACACAGAAGAGAAAGAGAGAAGGGAGAAGACGGCGGTAGAATTAGGGTTTTCTCATTAATCTTATTCACCATAAGTTACAAATGGGATACACACGAGGTATATATACAAGAGAGAGAAACCCTAATGAATAAGTAATGTCCATATATAAAATATATTTACAACAATATATATATATATATATATATATATGAATCTTTCGATTTGAAATCAATTTAGATGGTGATTTTGTAATTTTTCATCTTTGAGGGTTTTAAAAAAGAAACAATTAAGTCCATTAATTAATCCACATTTCATATTTTCATGAGGTTATGCATACCGGCCCACTTTTTTCTCCATCTTTGTTTTTAATTTTTTTTTTGTAAATTTTCTTTTCTTCCAATTTTTATATAGTTCTCATATGAAAAGCACGTACAATATATATCTTAAATTAAAGATCACAAAAAGATCTTTAAATTGATATATTATATGTTAAAAATGGAACAAAAATGAATAAGTTATAATGCTTATAAAGTTTGTGAGTAAAATTTATAAGATATAATATTTATATTTAAATTCAATTGAATGGATTTTGTTTGACGTAAGGCCCATTTGGATGTAATATTAAATGAGCATGTCGTCTATCGTTCGCATCAAAATATAAAGCAAACAAAGGCCGAACATTTTCAAAGCAAGGATGCAAATCAAGATTGCTTCTTTTCTGGAATGCATAATTCTTTAGGTAAATTTATTTACATGTTTTTTTTTTGTTTTTTTTTATGTAAGCAATTATTAGAAGAAAAGAAATGTCTTTTTAATCTTTAATCTTTATTTTCTGAAAGAAATGTACTTGTTGGTATCTCAATAGGGGTGAGCAAGGCGATGTCCGTAGAGACTTGCTCTGCAAGCACCTCTACTGGTACTGTACTGGTATTGGCGCAGTGGAAAAACAGAAATAGGAAGAACAAAAAGAAAGACGAAGACGATTTTTCCTGCAAGATATAAATTATATCTTGCAGTGCCTCAAGGTAAAAAGAATTCACTAATTGAATGTGAATTGTAAGTCGAGTAAAATACTAAACAGAAAATCTAACAAAAGTTAGAGAACTACTCGACTAAAATGATTGGATAACTCTCTAGATTATCACTAAACTCTCTCCTTTATATCTCCAAAAAGCGTAACTATTTCAAATGCATCTTTCTCCTTATATACAGCTCAACACTTGTCCACCAAGTTAGGGCTTCGTTTGAGATAAGATCAAATCTTATCCTCCCTCAACCCTTATCACTTGGCTCCAAACCCTAGCTGAATACAATCACCGTCAATCCATTATGATATTGGGCTTACATCCATCAGCTCTGCAGCCCACATAGTCATCAGCCCCGCAGCCTATCATGAATATCTTCGGTATGGGCCACAACATCACTCTCTCTTAGTCCAGAACATCTCTTGAACAAGAGAGAAAATAGAAGAAAGACAAAACAACAAAAATATAGAATTTTGTTAGAACATAAATTCCGACAATATTTTTCTAGAGCCCGTAGTCGTAATGGTTTGAAAATCTTTACTACTGAAGAAGACAATTACCAATGTTGTACTATAAATAAGTATTTCAGAATTTATAAAATCTGAATATTACTTCTTTATTGTACTATTTTTCTTTTCGTTAAGTTAGAGATGTCTTATGTAATATTAAATATTTATTGTTCTCTAAGTTATTATCGCACTAGATTATTTTAATATTTTTATTTCAACTATTATTTCTCGATGTTTTCGTAACATAAATTATACTAATTTTGTTTACATTTATAAAATTGTGACTACATAGCATTTTTAAATTACAACCGTGCATAGCACTGGTGCAATACTAATGGAATATAAAAAGAAATGAAATATAAATCCTTTCAATGAACTCACGGCAAACACACACATCCCAAATTAATTCCATGTTTTTTTAAAACCCATAGTACCCACCAGGAAGAAAAATTAAATAACGAAATCAAATTCTTCCCTCAAATTCTTCTCAAAAACTCGATTCAAAGAAATCAATTAGGCGAGACCAAATTTCTAAATTTTCGAAAACTTTTATGAATAATTACGTATTTTTATAAAGTAAACCATCAAAAGATTAGGAAAAATTACCTAGAAACAGAATACTCTTGGAAAGAACTCAGAATTTTCAGAGATTTTGAAGGACCAAAAATTACAGAAATAAAAGAGAATGAACCGATACCCAAAGTAGTTTAAGGTGAAAAACTATTTATTTTTTTTTGCTTTATACATGTCACGATCGCACTTTGCTAATCGATAGCTAAGCTTGGTGAATTCGTGACTACAAATATAATTATTAAATAATGGGTGGAAAGGTGGAATATCTCTGAAAATTCGGCTCATGAAGCAAACTTGAACTACTAGATAAACTGATAAAGTACGATATTGCTTGTCAAGATTCTGACTTAACTTACAACCAAATTGAAATAGACATAGGATTTCAGAGTGTACGCAGCGGAAAGATAGTTATAAATATATGTATGGAGACATGTATTACCAAGAGAATTCAACGACTATAAATCGTTAATTTGACAAAAGCTCCGCCGGTCACTCCGCTTCAACCTGCACACCAGAAATAATGTACAGGGTTGAATACGAATGTACTCAGTGAACACATGCCCGAAACTAGTTTTATTGTCAACCATACGTACAGTGAAACATAGGGTTTTGCTTAAAAAGTCTATATTCACTAAAATCCTCTTTGATTTTAGAAGCGTCTGCTTAGACTAAGTTCATCAGTAATCTACCATATCCGAGATGTCATACCCGAGAAGGTAACTGATAGGATATGGCCTAACTACTAGGCCCAAGCATCAGGCCCAATATAATTGGGCCCCGACAGTTAAGCTCGGCCTACGCAGTTCGGCCCAACTCGAAATAAGAGACTTCTACACTCCTACATCGATTACAACTCAAGCTCTAAGAGAGATCTAGAAGCTCGGTGTTTATCCATAAAGGAGGAGATCAAGCCAAAGAGTCCAAGTCCAAATAGGAGAAGACTTTGTATTATAGTCAAACTCCATGTAATTACCTATAAATAGAGGCTTAGAATAGATTGAGAGGGAGGACAATCTTTGTAAAGCTACACGCATACTAGTAATAATAGCCATACTCTCTTTTGCTCCGTGGACGTAGATCTATTCCGATAGATCGAACCACGTAAATCTCATTGTGTTCTTCTATTTTCTGCTCTGTTAATTCTTTGTTTTCGTGCACAAATCATCCTTGAAAAGCAAGTTTCATCATTGGCGCCGTCTGTGGGAACTCGCATCTTGAATTTGTGAATTCCAATTAAACGTTTTCAAGGCAACAAGTCACGATGACGAGACAAACACGAGCGACTGCTGCTGCCAACAAAGAAAGGGAGAATCACCGGACCAGTCACGATGTTCCAGCGGCTGAAACAAGCCAGATGCAGGACCAGAATCCACCGGTGAACAGACGACCCGGGAAAGAACCTGAGAAAGACAAAACCCCAGAGGGTCACGTCGCTGATGTCTCGGTGGATAAGTTCGGCCGCGAAAAAGAAGGTCGCGGCAGCAGCAAGGAGGATGACTTTCAAACTTCCAACAAGAGTTGATGATGCAGTAAAGGCGTATCTAGCAAAGAATAGGCATGATTTCTTAAAATTTGCTAAGCAGCAAAGAGATCGCGATTGTGAAGGAGGCCAACCTCCGCACAGTGATCGTCGAGAGCACGAGGCAACATCCGGATCGAAACACCGGGCAAAGTCTCCCAGTATTCGAATCCTAGGCACACGAGACGCCAGATTTCCCCCCAGGCGATTTGCTGATGATCGCCAGAAGAACCAGGATCGCATCTCACCTCGGCACGATGTGGTCTCACCCCATCGCCGTGTTGATTCACCTCGTCGTCAAGCTGAATCACCTCGGCGCGACTTACTCCCACCTCATCGGGACGAGGCCAATTACCACGGTGGAAGGTTTGGCGTATATGGGAGAATCTCTACGCCCTTCACTAACCGAATCCTCTACACTCCTCTCCCGACTTCGTATAAAGTTCCGCCGGTTAAACCGTATAATGGGTCATGCGACCCAAGGAACTTCTTGTTTCAATTTCAGTACAACATGGTCAACCAGGGGCTCGGTGATGATATTTACATGTGCAAAGTTTTCCCAGAGTTGCTGATAGACAACGCATGAATGTGGTTCGATAGCCTGCCGTCTCGCAGTATTGGGTCCTACGACGAGCTGATGGAGGCTTTTGAAAGGAGATTTTTCCAGAAAGCCGAGGCAAAAACTACTGCGGCACATCTTCTCACGATTAGACAAAGACGAGGCAAGTCTATTAGCGACTTCATGACCAGGTTCAATGAAGAAAGTCTAAAGGTCGATCGTCTAACGGACGAGGTCCTTATCTCAGCTTTCCAAAATGCTATTCAGTCAGGTGCCCTATTCAGGGAGCTCGTAAGAAACGAGCCCCGCACTGCGAGGCAACTATGGAACATAGTTGATCAGTTCGCTAAAGCTGATGAGGCCGACAGGCGCAAGCGCGAAACTGACAGGACCGAACCGTCAGATCGGAGGAAGGAAGACCGTAATGACCGAAGTCAAGGTCGACGAAGCGCTCTCGATAGACTTCAGCGCGCCCCAATTGAATCCAGACTTGGACCTAGGCCGAATCAAGAAAAGGACCGATTTACCCTATTGACAAAGCCGAGGACGGAGATCTACGAGCTACATACCAACATGTTTGAGAAGCCTCAGCCTATGTCGAAATCAGGGACGAAACGCCGATCCAGGGATAAATATTGTCGATTCCATGAAGACTATGGCCATGACACAGAAGAATGCTGGAACTTAGCTGAGGATATTGAGAACTTGGTGCGCGATGGTACGCTTAAAAGGTACCAAAATCGCAACCAGAATGAAGGCCGACCCCAGAACAACAAAAGAAGAAGACAAAATAGGGGGGGGAATAACTGCGGCCCCCAGGCCGACAAAAAGCCGAAGCGAGAGGAAGGCGAAGACGAGGACCAGCCTCAGTATGATGGGATCGTACAAGCTATTACTGGACTCCCACAGGGAGCTACGAAGTCGTCATTAAAAGCCGAGGCTCGAAGTCCGCAACAAGGCGAACCTTCTCAAAAAAGGTTCAAGAAGGACGAAGTGATTACTTTTTCGGATCAAGATCCAGTGCCACCTATTATGCCCCATCAAGATGCAATAGTGATTGAAGCCGGGGTGGCCAATAAGCTCGTACGATGAATTTTCGTCGATACCGGAGCCTCGGTCAGCATCCTCTTCAAGAGTTGCTTCGACCAGCTCGGAATGGAGAGGACGCAGCTCGCACCAGCACCAGTCCCGTTAAAGAGCTTCGTCCAACAGGAGACGCAAACGGAGGGGGTCGTACAGCTACCCGTAACAGTGGGGATTCACCCTTTATCAACCACTAAGGTCATCAATTTCTTCGTTGTTAAAGCGGATTCTCCATATAATGTTATACTCGGAAGGGATTGGCTGGTGGGGGTGAAGGCGATTTGTTCGCCATATCACTTAACGATCAAAATCCCGTCAAAAAACGGGGTGATCGTGGTTCGAGGTGACCAAAAGCGAGCAAAGAAGTGCATGCAGATCGCACTACGAGGTGCCGGGACACCTCAGCACTCCCAAGCATAGCAATTACAGCAACCCGAAGAGTTGGAGCCGAAGCAAGAATCTGCATCAAATGAGCCGGTAGAACACATTGTACTCTACAAAGACGACCCGTTCAAGGTCGTCAAAGTAGGTTTCGCAGGAGGAGCCGAACTCCATATGCAGATCGTCCAACTTCTTCGGGAATACAGAGATGTTTTTGCCTGGACACCCCTTGACATGACCGGAGTGGCGCCCAACATTATCACTCACCGGCTGAATATCGACCCCGAGGTGAAGCCAATAAAGCAGAAGCAACGAGTCTTCACGGCAGAACGAAGTCAAGTCATTCATGACGAGGTGCAACAGCTCCGAAGAGCCGACATTCTATTTGAAGTCAAATATCCGACGTGGATAGCTAACCCGGTCATGGTCAAAAAACAACAAAGAGGTTGGCGGATGTGCATCGACTATACTGACCTTAACAAACATTGTCCGAAGGACTGCTACCCTTTGCCCAACATTGACAAGAAAGTAGAAACCCTGGTGGGTCACAAGGTCTTCAGCTTCCTAGATCTATACAAAGGATATCATCAAGTCCTGATGAGCGAGGAGGATGCACCGAAAACAGCTTTCATCACGGATTTTGGCGTCTTCGCCTACAAGAAGATGTCGTTTGGGCTTAAAAATGCAGGAGCAACCTATCAAAGGATGGTCGACAAGATATTCCAACAACACATTGGAAAGATTGTGGAAGTCTATGTTGATGACATTGTCGTCAAAAGTAGGGAAACAGCGACCTGCGTTGATGACCTCAAAATCGTCTTCGGCCTACTTCGGAAAGTGAATCTGAAGCTCAACCCCGAGAAATATACCTTTATGGTTCGATCAGGAAAATTTTTGGGGTGCTGGGTATCGCAGGAAGGTTTGAACGCCAATCCCGCAAAAGTCCGAGCTGTCCAGGAAATGAAGATCCCAAAAACTATTCACGATGTGCATCAACTAACGGGCTGTTTGGCAGCGCTAAGTCGTTTTTTATCTAAAGCCGCCAAAAAGCAGCTCCCATTCTTCAAAATCCTCAAGAAAGCACCTGACTTCGAATGGAATGGCGAGCACAGATCGGCATTCGAAGAGCTGAAGAAGTACCTAGCCAAGCTCCCGACTTTGTCTGTCCCAAAAGATGGAGAGGTCCTCTCCCTATACCTCGCAGCGGCAGATGAAGCCATAAGTGTTGTGCTAGTTCGGGATGAAGGACGTCGGCAGCTTCCTGTTTATTTCATTAGTCGAGCTCTGAAAGGACCGGAGACAAGGTACCAGCCATTGGAAAAGGTCGCTCTTGCACTGGTAAATGCTGCTAGAAGATTGAGACCATATTTCCAAGCACACACCATACAAGTTTTGACTGACCTGCCACTTCGCCAAGTATTGACTAAACCTGAAGCCTCAGGTAGAATCGCAAAATGGGCAGTCGAACTTGGTGAGCATGAAATAAATTTCTGTCCTCGGCAAGCCATAAAGGGACAAGCCCTAGCAGATTTCCTGGTAGAGACCAAATTTTCCGAAGTGCCAAAGAAGGACGAATTCCCCTCAAGCAAAGCCGAAGTCGAACAGCCTAAAAAACCTCCAACAGACTGCTGGAAAGTCTATGTAGATGGTGCTTCAAGTCATACCGGCAGCGGAGCAGGAGTGATGTTACTCAGTCCGGATGGAACGGAGACAACATATGCACTTCGGTTTAGCTTCCCAACGACGAATAATGAAGTCGAGTACGAAGCGCTAATTGCTGGACTCCGCATGGCTCAGTCATTGCATATACGAGCCGTCCAAGTTCATAGTGACTCCCAAGTCATTGTGAGCCACATGCTAGGCAGGTACGAAGCAAAGGAGGAGAGAATGAAGAAGTATCTGAAAAAGGCAAAAAGTCTGCAAGAAGGTTTCGAATACTTCGAGCTGCGGCGGATTCCTAGAGGGGAAAATAACCGAGCTGACGCCTTAAGCAAACTGGCTTCATCCTCAACCAACTCGCCTGTAGAAGAAGTCAAACTTCGAAGCATTGAAGAAGCCGAGCTAAACCTCATACAGGAGGACGAGCCGAACTGGATGACTCCCTACCGAGCTTATCTAGAAAAGGGGGAACTGCCTCACGACAAGCTCGAAGCTCGGAAACTCCTCAGCAAAATCCCAAAGTACACCCTGGAGCAAGGAGTGCTCTATCGGAGATCGTATCTCCAACCCCTTTTACGATGTGCCGGACCAAATGAAGCAAATTATGCACTAAGGGAGGTGCATGAAGGAGCGTGTGGGAGTCACATCGGAGCTCGAGCACTAGCACGAAAGATAATGAGGTGGGGATACTACTGGCCTACAGTGTTACAAGATGCAATCGACATTGTCAGAAAATGCCCGAAGTGCCAGATCCATGCGACAGTGCCGAAGTTACCACAGGCCAACCTTGTAAGCATGCAAAGCCCCTGGCCATTCGTGCAATGGGGAGTCGACATCGTCGGACCATTCGACAAAGCTCCTGGACAGATCCAGTTTCTCATCGTAGCTATCGACTACTTTACTAAGTGGGTCGAGGCTGAACCCATGGCGAAGATTACGAGCAAGAATGCCTTAAACTTCGTCTGGAAGAACGTGGTTTGTCGCTTCGGCGTACCTCACATCCTCATCTCGGATAACGGAACGCAGTTCACGGACCGAGTATTCAGAGAATGGTGCGAAGGGCTTCATATCCAGCAAAAATTCACTTCAGTTGCTCATCCTCAAGCGAATGGCCAGACCGAAGTTACAAATAGAATAATCCCGAAGGGACTCAAAACTCGTCTTGACAAAGCCAAAGGAGATTGGGCAGCAAATCTACCCCAAGTCCTATGGTCATACCGGACAACTCCCAAGACCTCGAATGGAGAAACACCTTATAGCTTGGTGTATGGAACCGAGGTAGTGATCCCAGTAGAGATCGGCTTGCCGAGCCATCGCACACTTAACTTCTCAACCGAAGCCAATGAGGAAGGGCTTCGAGCCGACCTGGATCTGTTGGAAGAGAAGCGAGAGCTAGCTTACATAAGAGAAGCTAAATACAAGCAGCAAGTAGCTCGGTATTACAACCAAAGAGTGAAGTATCGGCAGTTTCAAGTAGGCGACCTCATACTTAGGAATAATGAGGTCAGTAAAGCAGAGAGGCTCGGCAAGTTGGAAGCCACATGGGAAGGACCTTACCAAGTCGAGGAAGTCCTCGGAAAAGGATCATATAAGCTCGCCCATTTATCCGGTGAGCTAATACCCCGAACATGGCATATTTCTCATTTAAAGAGATATTTCGCATAAGTGGAAGGGATTGAGTTTAAAGTTGGTTAGTTCATATGGGTCTCGGGTCGGGTCGTCCTGTTATTTTATTTTTAACTTCGTTTTCTTTTTATTAATAAAGTTTTATTTTTCCTTAACTCTGGTCTTGCATATTTCATATAGCATATTTTCTTTCCACTCATGCAAAATATCTCACTTCTTTTTCAAAACCCTGACGAGGGTAATTCAATATCCTTTTAAGGATAAAAGTAAACTCCAATCATGGAGTGATACCTAAACGCGCGTAAGGGGACCACCCCTATCGATAAATTCGACAAATAAGGAACTATAAAAACCCTAACCTCGCCTTTTGACGAGGACTAGGTGTACAAAGCAAAACTTCGTCAAAAGACGAAGTAAGCTATGCAAGCAAAACTTCGTCAAAAGACGAAGTAAGCTATGCAAGCAAAACTTCCTCAAAAGACGAAGTAAGCTATCAAAGCAAAACTTCGTCAAAAGACGAAGTACGCTATACAAGCCAAACTTCGTCAAAAGACGAAGTACGCTATACAAGCAAAACTTCGTCAAAAGACGAAGTACGCTATACAAGCAAAACTTCCTCAAAAGACGAAGTAAGCTATGCAAGCAAAACTTCCTCAAAAGACGAAGTAAGTTATCAAAGCAAAACTTCGTCAAAAGACGAAGTAAGCTATTAAAACAAAACTTCGTCAAAAGACGAAGTAAGCTATTAAGGCAAAAACTTCCTCAAAAGACGAAGTGAACTATTAAAGAAAAACTTTGTTAAAGGAAACCTTCGCCTTTTAATAAAGTAAGTCAAATCTATCTATCTTATTCCATATAAGAAATGGTTACAATTACAAGGACGATTACATCAAGGAGGTGCCGTTGAGCTCGAAGGCTTGCTACAGTTAAACCATCTATCGGCAAAACTCTGCCTAGCCGGAGGTGAAGGCAAACCCATAATGTAATCAATAGGAGCAATACCTCGGCCCCTAAGCGCAAAAAAGCCTCGACCTCGGCCTCGACCAGCCAAAGCTCGATTCGGGTTCCTTGCCACAGAACCTCGAGCTCGTCCTCGTCCTACTGAAACTCTATTACCCAGGTTTCGAGCAGGAACTCGGGATACCCCTTGAAAGCGAGGTTGCTCACGCGGACCTTCCAAGAAAGCCCTTGAGGCTGCATCTAGAATTCCCGGATTCGGATCAGAGTTCGCCGAACTCGAAGAGCTCGTATCAGCGGTTAAGTATTGAAGCAGTTTAGGCCGACGAGCTTTTACAATCTCATATGAGTTGATGGCTTCGACTATCTCGTCAACCAACCCCCGGTACTCCCAAGAGTCCTCGCCATAATCACGCCGGAAACGCTGCAGCCACTCTCTTTTTTCATCCACCTTGGCCAAGACCTCGGCAATAGTAGGCTTCCCGCTTCGGCGGATAATTGATTCGTACTCAAGGAATTCTTCTTCGGTGCGCTTGGCCTTTTCCTTAAGTCTATTATGCTTCTCCTTCAGCTCGAGCAATTGAGCCTGCAACCCATCCGATTTAATCTGACTGGCTTGTAGCTTCACTTCGGTTTCATGTTCAATATGGCCCACTTGGTCTTTCCAATGAAGAATTTCGAGGTTTTTGGCTTCAAGAGTTCGAAGTAAATTATCGATTTGTGCTATGTAAGGAGAGGCGTCGAAAAGTTTCGGAGACGGAGAAGACTACAAAAAGGGAAACAAATTTCTCATAAGAAATAAAGTTTTCATTAATTCAGCAAAATGCGCCATCCTACTGATGACGAAGTACATGCTACAAAAAAAAAAAAGACGAGGAGGCGATCAACTGACCTCCTCCTCGTTTTGAGATGCACCCTCTGGAGCTTCGGCTTCCAACTCAGCATCGTCACCATCTACGCCATCAGCCTCGGTTCTTTTCGGGGCGGCATTCAGTTCGGCAACGATTGCATCCATGACTGGATCACGATCTACCGAACTGTCCCTAATTACTTCGGCACTTAGCAGGTCAGTAGAGGCCGCCAGGTTCTCAAGGAGAGGAACCGCCTTCAAATTTTTCAGGATGATTTCCGCGAAGCCGCGGTTGAGTTCCTCCTCGGACACCTCCTTGTGTCCGTACCTCGCCTTATCGAGGTCCGGAATGTCCTTGGCAACGGCCTCCACCGTCTCGGCGACACATCGATCTGTCATTAACTCCGCCACGTCGCCGTAAAAACCCGAGAAGAACTCAGATAAGAAGAGCCTCTCAGTATAGGCTCAGAGAACGGACCCTTGGCGAGCCACAGCATCAGCCTCGGCCGATTCCAATTTGGCCTTCAGAACGGCCACCTCTTTCCGAGCCGCCTCAGCTGCGGCAACAGCATCGTCCGCCTTCTTTTTCGCCTCCCTGGCCTCCAGCACAGCAGCATCGAGCTTGCTCGTCAAGCTAGCCTTCTCTTCCTCCAGCTGACGACGAATGCGGTTCGTCTCATTGAACTTCGAGACCCCATCGTTTACATAGCTGGTAAGGGTGGACGCACTCTTCACCAACCCGTCCACCCAATTATGGAAGCTCGCCGTCACCAGGTTGGCATCCTGCAGATGGTAGCAATATCAGCACATACATCACATAAAACCCAACACAGAGAAGGTTAAAATCCTCACCTCGGGATAATCCCGGTGTTGTTCTTCCAACTCGATCACCGGGCAGGCTGCACTAATCGAGGGCTGGCCAACGACTAGAATCTTCTCGCCTGTGGCCGAAGCTTTCTTGTTCGGCTTCGGTACCTTCGACCGACGAACTAACGGTTGTGGAGAGGGCGATCTCAATGGAGAGGATCCCGGTACACTAGCAGTTCGTTCCGATGACACCTCGGAACCCGCCTTCTCCAGCACTACAGCGTTCGCGGACCTCTGCCTCTTCCTGTCTTTGACTAGCTTCATTGCAAAAGAAACCACGCTAGTCAAATGATATTCACATTAAGTACACAGTAAAAAGAGAAATGTAGCCTCACCCTTCACCGGCTCTTCCATCGAAGCGGGATCATAAGGGCTCAGCCCTGCAAGAGCCAGATCGGTCTCGGAAAACGCTTCTCCAATATGGCCATGGAGTCTTTCTTCCAGCTCACTAAAGCAAAACTCTGTCTTCTGTTTCCCTAATTTCCCCACCTTCCATATAAACTCAGGGACTTCACCGAACCGGCAGAAGAAAAATTTTGACTGCCAGTTCGTCACCTTCGACTTCGTCTCAACTTTGAAGCCGAGACGGGGGGAAAGATAAAACCAACCACCGGATGCCCTAAGTTGGAAAAATCTAAGAATCATATCTACACTAAGGTCGTACCCGTGTTGCTTGACCATCACACCAAGAGCACATAACTGACAAAAAGAATTCGGAAACAGTTGACCTAAAGGAAGCTCGCACTTTCTCAGAAGTTCGGCAAATACTGGATATAGGGGAAGACAAAGACCGTGATGCAAACAGTCCTCGTAAACAGTAAAAAAGCCATGAGGAGGCTCCGAAGCCCTATCCTCAGCCCGAGGAACCATCCATTCCACATAATCGGGAAATAAATAATTTTGAGCCAGACTAAGAATTTCTGGGCCCTTAAGGACCGACGAAAAGCTAAAAGCTCTATCCTTCGACTTTAATGGCGGTGGAAAAACTACCCTATGCTTAACTGGACAAGGAGATTTCACGGAATATATATCTACTTCCGCTTCCCCACCCCGATTGGAAGTCGCCGGCGGCGAATCGGAAAAACCTATGGACCTATCTTCACTAGCGCTAGGAGACGAATTAGCAGACATAGTCGGATTACTTACTTGTAGATATTGACTGCAGTGGCCAACTGAAGGAATGTCCGGTTGAAACTGTGCGAAATCGAACGGAAAAATGACGGTAGTGCGCGACAAGCGGCGGCAAGGTTTTCTCACTCTCAATTTCCCGAAATTAGGGTAAAGTGAGGGAGAGTGGCGTACAGTGGAAGTTTTATTCAAAAAACTTCCGCCCTTTTCAACTCCCACTACCGCAACACGACACGTGTCCCACTCACTTGGGACTCCAACTGTCGTTCCATTCTCGCTTTCCCCTTCTTACCCATCTCGTCCTAACGAGGTGGTACACGCTCGATGTCGTCGAATTTATTTTTTTATGGGGCAACGTACTTTTCTTCGACCTCGTCCTAACGAGGCGGTACGAACTCGACTTCGTCGAATTTATTTTTCGTCGGGGCGAGAAGTTTTTAACCGACCTCGTCTTAACGAGGCGGTACGAACTTTAGACTACTCCCACCTCAACTATTTCCCCTATGTTACACCCTCGCTTCTACATCTTTTTGGGGGGGGATGTGATAGGATATGGCCTAACTACTAGGCCCAAGCATCAGGCCCAATATAATTGGGCCCCGACAGTTAAGCTCGGCCTACGCAGTTCGGCCCAACTCGAAATAAGAGACT
This sequence comes from Mentha longifolia, assembly GCA_001642375.2. NCBI lineage: Eukaryota > Viridiplantae > Streptophyta > Magnoliopsida > Lamiales > Lamiaceae > Mentha > Mentha longifolia. Next base: position 14,707,239 of record CM038119.1, on the reverse strand, counting down.
TCTACACTCCTACATCGATTACAACTCAAGCTCTAAGAGAGATCTAGAAGCTGGGTGTTTATCCATGAAGGAGGAGATCAAGCCAAAGAGTCCAAGTCCAAATAGGAGAAGACTTTGTATTATAGTCAAACTCCATGTAATTACCTATAAATAGAGGCTTAGAATAGATTGAGGGGGAGGACAATCTTTGTAAAGCTACACGCATACTAGAAATAATAGCCATACTCTCTTTTGCTCCGTGGACGTAGATCTATTCCGATAGATCGAACCACGTAAATCTCATTGTGTTCTTCTATTTTCTGCTCTGTTAATTCTTTGTTTTCGTGCACAAATCATCCTTGAAAAGCAAGTTTCATCAGTAACCAAATTTGTTTGAATAGCAATGGTCTTGCGCCAATAAAAGTGGCCTTGCGCCAGTAACATTGGCCTTGCGCCATTAATAGTGGCATTGCGCCAATAACATTGGTCATGCGCCATTAACAGATAGGTATCATACAAAAGTTAAAATATTTTATGGCATGACAATACTTTAAAAAGCTATATTCATCTAATAAAACATGCTTTGTTTTAGAAGAAAGCCCACCTCTTTTACTCTGCTTAACTGCTACTGAATTCTAGCTTTGCCTTGGCTATTGTTCCTTCTTCGCTTGACCTTGATGAAAGAATATAGTAATGTTCTTAACTATGAAAAAAGCTTATCGAATAATTCTAGCTCTATGTCTCCTCGGAGATTTTTTTGAGTTTTAAAAGTTGTTTTCACTGCTAAGCTCGAGCTATAAATTCCGTTATACTAACGGTTTATTCGACTGTTTCTTAATAAATTAATTAATTGATTTATTTACTTAGAATTAAAATTAATTGAGACGCTTCCCAATAATTAATTCTAATTGCGTAATTGATTAGCTTTAATCAATTAATCTTGAGTCTTATTTCTTGGTTAATAACTTATTTCTATAAGTTAATTCTTTTAAGCTCGTAAAATAATTCACTAGTGAATTATTAAATTTTAAATTTTTTAATTATGGTGAATCATACTGTAATTAGTAGTTCTTGAACTACATAATTAATTGGAAATGGTTATTAACAAAAAAAATAATTGATATAATTTGGCCCAAGGATTAATAAAAACCGGCCCATTTCTCATTTGGAACCGGCCCAGGAAATGGGGAATCCGGCCCACTAGATACCGGCCCGATCCAGCTTTCCTCTTAGCCCAGGCCCGCCTTTTGTCCAACCCGGCCCGAACGCCCGACCCGGAAACCCGACCCGCTGGAAACAAACACACCCTAACCCCCAAATCCCTTCCCCATTTCTGTCGGGACTTGTCTCTCTCGACTCTCTCTCTCTGTAATAGCGATTTGTGACTTTGCTTCCTCCGATCATTTCGCCGGCAAGACTCGATGTCGTCGAGTTCGTCCGGTGTCGAAATCGGAGGGTTGTACCCTATCGTTCTCCGAATTTGTTTTCCCGGCTTCGAATTTGGGGAAGAGCCCTAATTCGAGAATTTGGGGGAAATCCCTTCTTCCCGTCGATAAATCTGTAACCGGTGGGTGGCATCGTTGCTTCGTGCCGCCGTTCCGGTGGCTCTGCTCCTTTCTCTTCCGTTCCGGAATCGTTTCCCGATCGGGTTTGGGGATATCTCCCCTAGTTCGCAATTTCGGTTTCCGGCGATTCACGCCGCTTCCGGCCTTGGGTTGGAGTCTCCTCGCCGTTGCGGTGAGACGGCGCCAACTCGGAGCAACTCCCGCAACCGGTCCTCACACTCTCTTCGGATTTCGATCCGCAAATCAAAATCCCTCAACCTTTCGCCCCTTTCTTGATTTCGGCGACGTCGCCGTTGAACTGAGGCTTCCGGCTGCTGCCGTTACTGGAGCAGAGCCGAGCTTCGCCCGTCGTCGACGCGGCAGCCCTGGCCAGCTCCCTCCGATTCTATTTCTTTGCTCATTTTCTTAATAACTTATTTATTTATATATATTACTGATTCGCATTTCTCCGCTTGCAGGTTCGGCGATGCGACGAGGAAGACGCCGCCGCCGCTCTTCCTTCAGATCAGCCTCTCTCTTTATTATTGTTATTAATAGTATTGCTATATAAATACTAGTACACCCACTCGTACGATGCATGGCGACCATTAAATATACAAAAATCAAAAGCAAACAAATATAAATATAAATATAAATGTTGAATATGAATACACATAAATTCGTTTTAGATAATATAATCAAATTATGCAAATAAGATTTGTCCTGGTATAGCAAAATGTAGACGTATGAGAAAAGCAGACCATTGATCAATTAATTTACTCACGCGTAGGGGGATTTTCATGGATTCTACTTGGTTGCTTCTACCTACCACTTCAATTTGTTTTGCTCATTTTATTGATTAGCTGTAATACATTCTAAGAGTGAAATTATGTTTCATTTAAAGAATTAGTTCACTAACTATAAAATGCAGAATTCTGTCAATGATGAGGAAATATAAAAAATATCTAAGTGGGCATTAGGTGGATGATAAAAAAGAATGCTGAAACTCGCCGCTCAAAGCTTGTTTTGCAAATTATCTACACTTCTCCTCAGAGTTTTATTATATGCTTTAAGTGAAGAGAATTTAATTAATAAACCTTGAATAGGAAATAATATAACATACTACCTCCATTTCGTGGAATTTGACCCATTTGCTTTTAGCACTTGCTGGCACGTTTTTCCACGCTTCTTGATAATGAGTTTTAAAATAAATTTTTGAAGATTTATTTCTTTTACGGGATACTACAACAGTCGTAGTATCCCGTAAAAGAAAGAAATTTTCAAAAATCCATTTTAAAACCATTATCAAGAAGCGTGGAAAAACGTGCCAGCAATTGCCAAAAGCAAAGGGGTCAAATTCCACGAAATGGAGGGAGTATTACTCTTAGTCAATAATGGGCATGCACTCCGATTAATCCTTATGTTAATCATTTCTATTAGCACTTACAAAATCATTTCTAGTAGCACTTACAAAGTTTGAAAACTGACATATTTATTACGTAATCTGATACCATAACAAAAGATAAAAAAAAATACTAACATCGTGTTTGGTTCCATTTTCTAATAAAACTACATTCTCCTAGAACAAAACATGACAACGGCCTGATACTATTACTCCAATAGTTCCAAGCTAAGGAATATATATAACACATGACGGTGCACTTCGATATTAGGCAACATAGGATAGGAACAACTAAACTAATGAATCAAAATTTAAATTACTTACAATGTAACTGGAGGTGTGAAGCAGCATCATCATCATCATTGGACCATGACTTGCTCGAACATCTAAATTGATAAGGTAAATATAAAAAAGCAGATCTATTGGAAATTCAAGCAATTAATTAATGGACGCTAGTGGTTTCCATCAAGAGGCAATTGTTTATGGACAGAGTAGTGATTATTGCTAGTGAGAAATCTGAAGAATAATTCTGCAATGCATACCTCGTATATAATTAATGTTCGCAGGAGATGGTTTTCAAATAATTGATTTGCTGGAGGAAGAGTTGTCATTGAGTTCAACATTTCTTGCTTCCAAATTATAAAGAGAGAACGGTTCGGTGACTTGGATTGTGTAGGGTTGAGGCCAAAAGAACGTGTAGAAGAGGGAGTTTTTTTCTAGGAAAAAATAATATTTTCAAAATATAGATCGTGTATTGCTAGATAACTGTTGAAAAATTACATAAAATAGTTTTTTTTATTTTATTTATGAAAATAACTTCCGAGAAAATATGTAACTAACTGTTTAGGTGAAATTATAAATATAACCTAGAATTGGCGGGAAAAAAAAACTGCTTTTTCTATTTTGTTTTTATATATATATAGATAGTAGTAGGTTGATTCTTATGCCTTGAATCTGATTATCATGCTATGTTTCCTTGATTAGAGGATGTTGATAGGATCTTTTTATGAAACATGCTATACATGTATAACTGTGATAACTGTGTTCTCCGATTGCTGAAAACAGAAATGAAACTTGATGGTTTATACTCTCTTTAGAAATGCTACTGTAAAAACGTTTTGTTATAAAACTTTGTGATCTGCACCATGATTGAAGGTAGAAAGCATGCTATTTGTTTGTTTTTTATGAGAGTAATCATGCTTGTTAAGTAGTGTAGAAACGATGTGTTTTCAGCCTTGCTGTACGAATCAGTGGAGTTCTTGGTTCCAATATCTAGTTGAGCATGTTGTAGTGTTTTCAAGCATCTAAGGCTGTAGCATGTTTAGGGGTTATATCTATTCTCTGTTCCTGATTCCGTATCTCAGCTGATGGCTTATGAGTTGATAAATAAATATGTAACTTGAGGAATTCATCTCCTTACTCGGCATGTTATTTGTTTTTCAGTCTAGTTGTCTTAAACAAGCCTGAGTATTTTCCTTAATGAAGGTTGGTTTTCTTTCTACCTTTAAGTAAGAGGCATGCTTAATACTGATAAGTTGATTGAGTGTTGGATGGATTACCTTAATGAAATTGAAGTGCTAGGGGCTGTGGGGAAAAGGGTGGAGCTCTGCTCCTGCTTTCCTCCTTCCTCTACTGCAGCCTCTCTTCCTACACTTCAAATTTTCTCTCTTTCGTTTTCTTGCCTCTCAGATTTGGTGAAGTATGAACTAAGGTGGTGTGGCTGAGGTAAAGGAATATACATATATAGCTGTGAGTTCAATCTTTGCACAACATTCCCATAACTCTCCCTTCATTAAAGACTAACTCCATTTTGCCTATCTTGCAGGTTTTTGGTTATAGGGATGAGCTATGGAAGCATCTCCTTTTTGCCGGCAGAAGCTAGGGAGCACCTATTTCTTTTGTCCCTGTTTAAGTGTGTGTTTTTGTATGTATAGCATCTATTTATGGCTGCCTTAGTGCCTTCCATGTTAGAGTTGACGTGTAATAGAAATTAAAAGCTTGTATCATCATTAATGCTGCCTACAAAGGCTTTTGTAGTGTTGTAGTTAACTTGAATTCTCTTTATACAAGAGCTTTGATTGCCGAACCGGCGGACTTTGCTGTAGTATGTAATCCTTCTTTAAAAAGGTTGTAAGAAATATATATATCCATATATACATTTGTGCTGCATTTATCTATCAATAATATTGGTTTTGGCCCAATATCTTGATTGTAGTGTGCTTGCTCCCATAATTAATTAGTCGATGGCTCGGCCCAATCGAATGTAGTTAGACCCGTTAATAACGAACACTAAAACTTGTGAATAAAAGTAATCGAAAACTAGAATCGATTTAACTTGTCAAATATTGAAGAAGTAATTAATTACTTAGTCAAATATCGAAATAAGTGTTCACTTAGTTAATTGATAAATGATTACTGTTTGGGAATCAAGTAGCTACTTGAATTCATCTTGAAATTTCATATAAAGAAATCTATTATACATAATTGAAATTAAATCACCGAGAGTGAATAATTTCTTTTAATTACTTCTAAAGTAAGTAAGAAAATACGGGACATTGCAAAGTGGGATATTAATAAGGGAATATATATATATATATATAATAAATACTTTAACCAAAAACACTATTTTAACTTTTCTTTAGAAAAGAAATCGTAAACAATGACTACAGCCAACTACTAAGTATATCACTAAAGGAAATATCATTGTTTTTTTTTTATTATTTTATTTATTTTTATTTTTTTTATTATTTAAAGAACAACACGCATGAATGTGTATGAAAAGATACATGTCTTTTTCTAAAAATATTCTAAATGAAATCTCTTTATAAATATTAAATAAGGCTAAATAAATTAAAATATATATTTAGGGGCACGATTTAGAATATATATCAAGACTCGAATAATTTAATTCGACACATTTTACATGTTAAGAACACATTTAAAATAGCTTTACTAGTAAACTCAAAAATCGGGTTGTTACAAGTACCGGTTGATTACAACCCGACGGGTACAACGGGTTTCATAATTTTTTATTTTTAATATTATAAATACATTTTAATTTTGATTAGTTGCAGCATGAATTGTTTGCAATGAAAAATATATATATTGCAAAGACTCCAACAACCCAAATCATAACTAGACCCCTAAATCAAGTTTTTTGAAATTTGATCTCCAATAGCCAAGCCTCGTTAAAATCTCTTTGGCGAAAACTTTATGGGAAAAATGTCAAAGTAGGAAAATGAGTGCACGTCTAACTAAAACTAAGATTAATTAAACCGTTAATACATTCCCATGCTCAAACCTCGTTAAAACCTCTCAGCAACACACCTCTCCAACCTCCATGCTCAAATGTTTGCAAGTTGGAGTCTTCTGTCTTCATATAATGATGAATATTTAGTTATTTTATAAATTAAAACATGGTAAATGTTTTCAATAAAGATTAGTTAAACCGTTAATAAATTTTTTCAAAAAACATAATAAAAATAGTCGGTGGGTCAGCGGGTACAGGAACCGGCGGGTTGTGGTTCCAACTCTCAGTACCCGTACCCGAATCCATACCCGAACCGACGGGTACGAGTACAAACCCTCCGAGTATGTATACGAATGCTTATACGGGTCGGCGTGTACAATTATTTTGGCCACCTCTATGTGACATTCTATCCCTACTTGCAACGTGCATCATTTTTTCATCTGACTTTTTTATAAGGCCCACAAATCTTAGGGCCTCATCTTTTATTCGTGTATAGGAATGCTCCACCACTTAATATGTCACGATTGATATAGCAGTGTCATGCTAATAATTTTTCATTTAGAGTTTTGTTTTTTTTAACAGGGTTTAGTTGTTTTTAGTAGAATTTATTTTTATAAGGTAAATTAATAATGATTTTTCTTAAAAATATCATCGCCGCATCAACCGTGTGCACATTAAGTATGGACACGGTGGGTAAGGAATAATTCCTCTACACCCGTATATTCTAGTTTTGTTTTTGTTATTTACTGTTCTCTCCCTCCCAAAAACCTTGACCCGGTTTAATAGGCATATGTTTTAAAAAAGAATATCTTTGATTCATATTGTTTATTGTGATTGAAGATTGAGTCATACATTTATTGTGAGCAGAGATTGTTAAGTCGTGAGCCATATATGGTAAATGTAGTAATTAATTTATAATGGTAAAAGGGTATAAAATGAATTGTTAAAATTCTTCTTTCCTGACCAAAAAAAATGTTAAAAGAGTATAAAATGTATCGTTAAAATGAGTCCATATCCAAAAATAGGAAGTGAGTGATTTTGGAGGACGGCCAGAATGAAATTAAAGGTATGAATTTCAAGACATGGAAAAGGGGAGTAGTATTTTTTAGGACATATTATTTATTTATTGATCAAAAAAAGGACAGATTATTTATTTGTTTATTCATCCATAAGCTTAATTGTTCGTACGTTGTGATATATAATATGGAATGGAAATCTTTGTATTTTCAAGAAGTGGTGGAGCCAGCATTTTGAATTTGGAGGTGCGAAAAGTTACACTTGTCGACGACGTGTATAGCTCCTACTCTAATTTGTTAAAGAAAAAAAAATTAAAACAAACTAAATGGAGTAAAAAAATAGGACATTTGTTTTTATTTGCAATACTAAAAAAACAATAAATGCTCATACTCTAATTTGTTAGAGATAAAAAAAAATAATAACACAAATTAAATGGAATAAGAAAAAAAGGGCATTTGTAATAAAAATACAATAAATGGGGGCCTTGCAGGTTTCGAACCCTAGATCTTGGGGGTGGCTTCCCAAGTAAATACCCACTACACCAAGTATATATTGTAATATTAAGGTGACTGTATATATATATAATTACTATTAGTATTTTTTTTGGGGGGGTTCAACTGCATCCCCAAGAACCCCCGGCTCCGCCACTGTTTTTTTCAGGTGATAGTAAGACTCTCCAACATTTTAATTATAAAAGCTGAATTAACATTTATCACTAAAAATTAAAGCTTCATGTATCCTAGCTAATTATATAATAGTCAAGCCTAAATCAACTTATATTAACTCAAATGTTTGTTCAAATCCTAAATCGTGGATTAAACCAAAATATACTCCAATACAAGAAACTGAAATTGAAAAAATTCCGAAAAGAAAAGAAATTAAAAAAGAGAAACTAAAGACGCCCACTTGTAATATTCAAGTGAGACACATCTGTGAGATATATAGAGTATCCCATACGCAAATATTGTCGTTGTCGGGGAATCCCAATTTTAATCTCCAAATCCATTTAATTTTCACACAAGTTAACAATGGTTGTAATAATTAATGATCGAAAAGAAAAGGGCATGCAATTAAGGGCACAATTAAAATGCATAAATCCCATCATAAATATAAGCACTGCATTTACAACTAAATAATCACACTGTCAAAACATAGGTTTTTATGACTTAATTGTACCCCCAAAAAAAACTCTTTGAAAACTAGAAAAATTAAATCACAACAAATTAAAGTGCATACAATTTGATCATATTTTCATAGCAGGTCCTTCAGTGTAGTTCTTGCAACTGGAGTTGGCATCATCTCCTACAAATAATCCCACATAAATTAATGTGTCTTACTAGAAACACGATATATAGTAATATCAAGAAACATAAAAATCATCTTAATTGTCATTTATCGCATTATTAATTTCCAAGTGTTAGTACAACAAAATATCCGTCTTAAATATAAAAAATAAAAATAAAAACACCAATTAAGCCTTATTAAAATATATAAAAACTAGGAGCAACCCTTAAAATATCCACATTCATATTAAAAGCTACAAAAACTAGCCACAAAAATAAAAAACACAAAAACTAGTCACTCTTACCAAATTACTCCTGAATACACGGATATATGAATACATGAATATACGACTCGTATATTCGTGGAATCCAAAACAAATAAAAATTACCCTTGAATATATGAATACATGAATACACGAATACACGACTCATGTATTCGTGTATTCTAGATAAATACACGAAAATAAATGGACTTAAGATAAACAATATACGAATGCATGAGTTAGAGAGTTGAATACACAACTCGTGTATTCGTCGTGAATTCTTAAGACAGATATTATAATTCTAATTCTAAGTAAGGGTAAACACGGTAACAAAAAATAAAATAAAAATAGTATCTGGGTTTATAATACCAAAGTGGCCACTTTTAGCTATTAACCCTAAAAACTACTCACTTTTACGGCGACAAGACAAAATTACCATAACAAACACAAATATAACTAAGAATAATTAACAAACAGATAAAAAATAAAAACCTTATTTGGTTCATTAAAAAGAAAAAAGAAAAAAAAATGGGTAGTTTTTGAAGTTGAAAGTGGGTATCATAATTTTTATCTCTTAATATGAAAACATAATATATATACTACTACCTTCGTCACATCCCATTTGGCATACGAAACGGTATAGAAATTCCCATACACAAATTTATATTTTATGATTATATATGTAATTATATACTCTTTCTTTTCATTTTAATAGAGCTAATTTTAATCAAAATGTCTATTATAATCTATACAAATGGGATGTAGGGACAAGTATATTAATGTGGGACGAAGATGAAGATGAAGATTTGATGAAGATTACCTGTTTATAAATGATTCCTTGTTGAAGAGGAATTCCAGTCTGATCATAGAGAATGAGGCCACTAAATCTTGGAAGCTCACACTTCTCACCCATCAAAATCGGCCGCTGCCACACCGCCGCCGTCGAATTATGGCTCTGCCCTCCTCCGACCAACTCCCTCTTCACCAGCAGCGGCGTTGGCGTTTCTCTCTCACTACCACTACTCTCTCTCATACTACTCTCTTCCCACTTGCTCCGCCGCCGCCTCCTGCTCCACCGCACCGACCCCAGCAGCACTTCCACCGCCGTGCTCCGCCGCTCATAATCCTGATCAACCGTGCATGGTTCTTGGTGCACGCTCTCTCTCCGCCGCCGCCGCCACGCTCCGGCGGCAACGCACATGCCGATCAGCAAGAGGGCGGCGCATGCAAATATGGCGGCGGCCTTTCTCGTCGATAGATTCCATTTGTCCTCTATTTTCCATAGCGCTTCCATATTTGTGAAGAACTATATCTATCCTTTTTTGTGTTTAGGTTTTTGGGGAATTTATTTAAACGTTGCAAATTGCAAAATGGAATACTAATATTTGTTCATGTGAGATCACCGACGGGGGTGGGGGCGGGGGCGTTTGCGTTTTTATGTGAAATGTGGGCCCACCTATCGATATAGTTTTGGTATTATTTCGTTATAATTAGCCGTTAGGAATTTAATGACTCACCGTTTGAGGTATGTGTGTACGTGAATGTGCCTTCTTAATTTCACTCACGAGTTCTACAAGTATTAAAAAAATCAACTTTAATAGTATTTTGTATTACTAACGTATAGTAGTATATATGGATTAATTGTATAGATAGAGATCGATGTAGTCTATTTTAATTTTAGCATTGAATTCAATTTATGTAAATAATTAATACTACTGTGGCATATTTATAGGGTACCATGAAAGAGAGAGGGTATATATAGCCTCGTTTTCGTAAGAGAGAGCAATTAATGGGAAATTCTTGTATGCAAAAGTCTGCATTGCAAAATGAATTTTTTAATTTTCTCACTTTTTTCTTTTGCAGCTTTACAGCTTTACAGAACAACCCACCCACCCCAATCCACGCCCCCCCCCCCCCTCTCCATGCCATAAATTGTTTTAAAAAAAATAGTAAATACTAAATTGATTAAAAAAATAGTAATATTAAATTAAAATTTTGGTTTATATTCCTCCGATTTAAAATTTTGTCTAATCCCTTATTTACTGTTTAATTATAAGTAGGTAGGCAGGTTATTTTGGTTGTAATTCATATTAGGAATATTATGGAGTATGACAAAAATTTGGGTGAGGCCGGCCACATAATGTGGTCGGGTTAAAATGTCAATCTTTATGCAGAAAAATGTTAATCTACATGAATAAAATTGTGAATCTTTAATATAATTATTTAATGAATAAAAGTGTCAATTTTTAAAAATATCTTCAATCACATTGAAGACGACGCGTTTCTTTACGGCATGTGAATTTAAAGAGAAATTGTTAAATAAAAAGTATATATTATTAGTATTATTTTTATTAATAATAATTTTATTAACTTAATCAATAATTTTACATTAGGCATGGTGCGACAATTTAAGGTACTCCCTCCGTCTCACTATAATTGACCATTTTTTTCTTTTTGGGTCATCTCATTATGATTGATCTCTTTCCTTTTTGGGAAATAATTAACTCTTAAATGGTACAATTAGTGAATCTCTTATTACACTTAATTTTCTATAATTAAATCTCATCATCCACTCACTTTTCACTTTTCAGCACGTATCTCAAAATAATTTAAATTCTGAAATTTTAAATTATCATAACTTGATCGTTTGTTCTATGGTTTTTATAATTTTGATATCAAATTAAAAGTCTTGACACAGTCTTTCATTTAAGACCAAACATCAATATACTTTTGTGCATTCATGATGCTCTGGTTTTAAGATATGCCTAAATATATAAACAACACTACATCCCTACACACAATATACTTTACACACTAATCACTTTTGTCTTAAATCTCGTACAAAAAGAAAGGGGTCGATCATAGTGAGACGGAGAGAGTATTATAGATAGCCGTTTATTTATAACACATTTTTTATTATACATTTAGATGGGTGGAATAGCAAAAATGAATTTTTGTTGATTAGTCGCTAATCTAGTCGAATAGGTCGGCATGCTCGGATAATTAGTGAACTATGAAATCCACTAATGAAGTTGTCGATCCTAAATTAGTGGATTAGTGAAAACAAAAAGTGATTTTGGTTGATGAGTCGCTAATCTAGTCGAATTAGTCATTGTGCTCAGATAATTAGTGAAATATGAAGTCCTCTTATCGAGTGGTCGATCTTGAATTAGACGAATAGCAAAAATGAAAGGGGATTTTGGTTGATTAGTCGCTAATCTAGTCGAATAGGTCGGCGTGCTCGGATAATTAGTGAACTATGAACCACTGATGAAGTTGTCGATCCTAAATTAGTGGATTAGTAAAAACAAAAAGTGATTTTGGTTGGCTAGTTGCTAATATAGTCGAATTGATCATGGTGCTCGGATAATTAGTGAAATATGAAGTCCTCTTATCGAGTAATGGATCCTAGATTAGTGGATTATCAAAAGCAAAAGGAGATTTTGGTTGATTAGTATTGATTTTGGATGAAATTTAGACGCGTTGATTAAAGTTAGAAGTGACTAAAACAAATATATGTATATGTATTAATATTTTTAAAATAATTCTGTAAAATTCTAAAAAATCGAATTTAATTTTGATGTTTACGGGATACAATATAAAATTGGGATTTTTTTGTTTTCATGTTTTTTTGTTTTCATTCATAAACGGTGTAATATAGATTTTAATCTAAATTTGTTTTTAATTAACACCTTAAATCAACTCAAATTAGTTATCACCTACCCAACCCAATTTCTTATTTTTGACTCATTCTCCCAGCCTTCAATCGTCTCTCTCTCTATCTCTCTCTCTACTTCTTCGATAAATTGAGGTGGCAAGGGACGGCGGCACCGTCATCGGCGAGGAGCAGGGGGAAGGAATTCAAAAATTGGGGGTTTGGGATTCCGGCAAAATATTTAGACGGGATTAGGGCTCGATTCGCCGCCCTCCGGTCGAGAGGACTAATCTGGGCTCGGTTCTTGTTGAAGAACCAGACAGTGGCCGTGGTGGGGGACTCCGTCTTCGCTCACAACGGCATTCGGGAGAAGCACGTAGCATAGGGATTCGAACGCCTGAGCACGGAGGTGAGGGATTGGATCCAAGGTTGAAGAAGGATGCAAATGGGCGACGCTCCATTATTTGGCTGAGAAGCTTCTCGATCGAAGCGGTGAAGGAGGAGGACTCCTCGATCCAAATTTTTGAAGTTTCTATTTTTTTTTTATTTTTTTTTATTTTTGTTTTTTAATTTCTTAAAATTTCAGTTTCTTAAAATTTAAATTTATTAAAATTTCTTAACAGGTTTGCTGTGTTTCAAAAGTTGCTAAAAAATCAAAAATTAAATCAATTTTTTAATAAAACTGAAATCGAAAAAAAAAATATTAAAAATATTCACATTTTTTTAATTATTAATAAATTAAAATATTAATTATAATCCTAATTCAATACACTCCTCAATTACCAAACCCACTTAAAACACTAAACAATCATACCTTAATTTCCATGCCGAAAAGAAGTGTAGCAACTTCAAAGGACTAGAGGGAGTAATTTCTCTTGATTAGTCACTAATCAAGTTGAATCGATTGAAATCCTCAAATAATTCGTAAAATCGGAAGTAAAGCAATCGAAGTGAAATTAGCTTTCATTTTCACTATTCAACTTATCCAGGATCGCCTCTTCAATTAATGGACTTCACGTAATACTAATCATCCTAGGATCTCCAACGATTCGACTCAATTAGTGACTAATCAAGTAAAATTAGCTTTCATTTTCGCTACTCCACCAATCTAGGATCACATATTCGACTAGTGAATTTCACATTTTACTAATTATTCGAGAATCTCCACCAATTCGGCTCGATTAGTGACTAATCAAGTGAAATCTGCTTCCGTTTTCACTATTCCACCAATCCAAGATCGCCTCTTCGACTGGTAGACTTCACATTTCACTAATTATCTGAGGATTTCCAACGATTCGACTCGATTAATGACTAATCAAGTGAAATTCCCTTTCGTTTTCACTAATCCACTAATCATGGATCGAATCTTCGACAACTGGATTTGTTAGATAGGGTTATTTAGCTAAGTGTTAATGTATCCATTCAACTTAACAAATGTCAAATTATACCCACCAACTTAAAAAATACAAATAATGCCCATTAACATCAAATTTTTGTCTTCTCGGATCAAAATACCCTTAATGAGTTGACTTGATTTTTTTAATTATTTTTTATTTGATTCTTTTTTATGTTTTTTTTTCTTTGTTTTATTTTATTTTTTTAAATTTCTGACATTTTTCCATATATTTTTTGGTTAAATAGTTTTTTTTTTTTTTTTTTTTTTTTTTTTTTTTTTTTTTAACGTATTGAGACTATTTGGTGCTAATTATCCAAATAGTCTTATTTCTGATTTATGTTTTATTTATCTTGTTTGGGCCTATTGGGACTATTTGGTGCTAATAGTCCCAATAGTCTATTTCGGAATTAGGATTTCTTCATTTTGTTTGGACGTATTTGGATTGTTTAGTGCTAATAGTCTCAGTAGTCCTAGTCCAAAAAAACATTAGAAATTAAAAAAAAAAAAACGCAGAATTTGAAAAAAAAAACATTAAAAGAATTCAAAAACAAAAAAACAAAAAAAATATTTAACTATTGGGATTATTTGGTGATAATAGTCTCAATTGCCCCAATCCAAAAAATGTCAGAAATTAAAAAAATATATACATTTTTTTCAAAAAAAAATGTTAAAAAAATTAGAAAAAATGAGTAAAAAAATCAATCAAAGTCAACTCATTATGGATATTTTGGTTCAAATGAGTATAGTTTATATTTTTATGATCATGGACCGGAGTGGACTCCATTTCAAATACCAATCTTAAAAATAAAGTTTGAAGTGAATAATGCTTAATTTCATTCAATATTTTCAATACATGTACAAAATATTTATGATATTATTGCACAAATTATGTCATAAATACTTCATCTCTAATAGCATTTTTCATATACTATGTAATATATATTTTTTTAAATGAACGACATTTAACGTGTAAATCAATTACTCAAATTTAAATAATATCGGAATTTTATTTCACACTAAGCGCCCACAAACGAAAAAAAGTTTAATTGAAGTTCAAACTGTAATTTACGACATCTAAATGGGTAAAATATCTTTAAAAAATAAAAACATCATTCCGAGTTACATAAATAGCCGAGAAAAAAAGTTAAAATAGCCACTTTGTCAAAAAAAAGATCAAAAGTAAACATTTTTTAAAAAAAGATAAATAATAGCCACTGTTACTTTTATACCCCTCTTCATTCTTTTTTTTTATTTTATAAATTGGAAAATTAAAACTGATAATAAAAATAAATTTATCAAAACACTTTTTTTCGTGAACTAGTATCTTGAATGTATATTAAAAATAAAAAAGTAAAAAACAAAAAATAAATTCATTGTTATGCACATTTAAAGAACAATAAATAAATTCAAATTAAAAAATTAAGTACTATAATGGGGAGTGGGGTCCAGGGCCTTTTGTTGGGGTGGGGGGGAGGGGGACGAGGTTGGGGTGGGCTGCAACTGCAGGTAATGGGGCCCCCATAACAGTAGTCAACCAATAGCATTGCATTGTGCAATGCAAAACCATGCACTGAAGACTCTCCCGCAATTAATTAAGGTATGAATTGCCATATAATAACAGAAATTAAGTGGGGTAGCTTTAGCTCAGCTTTCTAGGAATCTGACTTTTGCTTTTATTTACTTTAATTTATCACATCTACGCCTATTGAAGTTAGAGAAAAAAAATATTCCATTCAATTATGGGAAAATGATTTTAACCTTTTACCCAATCTTTATTAATGCAAACGCACTTAACTTCCAAGTTCTAAATGTAGCTAAGATTCCGATCTAGGTTATTTTCTTAGTTTTTTTTTTTAGGACTTAGCTTTCTATAGGGTTTATTTTTATAAAATATATTAATAATAATATTTCTTAAATATAATAACGTCACTTCAGTTGTGGATAAATATGCTCACAGTAGGTAAGAGAGCATTGCTCGAGTTAGTTAATGGCCCCTAAAAAATGATTATGAGTCAATGACGAAACAAATTGATATATTTAATAATAGTGCAAGAATGTCACTCTACCCACCTCGTATACACTTAATGTGTCCATAATTAATGTGTCAATGTAACATCAATAATTTTTCTATTTATGGATTTATTTTTAGTAGAGTTTAACTTTTTTGGTAGAATTTAGTTTTATAAAGTATATTAATAATAATATTCCTTAAATATACAATTGTCACGTCAACCCTACACATATTAAATATATCAACGGTGGATAGGGGATCATTAATAATAATAATAATAATAATAATAATAATAATAATAATAATAATAATAATACTTAGTTCGGTAGATTATATGATATTCGAAGAAATGTACTACTCCCTCCTTCCCATCCGTTCCATTAATATATGGCCATTTTTTGGCACAACAATATGGAAAAACTTGTTTAGGGATAAAATGGAGTAATATATAATATTTTAATGTTAATTTTATTTTATTTTATTTTATTTTTTAAATTAGAACATCACATATTTATAAAAATATATTGATAATTGATCTGAAATGAAATATCACATCGAGACTTTTAATTTGACAAAAAACCTGTAATTCAAAGTACAAACATACAAGTTATTACTATTATTTAAAAAATTTGTAATTCAAATTATATTGAGATTCATATATAACGGGATTGAGATCCTTTATTGTCTAACGGTGTGACATTTTCTATTACACCGTTAGATGATTGTTACGTGTCATTAATGTTTCCAAAATCAGCAATAATTAAAATTTTCCATAATAACAAATGAGTGATTTTGGAAATATTGTTAACACATAATACCTCCATCTCATTTAATTAGACACATTTGCCGTTTTAGTCCGTCTCAACAATTAGACCCATTTCCTAAAATGACAAAGAATACTTGGTTACAATTAACTATCTCTCATCAGAATTAAGTACAGCTACATATTCCACACTCTCTTGATTCTTGTTCCAACAGTAAATGTACCTAATTAATTGAGATGGAGGTAGTAACAATTATCTAATGATGCAATAAAAGATGTCCCTATAAAACGTGGGTGGGCGGATGAAACGTTGATGAATTAAACTGATAAATTAATTTAATTAATAAAATTATACTTTAATTTTTATAATTTTACGAAATGGGAGACGCTCAAATTAAGAATAGTACTCCCTCCGTCCCAAACCACTTGACTTGTTTCTTTTTGGCACGGGATTTTAGGAGAGTGTGCGTAGATATAAAGTGTAATGTTTAATATTTTAATGCAAATTTCATTATTTTAAAACTAGACCATCATAGATGCATAAAAACATATTGATGTCTGATCTTAAATAAAAGATCGTATCAAGACCTTTAATTTGATATAAAAATCATAAAAACCAGAGAACAAACGAGCAAGTTATGATAATTTAAACTTTTAGGATATAAATTATATTGGGATATGTGCTGAGAGGTGAGTGGATGATGAGATTATTAGTGGTTCATTTTGATAACTAATTCTTTCCATATTAGAAAACAGGTCAATTGGTATGAGACGACACGATATAATATACAGGCCAAGTGGTTTGAGACGGAGTGAGTATGAACCTAGATGAACGATAGGTAGTGTACAGTATAACAAAAAGGGGGACTTGCTTGGTTGAAAACGTTTTCCAAGTATAACCATGAGTTGACCTATGGGCCCACAAGCTCCCACATCTTTGAAGGTTGACAAAACCATGGGTTGTTTTGCAGTTTTGTGGGCTCCATCTCACCCACCACCTCCACCAATTTCACCCACCCCCCTCGCCCCTCTCCCTACAACATTTATTTAGTATTTTGGACAAATATTTAATTAAGTGTACATGTAAATTAATTCTATATCATTGAATGCAGGACAAGAAATTTTTCCAAGAGTTTTTGCATTGAAATTTAATTCTTAAAAATAGCTAATTTTCCCCCATTTGTAGCAGAGTACAAATTTTCGCCCATTTATGATGAAAGTCTTTGAAGAGCCAAAATAATGTAATTTAAAAAAACTTAAAAGAAATTAATTTGATTTGTACAGAATTGATAGTAATCCATAATATTTGCTGCATTAGGAGGACTTTTAAATATTAATGGAAAAAAGATTTAAGAAAAAATGGAGCATTGAATGCAAGATTTGGGCTGCTCAATTGTTTCCTTTGGGCCAGAATTAATTTAATTAATTCTTAACCCAATACTTAATTGAAATAGAACAATTACCATTAATTAAACTACAAGTTTTATGTCGAGGTTACTCACCTGAGTAACTTAATTAATTTTTCTAATTAAATTATAGTTCGAGATAATTGATTAAGATAATCGAATTCTTAACTGAGAAACCTCTCAATTAAACAAGAAAAGCTTCGATAACAATTATTAGAAAAATTCCAAATAATTTAAACATGTTACTACCCCACTCTCATCTCCCTCTTTATTAATTTTATTAAAGTTCTGATTATATTTATCCTGTTAGTGATATTTCTCTGTCTCAGAGATATTAACCATTTTCATTATTTTATATCTCACATATTAATAAGAAAGAGCTCAATATCTCTGAGCCGGAGGAAGTATTAAATTATTTAAGAAAAAAATAATTGAACTTCCCATCCCAATGTTTTATACGTGAATTGTTGTCGAAAAGTAATACTACCTTCATCCCATATATTTAGTCCACTTTACTATTTGGCACGTATTTCTACCGAAACCTAGTACGAGTTTTAAAATATAATTTTATAGTATCGTTTTTTTTACGTGATACTATGAGTGCTAAATTTTTGTGACATGGTTGGGTATTATAATGAAAGTCTTTCGAAGCGGAAAAATTTAGTAATTCAAAAAAAGTTAAAAAGAACTTAATTTGATTCTTTACAGATTAAATTAAAACGATATACTTATTACTAGTATAATACTTGCACTAGTATAAAATTACATATTCACTCAATAGTAATTATACTCTATATTACTAGTATAATACTTGCATCCATCTAGAGGATTTCAAGGAACTCAACTCGACAATTGTCTTGTCAATTAAAAATTCATTTTATTATCATTAATCCATTCATTCCAAATAGCCTATTCGAAGAGCACACTTCACATTTCCCTAATTATATGAAGAAAATGAACCGATTCGACTGGACGACTCCTTCACAACTTATTTCCCTAATTACTTGAGGATTTCAAGCGATTCGATTCACTTCGTGACTAATCAAATGAAATTCAAATTTATTATCCACTAATCCGAGAACGACCATTCGACTACTTTAATTTATGTTTCAAGGATTATCCGAGGATCAACTGATTCAACTCAATTATTGACTAATCAAGCGGAATTTTATTTTATTATAGCTAATCCACTAAATCTTGATCGACTATTCTAAATGGTCCATTTCACCTTTCACTATTATACGAGAATTTGAGCCGGTTCCACTCTAATAGTGACTAATCAAGTAAAATTCTATTTTATTATCACTAATCCACTAATTCAGGATGGACCCTTTGACTACTTTACCTCTCGTTTCACTAATTATACGAGAATTTCAACTCATTCGACTACTTTAGTGACTAATCATGTGAAATTCTATTTTATTATCAATGATTCACTAATCTGAGATCGACCCTTCGACTACTTCACTTCTCATTTTACTAACTATAGGAGGATTTCAAATGATTAAATTCAATTTGTGACCAATCAAGTGAAATTTTATTTTATTATCACTAAACCATTAGTACAGGATTGACCCTTTGACTACTTTACTTCCTATTACACTAATTATCCGATGACCGGCTCCATTAGTGACTAATAAAGTAAAATATCATTTTATTATCACTAATCCACTAATCCGGGATAGAACCTTAAACTACTTTACTTCCTGTTACACTAATTATTCGAGAATCTCTATCCATTCGATTCCATTACTCATTAATAAAGTGAATTTTATTTTATTATCACTAAACTACTAAATAGGCATCGACCATTCCACAACTTTACTTCTTGTTTCACTAATTATACGAGTGTTTCAACCGATACAACTCGATAAGTGACTAAACATGTGAAATCTCATTTTATTATTAATATAATTATCTGCAGAGAGTGAATTCCCCTTATTATTATTTATTATTAATATAATTATTAACACCAAAGATATTACAATTACACCTTATAGATTACCGTCAACATCAATATTTATAGATATATTTAGTTCCAAGTCCAAATTTAATTATAACTACACATAATATTTGGGGCAACCCTTAAAATAGTCACTTTGATATAACAAACCAAAATACTAGTCACTCATATAAAAAATACAAAAACTAGTCACTCTTACCAAATACACGAATACATGATACGCGACTCATGTATTCGTGAAAATTAACCTTGAATACATGAATACATGATACCCACTCTCATCTCCCTCCTTTGTTTTTTTTTTTTTTTTTTTGAGAAAAATCTCCCTCCCTTTAAGAATTATATAAGTTCTATTCTTTTTTGCTTATTAGTATAATTTTTTAAATTTATTTTTGAAAAATAAAATTTGAACTTCCCAACCAATATTCTATATATTCTATATTTGAATGTTTGTCAAAAAATAATTATATTTTTTTTGACATGGTTGGCTATTATAATGAAAGTCGGTCGAAGAGCAAAAATAAAGTACTTAAAAAAACTTAAAGAAATTAATTTAATTTGTAGAGAATTAATAATAACCCAAAAATAAAGTACTTAAAAAAAAGAAATTAATTTAATTTGTAGAGAATTAATAATAACCCAACCTCTGGGGGTAGTAGCCGGGTGTGGGTGGGGAGGGGTGGGGAGGGGTGGCTGCAAAAAGCTAAAAGTGCAAGAATAAAAAAATTCAAAACCACTAGTACTTCACATCCGGGAGTTACAAAACTGGCATTAGGCTAAAAAAACGTTTTCAAACAAGAATTACTGACAAAGAGGATAGCAAAATAAAAGTGTTGGTTATTATTTTATTTTATTTTATTTTATTCTGTTTCCCGTTTTTAGGCATGTGCTAAATTTACTAATTTAGTGAGCTACAGGTGTCACTGTAGTACCTGAGCTATCTCGGCGACGAAGACTACTGCCCTTGAAAGAAAAGCTGCCGCCACCGTCGCCGCCGCCGCATCGAAGAAAACTTATAATGGAGCTGATCGCTGCCAAAACTAGTCATCTCCACCCACCACATGCTCTCCTCAGCAGAGCTCCAATTTCAAACAGAGGAACGCCGCCGCATTCACCTAAATTACACCTCTCACCAATCTCATTCCCGAGGAGTAAGCTCAGGAATCCGCCGTTTCAATCTCATTTTTTGAAGCCCATTTTAGTAGCCCCGCCCTCGACACAACCCGGATTGGAACCCATTCGCTGCGGCAATTCGTCGAACGCATTAGCTGCAGAGAAGAAGAGCTGGATCGAAGCGGTGGGAGAGGCGGTGTCGTCTGCATTTCCGGTGTGGGTGGCGTTAGGGTGCTTGCTAGGGCTTCTGCGGCCGAGCTCGTTCAATTGGGTGCAGCCCAAATGGACGGTGATGGGCATCACCCTCACCATGCTTGGAATGGGCATGACTCTCACCTTTGATGATCTACGTGGCGCATTGGCCATGCCCAAGGAATTGTTGGCTGGACTCTTCTTGCAGTATTCGGTAATCTTCATTTCTGTTTTTATTTTCGGGATAGAGGGTGAGATTTGTGGCTGAATACTAGAAATTAGTGAAAATGATTAAGATAGTTAGAAGTTTAGCAGATTGAAATTATGATAACTGTCTTGATTGGATAAACATGGTGTCTGATATAGGTTCTGTTAGCAATTCTTGGCTGAGAAGCTAACTTCGTTATGATGTTAGGAATTTCTTAAAGCTTCCTATAGATACTGTTTATAAGGCCAGGACAGACTAATCAATATCACACAAATGGAAGACTAATATGGAAGCAGTGATAGAACTTAGGCTTTGATACTATTCCATCTCATCTAAACGCTCGAACTTGTAGAGAGGTGCGAAATCTGTTCATTTATATTACAATTCCCAATAGCCCTCACTTGTGGGCTCGATTTTCAACTCTACGCTCTGGCTAGGAGGCCGAACAAGTGCACACTTTTAATATGGGTGGAGTTGCTTTCGTTGGGATTCGAACACAAGACCTTGGCGCTTGCCAAAGGCTACCATGATAGTATTCCATCTCATCTAAAAGCTCGTACTTTAGAGTGGTGTGAAATCTATTTGTTTATATTATAACTCCCAATAGGCTTTATGAGGAATGTGGATATATAGTAACATTATTGTTTTATGTGTTTGTGTCACATTGTTTAAAATCTGGTGCTTAACTGGAATGAGCAACAGTGACATTATCATCACTCTTAGCCTGTATAATCTTTCAGTATGAGAAACACTCTAACCGTATTGTTAAGCGCATAGAGACTAGTTTTTTTTCAAAGAAGAGGGTGCCAATTAACTATGACTGTCTAAGTTCAATTTCTATTTCTTAACGTGGGGAGATGCTTGGTGACGAAGTACAGTAAGAAAAAACCTTGAATTGGACATTTGTATTAAACAGTATGGTACCAGAAATCTTGTCTACAAACACACTTAGTGTTGGTAGTGCATTTTGAGACCACGTTCCTTTATAGTAGTCCTTAATACATGTTTAAGGGGGAGATTTTGGTGACAGGTTATGCCATTATCTGGATATTTTGTGAGCAAGCTCTTAAATTTGCCATCCTATTATGCAGCTGGCTTGATACTCGTGGGATGTTGCCCTGGAGGTATAAGCTATAGTGCCTAGATCCTTTTGACATTTTCTCATACCGTTCTGCTTTTTTGTAAAAAATCTTCCTTTTTCTTACAGGGACAGCCAGTAATATAGTTACATACATTGCACGGTATGTTAATCTAGGAAATAGCTATCTTTTATCGATTGAATGTGGTATTGAAAAGTGCTGACTTCTTGTGCGCCACAGTGGAAATGTGGCTCTTTCTGTGTTGATGACGGCTGCAAGTACCATCACTGCTGTGGTTAGTGACTCAAAGTTTGGTTGCAACTTTGAAGGGCTGAGTTTGAAGATATTTCTGTTTTCCCCTAGCTTCTTTCATTCGTACAGCTTGACTAAAATCCCTTGCATCTTTCAGCTCAAAACCAAATTTTTACCTGCCTTCACAGGTTATGACCCCTTTTCTCACAGCTAAACTCGCAGGCCAATATGTTGCCGTAGATGCAGCAGGTCTATTCATGTCAACTTTGCAGGTCAGATTTATGTATAACGGCATCTTTATGATAATGCATTTCATATACTACAATAATGCATCTTTTGATGATAACTGTAGATCATGGGAAGATCAATGGTTTATATTGGTTCCTAATTTTTACGGGAGGCAAAGTTTTTCTTTGATTGTCCCCCTAAATATATATAATGTGCTCATTGGCATTGGACGGTGTTTTCAGGTTGTGCTTCTTCCAGTTTTGGCTGGTGCATTTCTCAATCAATACTTTCGCAGCTTTGTCAAGATTGTTTGTCCCGTGATGCCCCCCATTGCTGTAGCAACTGTTGCGATTCTTTGTGGAAATGCAATTGCTCAGAGTTCTTCTGCAATCCTCATGTCAGGTCAACAAGCGGCTGTTGCTGTTGCCCTTCTTCACACTTCAGGATTTTTCTTCGGTTATGTACTCTCAAGATTATTGGGTATCGATGTATCCTCTTCAAGAACAATTTCTATCGAGGTTGGAATGCAGGTAAAACTGATATTTCTGAAAGGCTCAAACACACGAGTTTCTCTGGAAATATATGTTGCATTGTCCAAATTCTAAAAAATTTGTGCATGGGATTTTCAGAACTCGGTACTTGGAGTTGTCCTTGCTACTCAACACTTTGGGGATCCATTGACTGCAGTGCCCTGCGCAGTTTCTAGTGTGTGTCACTCGATTTTCGGGAGTGCCTTGGCTGGAATCTGGAGACGAGACATCCCAAAAAAGCTCAAGATGTGTATCTTGATCCGGCAAAGATGGAGAAAGAAGAGTAGAGAGAGTTTTTAGGCAATCTCATCTCCTCTTGTTGCTGTTGCATCCACTGTATATCTGTTAGCTTTCAGAGCCATGAACTATTTAGTTTTCTATCTAGTAGAATAGAATTCGAGCTTAGGCAGGATTTTATCCTACAACTTACTTGATGCTCTAATGCATATCATTTTATCATGTGATCAGTTCTAATATCAGCGCCTTAAACTATTTTCATATATGCAGAAATCAAAGAAAGCAGAAGCACTCTCCCCCCCCCCCCCATTTGAGAAAATGCAGCTGCCTGCCTCCACCTGCATGACCCTTATCCACCGTACACGTGTAACATTATTTACGGGTGCTTTCTCTCTCTTCTGAACTTCTTCAATTCTGCTGCTCAGCGTACAAGAGAAAAGTAGAAGATTGAAGTGTGGTGACAGATTTGGAAGTGAAGTACGACGGGTGAGTCGGAGGTGGACAAGTCCGTTTGGTTGGTACGATTTGATTTTTTAAATTCCGTGTTTATGTAAGGTGTCTTCTTCTGCTATTTTTAATTATTGGGAGAAGTAGCAAATAAGCCCTTAAGGTATAAACCCCTAACGCGTATATCACAACGTGCTTTAAATTGTGCAAATTGTCTCCTTCGTGTCTAACCAGCCTTCTAACTTCTTTGTCTTTACTAATTTTTGAATTTTTTAAAACTTGGGTGGAATGGGTTTCTAGTATCTTTGGTGGAGGTGTTCGTGAGGGGTGAACGCCACCACCATGGGGTGGTGGGGCAGCAGTATATGGTGAGCGTTTTGAGAATTTTGAAAAGGTTATTTACTAGTTGAACATTTGAATAAATCACACCATACATAGCACTCGCTTCCATACAACAAAAAAAAAAAAAAAAAAAAATCGGAATAAATGTTACGCTCACAATTTAAAAGATTCAATTTTTCACATAATTGTATATCTATAACA
Source organism: Mentha longifolia (assembly GCA_001642375.2). NCBI lineage: Eukaryota > Viridiplantae > Streptophyta > Magnoliopsida > Lamiales > Lamiaceae > Mentha > Mentha longifolia. The sequence continues at coordinate 14,682,478 of CM038119.1, read as the reverse complement.
ACATAAAACGAAGAAATGAAAAACATGGTTATTATATATGCAAAAATGCATATAAATCCATGAACTTTGGTCAGCGTTCCGTTTCGTGCATGAACTTTTTTCTTTAAATTCTCCAACTTTCAATTATGTTCAATTTGCTGCCGAATTAGGTTTCTGGCGAAACAAAAACCAACGTGGCAACTTCAATCCATCGATTCTTCATCAAATCATCACTTAATTATCACGAAATTAACATATTCAGATTCCTCATCAAATTTTGCTCACTACACTGGTGATTTTTCCCCGATTTGGCTATTGTCCCAAATTTGGGCAACTAGCCATTAGGGCTTGCTGGCGCCGGGGAAGGCTATTGCGACTGAATATGTTAATTTCGTGATGATTAAGTGATGATTTGATGAAGAATCAATGGATTGAAGTTGCCACGTCGGTTTTCGTTTCGCCGGAAACCGAATTTGGGAGCAAATTGAACAGAATTGAAAGTTGGAGAATTTAGAGAAAAAAAATGAAAGTTCATGCGCAAAACGGAAACGCTGACCAAAGTTCAGGGATTAATATGCATTTTTGCCTATTATGTCTGTACTAAACTACTAGAAACTTCAAAAAGTCAAACAACATTATAAGACTAATGAGACGGAGGGAGTTATTTGCACTACTAAAAGCATGTTGGGGTGAAATACGCCCCGAACAATACGTTGGGATGGTATACGCGTTAGGGGCTTGCACACTGGGAGTTATTTGCTACTTTTCCGTTAATTATTTGGAGATTTAGTGCTCTCGTAATTAAGTTACTCCGTAATTAAATAATGGAATAAACAATATACCAATAGAATTGAGACCATATCTCCACTATCAATTAATAATAAAATAGACTATACTAAAGTGATGGGTTCCAATCTCCACTATTAATAAACAATATAAGTCAATTACATCATTCTTAAGACCCGTGCCAGTCAAACCGATGAAGAGTTTTGGGGGACAAAGGGAGTAATGTTTTAGGTTTGAGGTAATATTTTTGTGAAGGTCAATAGTTCCTAGCTAGGGTTTGTTAATATCACTCTTCAACTGATTTATTTATGTATTAGGATTATTAAGAAATAATTAAGAATATAAAATTATGTTATATTCTTTAAATTAAAAAAATTGATTAAAATTTTTGATTGTGCCTTTTATCTAATTATTACTGAAAAAAATGAAACAATAAACTCTATATGTGATATACTCCTATACTTAAAAATTAAAATTTAAGCAAGTAAAAGAGGGGGAAAATAACAAAAAGAAAACTTAAATAACTGAAGTTAAAAGCATTTTTTTTTTAAATGATGCAAAACATATTTGTTTTATGCATGCACAACAGATGATGTTGTGCCAAGGCACACATCACTGGACCCTGTCCCACTGTTACTTCTTAGTTAAGTGTAGTAATTGAATTTTGGATCTCTTTAAAGTCATGGTTGGGTGTAGTGATTGGATTCTAAGTTGACATATGAAAAACAGTCTGCGTTTGATAAAGTTAAGCGAAAGTAAGATATATTAAATAGATAGAATGAACGAGAAGCACCTCAAAAGAGGTTCACGGGATGAGAACCCTGTAGCCACAACGTAAGCTGCTATCCCAATAATAATTAATGATGTTAACCCTAATTTATGACTGCATATTAATAAACTAATAACTTGGGGCCTAAGTAATTATCTTACTTGGATCCACTATTATTTTAACCCTAACTAAAGCCCAAAACTAATACTTAAGAAACAAATGCTACTGCTCTAGAACATATTCTATCAATAGCATGTTCCGTAGAAGCAGTCTCGTCCTCAAGGCAATTAAGTTGGATAAATAGGCAGCAACTCATGTTTCCGAATGTGCTCAACCTCTAGTTCTTCAATTTCCTCCAAATCATCACCTTCCGCAGTAATCATAATGCTTAGGTGTTTGCTAGCGCATTTATGAAACGGTCCATATCGCTCACCACATCGATAGCACTTCCCTTTAGCTGGCCCGATATTCAGGAGCTTCTTCGGCTGTGAGGTGGTGAACATTACGGTTAGGATGTGGATTAGATGATGCACTTTCCGGAGAGGTTGTGCCATTAGTATGTTTGTTATACGTTGGTCGTGCTAAGTAGCTCAAAGTTGTGGTGGACTGAGTGGTAAATGACGCCGATGGTGTTGGTGATGTAGCATGTTCCATTTTCTGGGCTGCATGAGTTTGAGACCACATTATCTTGTATTTTTGCACAGAGATCCTTCTTCAAACCACCCAAGAAAAATCCCAAGTAGTCAGTGAAGTCGGTTATTTGTGAAACTCTGCCTTTGAACGTTAAAATACAATCCTCGAGAGATCTCATTTGCTACACAACAATCAATGCCTCATAACTATTAATTGATGATTCATCACCATAATGAATCATGAGTTATTGCTGAAAAGTAGCCTAATCTAGATCTGGTATACGCCGAATCAAGAATTGATACCATGCCATCGCCGAGCAAGACAAAACGATCACTGCGAGCTCTACCCTTTTTGTGACACTTATCTTGTGTACCATAAAGTATTGCTCCACTCTTGACAGCTATGCTTGTGCATCGGAACCATCAAAGTTAGGCAGTTCCATCTTCTACTGCATTAAAGCAAGAGAAGTTACTTTCTCCTGCATTGTTGAGTCGTGATCCTGATCCTCATCTTGACCAGGAGGAATTCCAAAGATGTTGAGCTTGGCAAGTATAGCATCGAGTTTGGCATCAGTTGCTTCTTGCCGTTTCTCCATCGCTGCCTGTTTTGCTGCCGCCACAGATTGGGCGGCGCGCAGCCTGAATTTCCTCAATTGTTTTCTCTATCTGCTTTGCGTGTTGCTTCCGTGTGAGCGTTAACTTTTTTAATCTGGCAGGTTGGACCAATTTGATAGACTTAAGGCGAAAGGAAGATATATTAAATAGATAGAATGAACGAGAAACACCTCAAAAGAAGTTCACATGATGAGAATCTTGCAACCACAACGTAAGCTGCTCTCCCAATAACATTAACGATGCTAATCCTAATTTATGACTCCATATTAATAAACCTAATAACTTGGGGCCTAAGTAATTATCTTACTTAGAGCCCACTATTATTCTAACCCTAACAAAAGCCCAAAACTAATACTTAAGAAACATAAAAAATAAAATATAAAATAAGTATTGCTAGTGCTCTAGAACGTATTCTATCAGTATTGGTTGAATGAGAGCATTCGGCATTGGTGTGAATGTTCCATGTGGGTATATGGAGCGAAAATATGGTGGAACACAAATTGAGGTTTCACAATAAGAGATATGATCATGTTAAAAGGGTAAAAAGAGCTATGAAAGTCGAGAATGGTGATGCAGGTCGTTTGACGACTTACTTCATAAATAAAGAATATGAGGAAAATGATTTCTTTTGGAACACATGTTGGGATATAATGTTAGGAAAATTTATAAAGAGGAACTTATGAGATTCCAAAACTCATCCCAAAATCTCTTAGAACTATCCCCCATAATAGTCAACCAAGATCAAGACCCGAAGCAGTTCAACAAGGTTCACTTGTTAAGGAACCGAGTAGTGTAGTCGTGTAAAGTAGGCTTGATCGTGAAATGAAGATTAGAGCCGCAACAAGAGAAGGTGTTGCTGACCAAGGAAGTACTCGAAGAACTACTGATCACTATGTTGATTAGGCAGGCGCTGACATCCAAGCAAAGTTCCTCATCAACATTAAACATGAGGCAAGCGCTGACATTTAAGTAAGGAAACTCGGAATGTAAACGAATCATCTTAAGCAAAGTCTCCAACGGATATAAAATTTCAGCAAGAAGAGAGTACAAGTCAGGAGCTGCACGGCGAAGAAAGGTCTGACTCAAGAAATGTAGCCGCAGAATAACGTGCATTGGAAAGAGGCAAAACTAGAAAGATCCCGGAAATCCTGCCGAAAAGCTACCTCACCTGCATCCGACAAGACCGATCACTGCTACACTTTGCAAACTCCAAACGGTTACTTCCGCATTGAAAGTCGGAGAGTAATTAATGAAGATCCGATCATTAAAGCGAGGATGAAGGTGTAATTACTTCAATGGTTACATCTGACTCTCATGCTATAAAAGCCAAGACCTATCCATCAGAGAAGAGAAAGAGCAGATGTGCCCATAAAAGAAGACTCTGTCGAAGTCTCGCGCTGATATAAATTTTCACGTTTACTCTAAGATCTCCAGTTCTTCAAAATTCATTGAACACTCACCCTCTTCGAGTGCTCATGTCTTCAGAGATGTAGCATTAGGTTTTTCCTTAGAAACTAAGCCACGTGCATATCTTAACTTAGTCCAGCACCCCTATCCTTTGTATTGTGCTTCAATGTAAAGGGATATCTCATTAGTTGGAAAACAGATTCTTTCTCTCAAAAGAAAGAAGAGGCGAGTTTGGCATGGTAGTTGCCCACTGAAAGCTATCGTTGATCAGGTTTTTTGAGTGCCTGTAACAACTCACAGTTCGGCTGTGTGGGTGCCATTGAAACCCACAGTGTAGTGCTCTGAGGTGCCAATTCAAATCCTTGAAGAATTTTATAAGAATTCACCTCTGACGGGAGGATAGTGGATGTAGGCCAAGTTTGGGCCAAACCACTTTAAAAATTATGTGTCTATGTATTTTAAGGTTAAGAACTTATTTAAAACTGCTTTCCATAAACTGCATAGTATTCATAGCAAAACTAGTCGCTGACCACATTCAGCGACTAACATTTCTTTCACACACAAAGTTGCAATCGCACAGTTTGCATTAAAGGAAAAACTCTTTCAGCAAACTTAAAATTAAGTAGAACTAGGGCTCACACTTCCTCACACACAAGATGTTGAAACAACCTGCTGACAAGGGGTTCAAACGTCAGCAAGCTGAGTTCAATATCACACTCCTCAATGCATTATTTCTTCAATCTGCTGATAGCTCAGTGTGCACTATAAGCAGTTGACTCAAGAGCGCGCAAAAAGTTAAAAAGTCTTTACTGACAATACACACGTGTATTCACCCCCTCCATCTACACATGTGAAGACTTGCTCTAAACGGGACCAACACCATGCAATTGGATAACGATGGACGAATTATGAATTTTACTTTCTTGATTTAAGATCTGCTATGGACTATAAGTTTTTTTGGAGATGTTTTGTCTGTTGACACTACACACCGATCTAATAGGTACAATTTGGTACATGCCCATTTTGTAGAGTGAACCATCAAATATTCAATATAGTTGGAATGACATTTCTCTAGGATGCGACGACGGAAATAATTAAATGGTTATTCATGATTTTTTTTGAAATTGATGAAAGGTGTTAAACCGAAGATCATAGTCAGTGAACAATGTGTTCTTATATATGATGAATGCTATTGATAAAGTCTTTCCAACACAAGACATAGACTTTGTTAGTGGCACATAAACAAAAAAATGTTGTGTCGTATTTTGGACGTTTAATTCTAGTGCTACCTTTAAGAAGAGGTGGCATAGTTTATGAATGGTATTGAATCTAAAGTTGAGTTTGATAGTTTATGGAAAATAATGATTACTACGTATAATCTTGGTCGTAGTAAATGGTTTAGAGAAATGCACAAATCCGTCATAGGTGTGCTTCTGTATTCACTCAAGGGTTGTTTTGTGTTGGGCTGCATGCAACATCTAGGAGTGAAGCTACTAATCTTGTGTTGAAACATCTTCAAAAGTCAAATATATCTTTCTATGAATTTGTTTAACTTTGAAAAAATATGTGTGGTGGCATACAAAAGATATTAAAGAGGGTACTCTTAGCATTTGGGGTACCAGGATAGGTTGTACGTACCAATAAAATCTTGTTACATGTTTACATCCATCTATATGCGATACATATACAAGTTGTTTGAACTTCAAATTTTGTTGTCTTATAATGTTGTCCTTGTGGGTGATGAGTTAGATGTTGGTGAAGACAATTGGGAGTATACTGCTAGTACAACTGATGGTTTCTCAAACTTATAATCTGATGATCGAGTCAATTTCATGATTATATGTTCATTCCATACCGAACTATGCCAGAATATGGTTATATACATTATCATGGAGTCATTCAAGCGTATCTAAATAGTTACTTCCTCTAGTTCATGATTACTGACCCCTTTCTTTTGGCACGTATTCCACGCTTCTCGATAATGGATTTTAAAATGATTTTTTATGAATTTTTTCTTTTATGGGATACTACGAGTACTTAACTATTCCGTAAAAGAAAAAATACTTTAAAAATCTATTTTAAAATTTATCACCGAGAAGCGTGAAAATACTTGCCGAAAAGAAAGGGCTCAGTAATCCTGAACTTGAGGAAGTACTATGTTTACATATGGATCTGGCGGTGTTCCATTCCATTGAGGATTAGCAGTAGTCGTATGACTAGGGTTTTTCATATATCTTGTTTTTTTTTTTTTGGGAGGGGAGGGGGAAGACCCTATTCACCTCTTTAAGCTCTATTGAATCGAGAAATAAATAGGTTTGATTAGCCATCTTTTTTATACCTATAGTTCTTGTAGAATGTGGGAAAATGATGGTATATTATGTCATCATATTATTAGGGCATTTTTGTAAAGCATGTATTTGCTATACCTAAATTTCAAATATCGAAGAGATGTTTTCTGCGAGGTTGATCATCGAGTTCTCATAATCTTCCCATGAAAATTTGATAGGAGATTGCATGAAATTTCTCAATAATGCAACTATCTAGATGTATGATATTGGAGGTCTGGCTGTAGGCAACAAGGTTGCAGAAAATTTTATATCTGAGTGTGTTAGAAATCTACGAGCAAAATTTATTTGTAAGTTATCAGGGACAACTGTGTATCAAATCGAGTTAAGTGTGATTACAAACAATACATTAGGTCAAAAGTGTAGAGAGATCTCGCTCCATGTAGTGTTGAACTAGCACAAGAGTGCGGTCGTATGCATACGTGCATGCTATTGTCATACCGGGTTCACCATAAAATTAATGTTGTTGGGCAAGACGTATGACAACTAGCCTTGCATACGGAAGATCTGGATTAGGGAGTGAGTAGGGGGTCCCATTACAAACTCTATTCATTTAGGTGGATTTGGCATAGGCAGGTTAAGATACGTGACGAGTGACAATTGGGGGCCTTGGCTGATATGACATATAACTAGATGATACGTGTATATGGAAAAATATTAAGATCCGTGATCGAGTTAAGTTATG
>CM038119.1:14538862-14675160 GCA_001642375.2 Mentha longifolia | reverse complement strand
AGCATCAGGCCCAATATAATTGGGCCCCGACAGTTAAGCTCGGCCTACGCAGTTCGGCCCAACTCGAAATAAGAGACTTCTACACTCCTACATCGATTACAACTCAAGCTCTAAGAGAGATCTAGAAGCTCGGTGTTTATCCATAAAGGAGGAGATCAAGCCAAAGAGTCCAAGTCCAAATAGGAGAAGACTTTGTATTATAGTCAAACTCCATGTAATTACCTATAAATAGAGGCTTAGAATAGATTGAGGGGGAGGACAATCTTTGTAAAGCTACACGCATACTAGTAATAATAGCCATACTCTCTTTTGCTCCGTGGACGTAGATCTATTCTGATAGATCGAACCACGTAAATCTCATTGTGTTCTTCTATTTTCTGCTCTGTTAATTCTTTGTTTTCGTGCACAAATCATCCTTGAAAAGCAAGTTTCATCAGTAACCAAATTTGTTTGAATAGCAATGGTCTTGCGCCAATAAAAGTGGCCTTGCGCCAGTAACATTGGCCTTGCGCCATTAATAGTGGCATTGCGCCAATAACATTGGTCATGCGCCATTAACAGATAGGTATCATACAAAAGTTAAAATATTTTATGGCATGACAATACTTTAAAAAGCTATATTCATCTAATAAAACATGCTTTGTTTTATAAGAAAGCCCACCTCTTTTACTCTGCTTAACTGCTACTGAATTCTAGCTTTGCCTTGGCTATTGTTCCTTCTTCGCTTGACCTTGATGAAAGAATATAGTAATGTTCTTAACTATGAAAAAAGCTTATCGAATAATTCTAGCTCTATGTCTCCTCGGAGATTTTTTTGAGTTTTAAAAGTTGTTTTCACTGCTAAGCTCGAGCTATAAATTCCGTTATACTAACGGTTTATTCGACTGTTTCTTAATAAATTAATTAATTGATTTATTTACTTAGAATTAAAATTAATTGAGACGCTTCCCAATAATTAATTCTAATTGCGTAATTGATTAGCTTTAATCAATTAATCTTGAGTCTTATTTCTTGGTTAATAACTTATTTCTATAAGTTAATTCTTTTAAGCTCGTAAAATAATTCACTAGTGAATTATTAAATTTTAAATTTTTTAATTATGGTGAATCATACTGTAATTAGTAGTTCTTGAACTACATAATTAATTGGAAATGGTTATTAACAAAAAAAAATAATTGATATAATTTGGCCCAAGGATTAATAAAAACCGGCCCATTTCTCATTTGGAACCGGCCCAGGAAATGGGGAATCCGGCCCACTAGATACCGGCCCGATCCAGCTTTCCTCTTAGCCCAGGCCCGCCTTTTGTCCAACCCGGCCCGAACGCCCGACCCGGAAACCCGACCCGCTGGAAACAAACACACCCTAACCCCCAAATCCCTTCCCCATTTCTGTCGGGACTTGTCTCTCTCGACTCTCTCTCTCTGTAATAGCGATTTGTGACTTTGCTTCCTCCGATCATTTCGCCGGCAAGACTCGATGTCGTCGAGTTCGTCCGGTGTCGAAATCGGAGGGTTGTACCCTATCGTTCTCCGAATTTGTTTTCCCGGCTTCGAATTTGGGGAAGAGCCCTAATTCGAGAATTTGGGGGAAATCCCTTCTTCCCGTCGATAAATCTGTAACCGGTGGGTGGCATCGTTGCTTCGTGCCGCCGTTCCGGTGGCTCTGCTCCTTTCTCTTCCGTTCCGGAATCGTTTCCCGATCGGGTTTGGGGATATCTCCCCTAGTTCGCAATTTCGGTTTCCGGCGATTCACGCCGCTTCCGGCCTTGGGTTGGAGTCTCCTCGCCGTTGCGGTGAGACGGCGCCAACTCGGAGCAACTCCCGCAACCGGTCCTCACACTCTCTTCGGATTTCGATCCGCAAATCAAAATCCCTCAACCTTTCGCCCCTTTCTTGATTTCGGCGACGTCGCCGTTGAACTGAGGCTTCCGGCTGCTGCCGTTACTGGAGCAGAGCCGAGCTTCGCCCGTCGTCGACGCGGCAGCCCTGGCCAGCTCCCTCCGATTCTATTTCTTTGCTCATTTTCTTAATAACTTATTTATTTATATATATTACTGATTCGCATTTCTCCGCTTGCAGGTTCGGCGATGCGACGAGGAAGACGCCGCCGCCGCTCTTCCTTCAGATCAGCCTCTCTCTTTATTATTGTTATTAATAGTATTGCTATATAAATACTAGTACACCCACTCGTACTATGCATGGCGACCATTAAATATACAAAAATCAAAAGCAAACAAATATAAATATAAATATAAATGTTGAATATGAATACACATAAATTCGTTTTAGATAATATAATCAAATTATGCAAATAAGATTTGTCCTGGTACAGCAAAATGTAGACGTATGAGAAAAGCAGACAATTGATCAATTAATTTACTCACGCGTAGGGGGATTTTCATGGATTCTACTTGGTTGCTTCTACCTACCACTTCAATTTGTTTTGCTCATTTTATTGATTAGTTGTAATACATTCTAAGAGTGAAATTATGTTTCATTTAAAGAATTAGTTCACTAACTATAAAATGCAGAATTCTGTCAATGATGAGGAAATATAAAAAATATCTAAGTGGGCATTAGGTGGATGATAAAAAAGAATGCTGAAACTCGCCGCTCAAAGCTTGTTTTGCAAATTATCTACACTTCTCCTCAGAGTTTTATTATATGTTTTAAGTGAAGAGAATTTAATTAATAAACCTTGAATAGGAAATAATATAACATACTACCTCCATTTCGTGGAATTTGACCCATTTGCTTTTAGCACTTGTTGGCACGTTTTTCCACGCTTCTTGATAATGAGTTTTAAAATAAATTTTTGAAGATTTATTTCTTTTACGGGATACTACAACAGTCGTAGTATCCCGTAAAAGAAAGAAATTTTCAAAAATCCATTTTAAAACCATTATCAAGAAGCGTGGAAAAACGTGTCAGCAATTGCCAAAAGCAAAGGGGTCAAATTCCACGAAATGGAGGGAGTATTACTCTTAGTCAATAATGGGCATGCACTCCGATTAATCCTTATGTTAATCATTTCTATTAGCACTTACAAAATCATTTCTAGTAGCACTTACAAAGTTTGAAAACTGACATATTTATTACGTAATCTGATACCATAACAAAAGATAAAAAAAAATACTAACATCGTGTTTGGTTCCATTTTCTAATAAAACTACATTCTCCTAGAACAAAACATGACAACGGCCTGATACTATTACTCCAATAGTTCCAAGCTAAGGAATATATATAACACATGACGGTGCACTTCGATATTAGGCAACATAGGATAGGAACAACTAAACTAATGAATCAAAATTTAAATTACTTACAATGTAACTGGAGGTGTGAAGCAGCATCATCATCATCATTGGACCATGACTTGCTCGAACATCTAAATTGATAAGGTAAATATAAAAAAGCAGATCTATTGGAAATTCAAGCAATTAATTAATGGACGCTAGTGGTTTCCATCAAGAGGCAATTGTTTATGGACAGAGTAGTGATTATTGCTAGAGAGAAATCTGAAGAATAATTCTGCAATGCATACCTCGTATATAATTAATGTTCGCAGGAGATGGTTTTCAAATAATTGATTTGCTGGAGGAAGAGTTGTAATTGAGTTCAACATTTCTTGCTTCCAAATTATAAAGAGAGAACGGTTCGGTGACTTGGATTGTGTAGGGTTGAGGCCAAAAGAACGTGTAGAAGAGGGAGTTTTTTTCTAGGAAAAAATAATATTTTCAAAATATAGATCGTGTATTGCTAGATAACTGCTGAAAAATTCTGCAATGCATACCTCGTATATAATTAATGTTCGCAGGAGATGGTTTTCAAATAATTGATTTGCTGGAGGAAGAGTTGTAATTGAGTTCAACATTTCTTGCTTCCAAATTATAAAGAGAGAACGGTTCGGTGACTTGGATTGTGTAGGGTTGAGGCCAAAAGAACGTGTAGAAGAGGGAGTTTTTTTCTAGGAAAAAATAATATTTTCAAAATATAGATCGTGTATTGCTAGATAACTGCTGAAAAATTACATAAAATAGTTTTTTTTATTTTATTTATGAAAATAACTTCCGAGAAAATATGTAACTAACTGTTTAGGTGAAATTATAAATATAACCTAGAATTGGCGGGAAAAAAAAACTGCTTTTTCTATTTTGTTTTTATATATATATAGATAGTAGTAGGTTGATTCTTATGCCTTGAATCTGATTATCATGCTATGTTTCCTTGATTAGAGGATGTTGATAGGATCTTTTTATGAAACATGCTATACATGTATAACTGTGATAACTGTGTTCTCCGATTGCTGAAAACAGAAATGAAACTTGATGGTTTATACTCTCTTTAGAAATGCTACTGTAAAAACGTTTTGTTATAAAACTTTGTGATCTGCACCATGATTGAAGGTAGAAAGCATGCTATTTGTTTGTTTTTTATGAGAGTAATCATGCTTGTTAAGTAGTGTAGAAACGATGTGTTTTCAGCCTTGCTGTACGAATCAGTGGAGTTCTTGGTTCCAATATCTAGTTGAGCATGTTGTAGTGTTTTCAAGCATCTAAGGCTGTAGCATGTTTAGGGGTTATATCTATTCTCTGTTCCTGATTCCGTATCTCAGCTGATGGCTTATGAGTTGATAAATAAATATGTAACTTGAGGAATTCATCTCCTTACTCGGCATGTTATTTGTTTTTCAGTCTAGTTGTCTTAAACAAGCCTGAGTATTTTCCTTAATGAAGGTTGGTTTTCTTTCTACCTTTAAGTAAGAGGCATGCTTAAAACTGATAAGTTGATTGAGTGTTGGATGGATTACCTTAATGAAATTGAAGTGCTAGGGGCTGTGGGGAAAAGGGTGGAGCTCTGCTCCTGCTTTCCTCCTTCCTCTACTGCAGCCTCTCTTCCTACACTTCAAATTTTCTCTCTTTCGTTTTCTTGCCTCTCAGATTTGGTGAAGTATGAACTAAGGTGGTGTGGCTGAGGTAAAGGAATATACATATATAGCTGTGAGTTCAATCTTTGCACAACATTCCCATAACTCTCCCTTCATTAAAGACCAACTCCATTTTGCCTATCTTGCAGGTTTTTGGTTATAGGGATGAGCTATGGAAGCATCTCCTTTTTGCCGGCAGAAGCTAGGGAGCACCTATTTCTTTTGTCCCTGTTTAAGTGTGTGTTTTTGTATGTATAGCATCTATTTATGGCTGCCTTAGTGCCTTCCATGTTAGAGTTGACGTGTAATAGAAATTAAAAGCTTGTATCATCATTAATGCTGCCTACAAAGGCTTTTGTAGTGTTGTAGTTAAACTTGAATTCTCTTTATACAAGAGCTTTGATTGCCGAACCGGCGGACTTTGCTGTAGTATGTAATCCTTCTTTAAAAAGGTTGTAAGAAATATATATATCCATATATACATTTGTGCTGCATTTATCTATCAATAATATTGGTTTTGGCCCAATATCTTGATTGTAGTGTGCTTGCTCCCATAATTAATTAGTCGATGGCTCGGCCCAATCGAACGTAGTTAGACCCGTTAATAACGAACACTAAAACTTGTGAATAAAAGTAATCGAAAACTAGAATCGATTTAATTTGTCAAATACTGAAGAAGTAATTAATTACTTAGTCAAATATCGAAATAAGTGTTCACTTAGTTAATTGATAAATGATTACTGTTTGGGAATCAAGTAGCTACTTGAATTCATCTTGAAATTTCATATAAAGAAATCTATTATACATAATTGAAATTAAATCACCGAGAGTGAATAATTTCTTTTAATTACTTCTAAAGTAAGTAAGAAAATACGGGACATTGCAAAGTGGGATATTAATAAGGGAATATATATATATATATATATATATATAATAAATACTTTAACCAAAAACACTATTTTAACTTTTCTTTAGAAAAGAAATCGTAAACAATGACTACAGCCAACTACTAAGTATATCACTAAAGGAAATATCATTGTTTTTTTTTTATTTTTTTTATTATTTAAAGAACAACACGCATGAATGTGTATGAAAAGATACATGTCTTTTTCTAAAAATATTCTAAATGAAATCTCTTTATAAATATTAAATAAGGCTAAATAAATTAAAATATATATTTAGGGGCACGATTTAGAATATATCAAGACTCGAATAATTTAATTCGACACATTTTACATGTTAAGAACACATTTAAAATAGCTTTACTAGTAAACTCAAAAATCGGGTTGTTACAAGTACCGGTTGATTACAACCCGACGGGTACAACGGGTTTCATAATTTTTTATTTTTAATATTATAAATACATTTTAATTTTGATTAGTTGCAGCATGAATTGTTTGCAATGAAAAATATATATATTGCAAAGACTCCAACAACCTAAATCATAACTAGACCCCTAGATCAAGTTTTTTGAAATTTGATCTCCAATAGCCAAGCCTCGTTAAAATCTCTTTGGCGAAAACTTTATGGGAAAAATGTCAAAGTAGGAAAATGAGTGCACGTCTAACTAAAACTAAGATTAATTAAACCGTTAATACATTCCCATGCTCAAACCTCGTTAAAACCTCTCAGCAACACACCTCTCCAACCTCCATGCTCAAATGTTTACAAGTTGGAGTCTTCTGTCTTCATATAATGATGAATATTTAGTTATTTTATAAATTAAAACATGGTAAATGTTTTCAATAAAGATTAGTTAAACCGTTAATAAATTTTTTCAAAAAACATAATAAAAATAGTCGGTGGGTCGGCGGGTACAGGAACCGGCGGGTTGTGGTTCCAACTCTCAGTACCCGTACCCGAATCCATACCCGAACCGACGGGTACGAGTACAAACCCTCCGAGTATGTATACGAATGCTTATACGGGTCGGCGTGTACGATTATTTTGGCCACCTCTATGTGACATTCTATCCCTACTTGCAACGTGCATCATTTTTTCATCTGACTTTTTTATAAGGCCCACAAATCTTAGGGCCTCATCTTTTATTCGTGTATAGGAATGCTCCACCACTTAATATGTCACGATTGATATAGCAGTGTCATGCTAATAATTTTTCATTTAGAGTTTTGTTTTTTTTAACAGGATTTAGTTGTTTTTAGTAGAATTTATTTTTATAAGGTATATTAATAATGATTTTTCTTAAAAATATCATCGCCGCATCAACCGTGTGCACATTAAGTATGGACACGGTGGGTAAGGAATAATTCCTCTACACCCGTATATTCTAGTTTTGTTTTTGTTATTTACTGTTCTCTCCCTCCCAAAAACCTTGACCCGGTTTAATAGGCATATGTTTTAAAAAAGAATATCTTTGATTCATATTGTTTATTGTGATTGAAGATTGAGTCATACATTTATTGTGAGCAGAGATTGTTAAGTCGTGAGCCATATATGGTAAATGTAGTAATTAATTTATAATGGTAAAAGGGTATAAAATGAATTGTTAAAATTCTTCTTTCCTGACCAAAAAAAATGTTAAAAGAGTATAAAATGTATCGTTAAAATGAGTCCATATCCAAAAATAGGAAGTGAGTGATTTTGGAGGACGGCCAGAATGAAATTAAAGGTATGAATTTCAAGACATGGAAAAGGGGAGTAGTATTTTTAGGACATATTATTTATTTATTGATCAAAAAAAGGACAGATTATTTATTTGTTTATTCATCCATAAGCTTAATTGTTCGTACGTTGTGATATATAATATGGAATGGAAATCTTTGTATTTTCAAGAAGTGGTGGAGCCAGCATTTTGAATTTGGGGGTGCGAAAAGTTACACTTGTCGACGACGTGTATAGCTCCTACTCTAATTTGTTAAAGAAAAAAAAATTAAAACAAACTAAATGGAGTAAAAAAATAGGACATTTGTTTTTATTTGCAATACTAAAAAAACAATAAATGCTCATACTCTAATTTGTTAGAGATAAAAAAAAATAATAACACAAATTAAATGGAATAAGAAAAAAAGGGCATTTGTAATAAAAATACAATAAATGGGGCCTTGCAGGTTTCGAACCCTAGATCTTGGGGGTGGCTTCCCAAGTAAATACCCACTACACCAAGTATATATTGTAATATTAAGGTGACTGTATATATATATAATTACTATTAGTATTTTTTTTGGGGGGGGTTCAACTGCACCCCCAAGAACCCCCGGCTCCGCCACTGTTTTTTTCAGGTGATAGTAAGACTCTCCAACATTTTAATTATAAAAGCTGAATTAACATTTATCACTAAAAATTAAAGCTTCATGTATCCTAGCTAATTATATAATAGTCAAGCCTAAATCAACTTATATTAACTCAAATGTTTGTTCAAATCCTAAATCGTGGATTAAACCAAAATATACTCCAATACAAGAAACTGAAATTGAAAAAATTCCGAAAAGAAAAGAAATTAAAAAAAGAGAAACTAAAGACGCCCACTTGTAATATTCAAGTGAGACACATCTGTGAGATATATAGAGTATCCCATACGCAAATATTGTCGTTGTCGGGGAATCCCAATTTTAATCTCCAAATCCATTTAATTTTCACACAAGTTAACAATGGTTGTAATAATTAATGATCGAAAAGAAAAGGGCATGCAATTAAGGGCACAATTAAAATGCATAAATCCCATCATAAATATAAGCACTGCATTTACAACTAAATAATCACACTGTCAAAACATAGGTTTTTATGACTTAATTGTACCCCAAAAAAAACTCTTTGAAAACTAGAAAAATTAAATCACAACAAATTAAAGTGCATACAATTTGATCATATTTTCATAGCAGGTCCTTCAGTGTAGTTCTTGCAACTGGAGTTGGCATCATCTCCTACAAATAATCCCACATAAATTAATGTGTCTTACTAGAAACACGATATATAGTAATATCAAGAAACATAAAAATCATCTTAATTGTCATTTATCGCATTATTAATTTCCAAGTGTTAGTACAACAAAATATCCGTCTTAAATATAAAAAATAAAAATAAAAACACCAATTAAGTCTTATTAAAATATATAAAAACTACTTAAAATATCCACATTCATATTAAAAGCTACAAAAACTAGCCACAAAAATAAAAAACACAAAAACTAGTCACTCTTACCAAATTACTCCTGAATACACGGATACATGAATACATGAATATACGACTCGTGTATTCGTGGAATCCAAAACAAATAAAAATTACCCTTGAATATATGAATACATGAATACACGAATACACGACTCATGTATTCGTGTATTCTAGATAAATACACGAAAATAAATGGACTTAAGATAAACAATATACGAATACATGAGTTAGATAATTGAATACACAACTCGTGTATTCGTCGTGAATTCTTAAGACAAATATTATAATTCTAATTCTAAGTAAGGGTAAACACGGTAATTAACGAACAAAAAAAAAAATAGTATCTGGGTTTACAATACCAAAGTGGCCACTTTTAGCTATTAACCCTAAAAACTACTCACTTTTACGGCGACAAGACAAAATTACCATAACAAACACAAATATAACTAAGAATAATTAACAAACAGATAAAAAATAAAAACCTTATTTGGTTCATTAAAAAGAAAAAAGAAAAAAAAAATGGGTAGTTTTTGAAGTTGAAAGTGGGTATCATAATTTTTATCTCTTAATATGAAAACATAATATATATACTACTACCTTCGTCACATCCCATTTGGCATACGAAACGGTATAGAAATTCCCATACACAAATTTATATTTTATGATTATATATGTAATTATATACTCTTTCTTTTCATTTTAATAGAGCTAATTTTAATCAAAATGTCTATTATAATCTATAAAAATGGGATGTAGGGAGAAGTATATTAATGTGGGACGAAGATGAAGATGAAGATTTGATGAAGATTACCTGTTTATAAATGATTCCTTGTTGAAGAGGAATTCCAGTCTGATCATAGAGAATGAGGCCACTAAATCTTGGAAGCTCACACTTCTCACCCATCAAAATCGGCCGCTGCCACACCGCCGCCGTCGAATTATGGCTCTGCCCTCCTCCGACCAACTCCCTCTTCACCAGCAGCGGCGTTGGCGTTTCTCTCTCACTACCACTACTCTCTCTCATACTACTCTCCTCCCACTTGCTCCGCCGCCGCCTCCTGCTCCACCGCACCGACCCCAGCAGCACTTCCACCGCCGTGCTCCGCCGCTCATAATCCTGATCAACCGTGCATGGTTCTTGGTGCACGCTCTCTCTCCGCCGCCGCCGCCACGCTCCGGCGGCAACGCACATGCCGATCAGCAAGAGGGCGGCGCATGCAAATATGGCGGCGGCCTTTCTCGTCGATAGATTCCATTTGTCCTCTATTTTCCATAGCGCTTCCATATTTGTGAAGAACTATATCTATCCTTTTTTGTGTTTAGGTTTTTGGGGAATTTATTTAAACGTTGCAAATTGCAAAATGGAATACTAATATTTGTTCATGTGAGATCACCGACGGGGGTGGGGGCGGGGGCGTTTGCGTTTTTATGTGAAATGTGGGCCCACCTATCGATATAGTTTTGGTATTATTTCGTTATAATTAGCCGTTAGGAATTTAATGACTCACCGTTTGAGGTATGTGTGTACGTGAATGTGCCTTCTTAATTTCACTCACGAGTTCTACAAGTATTAAAAAAATCAACTTTAATAGTATTTTGTATTACTAACGTATAGTAGTATATATGGATTAATTGTATATAGATAGAGATCGATGTAGTCTATTTTAATTTTAGCATTGAATTCAATTTATGTAAATAATTAATACTACTGTGGCATATTTATAGGGTACCATGAAAGAGAGAGGGTATATATAGCCTCGTTTTCGTAAGAGAGAGCAATTAATTAAGGTATGGATCGCCATATAATAACAGAAATTAAGTGGGGTAGCTTTAGCTCAGCTTTCTAGGAATCTGACTTTTGCTTTTATTTACTTTAATTTATCACATCTACGCCGGGATAATTTTACCAAATATCACTCAACTATACTAATTGGTGCAAAATTATCACTAAATTTTAATTTGTTATATAATTATCACTAAACTCTAATTTTGTTCCATCTACAATTTTCCGGTCAAATTTTATCTTACGTGGCAATCGGAATGCCACGTAGACAACCACACACACACATATATATATATATTTTAAATTAAAACAAAAAACTATTGTTTAACCTAATTAATTACTACGGATTATCATTTAACTTCACGCAAAACAGCGCGCGCATACAGAAACTTCTTCGGCGGCTTTCACATATGATCGTCCTTTGAAGCAGCGCCGACTTTCTCTATGATTTTCTTCTAGTGCTGCCGAAACGATTTCAAAGAGTTGGTGGTAAGATCATACGTATGGTTTGTACTCTCGGATTCTTCAATGAATTGATTTCCAATTCATTTATACCCCTTGAACTTATTATTCTCGTTTCCATTTCTTCTTGTTCTGCTTCTACTTCTTGTTTTTCTTTTTCCCAATTTGAGTTTCATTGTCAATATTATATATTTATTTTGAACTTTTGAGGATAAATCATGCAGGTTAAGCGAGTCCATATTGGTACCTTCTTAACCTCCCTTGAATTATATCTATGCTTGTTTCATTTCTCAAAAGCAACTAATAAGATTCAATTCATTTATCTAGTTTGTCGACATGATGGAAGCTCATTGAATGTGTACCTTCTATTTGATTTTATGCAGAATTATGACAATGGATTGGAGATTAAGGTCTCGAGGAGGAAGCATGCCTGAATATGGTAATATCATTTTTAAACTAAGACTTAGTCGTTCAAAGTAGCTGGTTAATTGTATGAGATTCATATATTTCAGGGACTGATTATGAGTACTTCAGTATATATATGCACCAAATCAAGAAAACTGCTTCAAATGAGTTTAAACAAAGTGCAATTGGCTATATTGACTATTGTAGTAGTGACAAGATATCACTCCTAGAGATCAAAAGCATGGCCGCATAAGTAGAAATTGAAGCATACATATTGACATCTCTCTCATGTCACTATCTATAAAAAGAGGTATTGCTACTTCACAAAAATGATAGACTATCTTTGCGTGTTTTAGCCGCTGCTCATAGGTGAGATTTCAAGTCCTGAAAATTGAAAATACATAAAAGCTCGCTATGCTGAAAAGTTGAAAGAATTTCGGTCAGACATTTCATCGAACATCTCATGGGCTTTTCCAGACTTGCTCACTACTATCATCAGCTTCAACACGATGCCTGCGTTCTTGCGCGATAGCTTCTCTGGGATGATATTGTGTACTCTAACTCAATAATCTTTCAACTGGAACTAAGACTCCAAAAGGGATGCAAAAATCTGGGGATCATTGAATTACATGTTATGTGTAGTGTAGTTTATAACACTTTTTATTCCACCAATTCTTCGCAATCGTTCGACGCATCGGAAGAAAATCAAAGAACAAGTACTGTAGTTGTTGCTTCTTCAAAGCACGCCCAAGAAATTCATTTTTTTTTTCTTCCGTGAGGAGATTGCGTTTCAACAGATTTTTTTGATATTTATTTGAAAAAGCAATATAGTGTTATCCATGTGACACTCCGGTGGCATACGTGGCATTCCGATTGCCACGTAAGATAAAGTTTGACCGGAAAATTGTAGATGGAACAAAATTAGAGTTTAGTGATAATTATGTAACAAATTAAAGTTTAGTGATAATTTTGCACCAATCTACGCCTATTGAAGTTAGAGAAAAAAAATATTCCATTCAATTATGGGAAAATGATTTTAACCTTTTACCCAATCTTTATTAATGCAAACGCACTTAACTTCCAAGTTCTAAATGTAGCTAAGATTCCGATCTAGGTTATTTTCTTAGTTTTTTTTTTTTTAGGATTTAGCTTTCTATAGGGTTTATTTTTATAAAATATATTAATAATAATATTTCTTAAATATAATACCGTCACTTCAGCTGTGGATAAGTATGTTCATAGTAGGTAAGAGAACATTGCTCAAGTTAGTTAATGGCCCCTAAAAAATGATTATGAGTCAATGACGAAACAAATTGATATATTTAATAATAGTGCAAGAATGTCACTCTACCCACCTCGTATACACTTAATGTGTCCATAATTAATGTGACAATGTAACGTCAATAATTTTTCTATTTATGGATTTATTTTTAGTAGAGTTTAACTTTTTTGGTAGAATTTAGTTTTATAAAGTATATTAATAATAATATTCCTTAAATATACAATTGTCATGTCAACCCTACACATATTAAATATACCAACGGTGGATAGGGGATCATTAATAATAATAATAATAATAATAATAATAATAATAATAATAATAATAATAATAATAATAATAATACTTAGTTCGGTAGATTATATGATATTCGAAGAAATGTACTACTCCCTCCTTCCCATCCGTTCCATTAATATATGGCCATTTCTTGGCACAACAATATGGAAAAACTTGTTTAGGGATAAAATGGAGTAATATATAATATTTTAATGTTAATTTTATTTTATTTTATTTTTTAAATTAGAACATCACATATTTATAAAAATATATTGATAATTGATCTGAAATGAAATATCACATCGAGACTTTTAATTTGACAAAATACCTGTAATTCAAAGTACAAACATACAAGTTATTACTATTATTTAAAAAATTTGTAATTCAAATTATATTGAGATTCATATATAACGGGATTGAGATCCTTTATTGTCTAACGGTGTGACATCTTCTATTACACCGTTAGATGATTGTTACGTGTCATTAATGTTTCCAAAATCAGCAATAATTAAAATTTTCCATAATAACAAATGAGTGATTTTGGAAATATTGTTAACACATAATACCTCCATCTCATTTAATTAGACACATTTGTCATTTTAGTCCGTCTCAACAATTAGACTCATTTCCTAAAATGACAAAGAATACTTGGTTACAATTAACTCTCTCTCCTCAGAATTAATTACAGCTACATATTCCACACTCTCTTGATTCTTGTTCCAACAATAAATGTACCTAATTAATTGAGATGGAGGTAGTAACAATTATCTAATGATGCAATAAAAGATGTCCCTATAAAACGTGGGTGGGCGGATGAAACGTTGATGAATTAAACTGATAAATTAATTTAATTAATAAAATTATACTTTAATTTTTATAATTTTACGAAATGGGAGACGCTCAAATTAAGAATAGTACTCCCTCCGTCCCAAACCACTTGACTTGTTTCTTTTTGGCACGAGATTTTAGAGAGTGTGTGTAGATATAAAGTGTAATGTTTAATATTTTAATGCAAATTTCATTGTTTTAAAATTAGACCATCATAGATGCATAAAAATATATTGATGTCTGATCTTAAATTAAAGATCGTATCAAGACCTTTAATTTGGTATAAAAATTATAAAAATCAGAGAACAAACGAGCAAGTTATGATAATTTAAACTTTTAGGATATAAATTATATTGGGATACGTGCTGAGAGGTGAATGAATGATGAGATTATTAGTGGTTCATTTTGATGACTAATTCTTTCCATATTAGAAAACAGGCAATTGGTATGAGACGACAAGAATTACTGACAAAAAAGGATAGCAAAATAAAAGTGTTGGTTATTATTTTATTTTATTTTATTCTGTTTCCCGTTTTTAGGCATGTGCTAAATTTACTAATTTAGTGAGCTACAGGTGTCACTGTAGTACCTGAGCTATCTCGGCAACGAAGACTACTGCCCTTGAAAGAAAAGCTGCCGCCACCGTCGCCGCCGCCGCATCGAAGAAAACTTATAATGGAGCTGATCGCTGCCAAAACTAGTCATCTCCACCCACCACATGCTCTCCTCAGCAGAGCTCCAATTTCAAACAGAGGAACGCCGCCGCATTCACCTAAATTACACCTCTCACCAATCTCATTCCCGAGGAGTAAGCTCAGGAATCCGCCGTTTCAATCTCATTTTTTGAAGCCCATTTTAGTAGCCCCGCCCTCGACACAACCCGGATTGGAACCCATTCGCTGCGGCAATTCGTCGAACGCATTAGCTGCAGAGAAGAAGAGCTGGATCGAAGCGGTGGGAGAGGCGGTGTCGTCTGCATTTCCGGTGTGGGTGGCGTTAGGGTGCTTGCTAGGGCTTCTGCGGCCGAGCTCGTTCAATTGGGTGCAGCCCAAATGGACGGTGATGGGCATCACCCTCACCATGCTTGGAATGGGCATGACTCTCACCTTTGATGATCTACGTGGCGCATTGGCCATGCCCAAGGAATTGTTGGCTGGACTCTTCTTGCAGTATTCGGTAATCTTCATTTCTGTTTTTATTTTCGGGATAGAGGGTGAGATTTGTGGCTGAATACTAGAAATTAGTGAAAATGATTAAGATAGTTAGAAGTTTAGCAGATTGAAATTATGATAACTGTCTTGATTGGATAAACATGGTGTCTGATATAGGTTCTGTTAGCAATTCTTGGCTGAGAAGCTAACTTCGTTATGATGTTAGGAATTTCTTAAAGCTTCCTATAGATACTGTTTATAAGGCCAGGACAGACTAATCAATATCACACAAATGGAAGACTAATATGGAAGCAGTGATAGAACTTAGGCTTTGATACTATTCCATCTCATCTAAACGCTCGAACTTGTAGAGAGGTGCGAAATCTGTTCATTTATATTACAATTCCCAATAGCCCTCACTTGTGGGCTCGATTTTCAACTCTACGCTCTGGCTAGGAGGCCGAACAAGTGCACACTTTTAATATGGGTGGAGTTGCTTTCGTTGGGATTCGAACACAAGACCTTGGCGCTTGCCAAAGGCTACCATGATAGTATTCCATCTCATCTAAAAGCTCGTACTTTAGAGTGGTGTGAAATCTATTTGTTTATATTATAACTCCCAATAGGCTTTATGAGGAATGTGGATATATAGTAACATTATTGTTTTATGTGTTTGTGTCACATTGTTTAAAATCTGGTGCTTAACTGGAATGAGCAACAGTGACATTATCATCACTCTTAGCCTGTATAATCTTTCAGTATGAGAAACACTCTAACCGTATTGTTAAGCGCATAGAGACTAGTTTTTTTTCAAAGAAGAGGGTGCCAATTAACTATGACTGTCTAAGTTCAATTTCTATTTCTTAACGTGGGGAGATGCTTGGTGACGAAGTACAGTAAGAAAAAACCTTGAATTGGACATTTGTATTAAACAGTATGGTACCAGAAATCTTGTCTACAAACACACTTAGTGTTGGTAGTGCATTTTGAGACCACGTTCCTTTATAGTAGTCCTTAATACATGTTTAAGGGGGAGATTTTGGTGACAGGTTATGCCATTATCTGGATATTTTGTGAGCAAGCTCTTAAATTTGCCATCCTATTATGCAGCTGGCTTGATACTCGTGGGATGTTGCCCTGGAGGTATAAGCTATAGTGCCTAGATCCTTTTGACATTTTCTCATACCGTTCTGCTTTTTTGTAAAAAATCTTCCTTTTTCTTACAGGGACAGCCAGTAATATAGTTACATACATTGCACGGTATGTTAATCTAGGAAATAGCTATCTTTTATCGATTGAATGTGGTATTGAAAAGTGCTGACTTCTTGTGCACCACAGTGGAAATGTGGCTCTTTCTGTGTTGATGACGGCTGCAAGTACCATCACTGCTGTGGTTAGTGACTCAAAGTTTGGTTGCAACTTTGAAGGGCTGAGTTTGAAGATATTTCTGTTTTCCCCTAGCTTCTTTCATTCGTACAGCTTGACTAAAATCCCTTGCATCTTTCAGCTCAAAACCAAATTTTTACCTGCCTTCACAGGTTATGACCCCTTTTCTCACAGCTAAACTCGCAGGCCAATATGTTGCCGTAGATGCAGCAGGTCTATTCATGTCAACTTTGCAGGTCAGATTTATGTATAACGGCATCTTTATGATAATGCATTTCATATACTACAATAATGCATCTTTTGATGATAACTGTAGATCATGGGAAGATCAATGGTTTATATTGGTTCCTAATTTTTACGGGAGGCAAAGTTTTTCTTTGATTGTCCCCCTAAATATATATAATGTGCTCATTGGCATTGGACGGTGTTTTCAGGTTGTGCTTCTTCCAGTTTTGGCTGGTGCATTTCTCAATCAATACTTTCGCAGCTTTGTCAAGATTGTTTGTCCCGTGATGCCCCCCATTGCTGTAGCAACTGTTGCGATTCTTTGTGGAAATGCAATTGCTCAGAGTTCTTCTGCAATCCTCATGTCAGGTCAACAAGCGGCTGTTGCTGTTGCCCTTCTTCACACTTCAGGATTTTTCTTCGGTTATGTACTCTCAAGATTATTGGGTATCGATGTATCCTCTTCAAGAACAATTTCTATCGAGGTTGGAATGCAGGTAAAACTGATATTTCTGAAAGGCTCAAACACACGAGTTTCTCTGGAAATATATGTTGCATTGTCCAAATTCTAAAAAATTTGTGCATGGGATTTTCAGAACTCGGTACTTGGAGTTGTCCTTGCTACTCAACACTTTGGGGATCCATTGACTGCAGTGCCCTGCGCAGTTTCTAGTGTGTGTCACTCGATTTTCGGGAGTGCCTTGGCTGGAATCTGGAGACGAGCCATCCCAAAAAAAGCTCAAGATGTGTATCTTGATCCGGCAAAGATGGAGAAAGAAGAGTAGAGAGAGTTTTTAGGCAATCTCATCTCCTCTTGTTGCTGTTGCATCCACTGTATATCTGTTAGCTTTCAGAGCCATGAACTATTTAGTTTTCTATCTAGTAGAATAGAATTCGAGCTTAGGCAGGATTTTATCCTACAACTTACTTGATGCTCTAATGCATATCATTTTATCATGTGATCAGTTCTAATATCAGCGCCTTAAACTATTTTCATATGCAGAAATCAAAGAAAGCAGAAGCACTCTCCCCCCCCCCCCCATTTGAGAAAATGCAGCTGCCTGCCTCCACCTGCATGACCCTTATCCACCGTACACGTGTAACATTATTTACGGGTGCTTTCTCTCTCTTCTGAACTTCTTCAATTCTGCTGCTCAGCGTACAAGAGAAAAGTAGAAGATTGAAGTGTGGTGACAGATTTGGAAGTGAAGTACGACGGGTGAGTCGGAGGTGGACAAGTCCGTTTGGTTGGTACGATTTGATTTTTTAAATTCCGTGTTTATGTAAGGTGTCTTCTTCTGCTATTTTTAATTATTGGGAGAAGTAGCAAATAAGCCCTTAAGGTATAAACCCCTAACGCGTATATCACAACGTGCTTTAAATTGTGCAAATTGTCTCCGTCGTGTCTAACCAGCCTTCTAATTTCTTTGTCTTTACTAATTTTTGAATTTTTTAAAACTTGGGTGGAATGGGTTTCTAGTATCTTTGGTGGAGGTGTTCGTGAGGGGCGAACGCCGCCACCATGGGGTGGTGGGGCAGCAGTATATGGTGAGCGTTTTGAGAATTTTGAAAAGGTTATTTACTAGTTGAACATTTGAATAAATCACACCAGACATAGCATTCGCTTCCATACAAAAAAAAAAAATAAAAAAAATAATCGGAACAAATGTTACGCTCACAATTTAAAAGATTCAATTTTTCACATAATTGTGTATCTATAACAACATAAAACGAAGAAATGAAAAACATGGTTATTATGTATGCAAAAATGCATATAAATCCATGAACTTTGGTCAGCGTTCCGTTTTGTGCATGAACTTTTTTCTTTAAATTCTCCAATTTTCAATTATGTTCAATTTGCTGTCGAATTAGGTTTCTGGCGAAACAAAAACCAACGTGGCAACTTCAATCCATCGATTCTTCATCAAATCATCACTTAATTATCACGAAATTAACATATTCAGATTCCTCATCAAATTTTGCTCACTACACTGGTGATTTTTCCCCGATTTGGCTATTGTCCCAAATTTGGGCAACTAGCCATTAGGGCTTGCCGGCGCCGGGGAAGGCTATTACGACTGAATATGTTAATTTCGTGATGATTAAGTGATGATTTGATGAAGAATCAATGGATTGAAGTTGCCACGTCGGTTTTCGTTTCGCCGGAAACCGAATTTGGGAGCAAATTGAACAGAATTGAAAGTTGGAGAATTTAGAGAAAAAAAATGAAAGTTCATGCGCAAAACGGAAACGCTGACCAAAGTTCAGGGATTAATATGCATTTTTGCCTATTATGTCTGTACTAAACTACTAGAAACTTCAAAAAGTCAAACAACGTTAGAAGACTAATGAGACGGAGGGAGTTATTTGCACTACTAAAAGCATGTTGGGGTGAAATACGCCCCGAACAATACGTTGGGATGGTATACGCGTTAGGGGCTTGCACACTGGGAGTTATTTGCTACTTTTCCGTTAATTATTTGGAGATTTAGTGCTCTCGTAATTAAGTTACTCCGTAATTAAATAATGGAATAAACAATATACCAATAGAATTGAGACCATATCTCCACTATCAATAAATAATAAAATAGACTATACTAAAGTGATGGGTTCCAATCTCCACTATTAATAAACAATATAAGTCAATTACATCATTCTTAAGACCCGTGTCAGTCAAACCGATGAAGAGTTTTGGGGGACAAAGGGAGTAATGTTTTAGGTTTGAGGTAATATTTTTGTGAAGGTCAATAGTTCCTAGCTAGGGTTTGTTAATATCACTCTTCAACTGATTTATTTATGTATTAGGATTATTAAGAAATAATTAAGAATATAAAATTATGTTATATTCTTTAAATTAAAAAAATTGATTAAAATTTTTGATTGTGCCTTTTATCTAATTATTACTGAAAAAAATGAAACAATAAACTCTATATGTGATATACTCCTATACTTAAAAATTAAAATTTAAGCAAGTAAAAGAGGGGGAACATAACAAAAAGAAAACTTAAATAACTGAAGTTAAAAGCATTTTTTTTTAAATGATGCAAAACATATTTGTTTTATGCATGCACAACAGATGATGTTGTGCCAAGGCACACATCACTGGACCCTGTCCCACTGTTACTTCTTAGTTAAGTGTAGTAATTGAATTTTGGATCTCTTTAAAGTCATGGTTGGGTGTAGTGATTGGATTCTAAGTTGACATATGAAAAACAGTCTGCGTTTGATAAAGTTAAGCGAAAGTAAGATATATTAAATAGATAGAATGAATGAGAAGCACCTCAAAAGAGGTTCACGGGATGAGAACCCTGTAGCCACAACGTAAGCTGCTCTCCCAATAATAATTAATGATGTTAACCCTAATTTATGACTGCATATTAATATACTAATAACTTGGGCCCTAAGTAATTATCTTACTTGGATCCACTATTATTTTAACCCTAACTAAAGCCCAAAACTAATACTTAAGAAACAAATGCTACTGCTCTAGAACGTATTCTATCAATAGCCTGTTCCGTAGAAGCAGTCTCGTCCTCAAGGCAATTAAGTTGGATAAATAGGCAGCAACTCATGTTTCCGAATGTGCTCAACCTCTAGTTCTTCAATTTCCTCCAAATCATCACCTTCCGCAGTAATCATAATGCTTAGGTGTTTGCTAGCGCATTTATGAAACGGTCCATATCGCTCACCACATCGATATCACTTCCCTTTAGCTGGCCCGATATTTAGGAGCTTCTTCGGCTGTGAGGTGGTGAACATTACGGTTAGGATGTGGATTAGATGATGCACTTTCCGGAGAGGTTGTGCCATTAGTATGTTTGTTATACGTTAGTCGTGCTAAGTAGCTCAAAGTTGTGGTGGACTGAGTGGTAAATGACGCCGATGGTGTTGGTGATGTAGCATGTTCCATTTTCTGGGCTGCATGAGTTTGAGACCACATTATCTTGTATTTTTGCACAGAGATCCTTCTTCAAACCACCCAAGAAAAATCCCAAGTAGTCAGTGAAGTCGGTTATTTGTGAAACTCTGCCTTTGAACGTTAAAATACAATCCTCGAGAGATCTCATTTGCTACACAACAATCAATGCCTCATAACTATTAATTGATGATTCATCACCATAATGAATCATGAGTTATTGCTGAAAAGTAGCCTAATCTAGATCTGGTATACGCCGAATCAAGAATTGATACCATGCCATCGCCGAGCAAGACAAAACGATCACTGCGAGCTCTACCCTTTTTGTGACACTTATCTTGTGTACCATAAAGTATTGCTCCACTCTTGACAGCTATGCTTGTGCATCAGAACCATCAAAGTTAGGCAGTTCCATCTTCTACTGCATTAAAGCAAGAGAAGTTACTTTCTCCTGCATTGTTGAGTCGTGATCCTGATCCTCATCTTGACCAGGAGGAATTCCAAAGATGTTGAGCTTGGCAAGTATAGCATCGAGTTTGGCATCAGTTGCTTCTTGCCGTTTCTCCATCGCTGCCTGTTTTGCTGCCGCCACAGATTGGGCGGCGCGCAGCTTGAATTTCCTCAATTGTTTTCTCTATCTGCTTTGCGTGTTGCTTCCGTGTGAGCGTTAGCTTTTTAATCTGGCAGGTTGGACCAATTTGATAGACTTAAGGCGAAAGGAAGATATATTAAATAGATAGAATGAACGAGAAACACCTCAAAAGAAGTTCACATGATGAGAATCTTGCAACCACAACGTAAGCTGCTCTCCCAATAACATTAACGATGTTAATCCTAATTTATGACTCCATATTAATAAACCTAATAACTTGGGGCCTAAGTAATTATCTTACTTAGAGCCCACTATTATTCTAACCCTAACAAAAGCCCAAAACTAATACTTAAGAAACATAAAAAATAAAATATAAAATAAGTATTGCTAGTGCTCTAGAACGTATTCTATCAGTATTGGTTGAATGAGAGCATTCGGCATTGGTGTGAATGTTCCATGTGGGTATATGGAGCGAAAATATGGTGGAACACAAAATTGAGGTTTCACAATAAGAGATATGATCATGTTAAAAGGGTAAAAAGAGCTATGAAAGTCGAGAATGGTGATGCAGGTCGTTTGACGACTTACTTCATAAATAAAGAATATGAGGAAAATGATTTCTTTTGGAACACATGTTGGGATATAATGTTAGGAAAATTTGTAAAGAGGAACTTATGAGATTCCAAAACTCATCCCAAAACCTCTTAGAACTATCCCCCATAATAGTCAACCAAGATCAAGACCCGAAGCAGTTCAACAAGGTTCACTTGTTAAGGAACCGAGTAGTGTAGTCGTGTAAAGTAGGCTTGATCGTGAAATGAAGATTAGAGGCGAGTAATTAATGAAGATCCGATCACTGCTACACTTTGCAAACTCCAAACGGTTACTTCCGCATTGAAAGTCGGAGAGTAATTAATGAAGATCCGATCATTAAAGCGAGGATGAAGGTGTAATTACTTCCAATGGTTACATCTGACTCTCATGCTATAAAAGCCAAGGCCTATCCATCAGAGAAGAGAAAGAGCAGATGTGCCCATAAAAGAAGACTCTGTCGAAGTCTCGCGCTAATATAAATTTTCACGTTTACTCTAAGATCTCCAGTTCTTCAAAATTCATTGAACACTCACCCTCTTCGAGTGCTCATGTCTTCAGAGATGTAGCATTAGGTTTTTCCTTAGAAACTAAGCCACATGCATATCATAACTTAGTCGAGCACCCCTATCCTTTGTATTGTGCTTCAATGTAAAGGGATATCTCATTAGTTGGAAAACAGATTCTTTCTCTCAAAAGAAGGAAGAGGCGAGTTTGGCATGGTAGTTGCCCACTGAAAGCTATCGTTGATCAGGTTTTTTGAGTGCCTGTAACAACTCACAGTTCGGCTGTGTGGGTGCCATTGAAACCCACAGTGTAGTGCTCTGAGGTGCCAATTCAAATCCTTGAAGAATTTTATAAGAATTCACCTCCGACGGGAGGATAGTGGATGTAAGCCAGGTTTGGGCCAAACCACTTTAAAAATTATGTGTCTATGTATTTTAAGGTTAAGAACTTATTTAAAACTGCTTTCCATAAACTGCATAGTATTCATAGAAAAACTAGTCGCTGACCACATTCAGCGACTAACATTTCTTTCACACACAAAGTTGCAATCGCACAGTTTGCATTAAAGGAAAAACTCTTTTCAGCAAACTTAAAATTAAGTAGAACTAGGGCTCACACTTCCTCACACACAAGATGTTGAAAACAACCTGCTGACAAGGGGTTCAAACGTCAGCAAGCTGAGTTCAATATCACACTCCTCAATGCATTATTTCTTCAATCTGCTGATAGCTTAGTGTGCACTATAAGCAGTTGACTCAAGAGCGCGCAAAAAGTCAAAAAGTCTTTACTGACAATACACAGTGTATTCACCCCCTCCATCTACACATGTGAAGACTTGCTCTAAACGGGACCAACACCATGCAATTGGATAACGATGGACGAATTATGAATTTTACTTTCTTGATTTAAGATCTGCTATGGACTATAAGTTTTTTGGAGATGTTTTGTCTGTTGACACTACACACCGATCTAATAGGTACAATTTGGTACATGCCCATCTTGTTAGAGTGAACCATCAAATATTCAATATAGTTGGAATGGCATTTCTCTTGGATGCGACGACGGAAATAATTAAATGGTTATTCATGATTTTTTTTGAAATTGATGAAAGGTGTTAAACCGAAGATCATAGTCAGTGAACAATGTGTTCTTATATATGATGAATGCTATTGATAAAGTCTTTCCAAACACAAGACATAGACTTTGTTAGTGGCACATAAACAAAAAAAATGTTGTGTCGTATTTTTGGACGTTTAATTCTAGTGCTACCTTTAAGAAGAGGTGGCATAGTTTATGAATGGTATTGAATCTAAAGTGAGTTTGATAGTTTATGGAAAATAATGATTACTACGTATAATCTTGGTCGTAGTAAATGGTTTAGAGAAATGCACAAAATCCGTCATAGGTGTGCTTCTGTATTCACTCAAGGGTTGTTTTGTGTTGGGCTGCATGCAACATCTAGGAGTGAAGCTACTAATCTTGTGTTGAAACATCTTCAAAAGTCAAATATATCTTTCTATGAATTTGTTTAACTTTGAAAAAAATATGTGTGGTGGCATACAAAAGATATTAAAGAGGGTACTCTTAGCATTTGGGGTACCAGGATAGGTTGTACGTACCAATAAAATCTTATTACATGTTACATCCATCTATATGCGATACATATACAAGTTGTTTGAACTTCAAATTTTGTTGTCTTATAATGTTGTCCTTGTGGGTGATGAGTTAGATGTTGGTGAAGACAATTGGGAGTTTACTGCTAGTACAACTGATGGTTTCTCAAACTTATAATCTGATGATCGAGTCAATTTCATGATTATATGTTCATTCCATACCGAACTATGCCAGAATATGGTTATATACATTATCATGGAGTCATTCAAGCGTATCTAAATAGTTACTTCCTCTAGTTCATGATTACTGACCCCTTTCTTTTTGGCACGTATTCCACGCTTCTCGATAATGGATTTTAAAATGATTTTTTTATGAATTTTTTCTTTTATGGGATACTACGAGTACTTAACTATTCCGTAAAAGAAAAAATACTTTAAAAATCTATTTTAAAACTTATCACCGAGAAGCGTGAAAATACTTGCCGAAAAGAAAGGGCTCAGTAATCCTGAACTTGAGGAAGTACTATGTTTACATATGGATCTGGCGGTGTTCCATTCCATTGAGGATTAGTAGTAGTCGTATGACTAGGGTTTTTCATATATCTTGTTTTTTTTTTTTTTGGGAGGGGAGGGGGAAGACCCTATTCACCTCTTTAAGCTTCTATTGAATCGAGAAATAAAATTGGTTTGATTAGCCATCTTTTTTATACCTATAGTTCTTGTAGAATGTGGGAAAATGATGGTATATTATGTCATCGTATTATTAGGGCATTTTTTGTAAAGCATGTATTTGCTATACCTAAATTTCAAATATCGAAGAGATGTTTTCTGCGAGGTTGATCATCGAGTTCTCATAATCTTCCCATGAAAAATTTGATAGGAGATTGCATGAAATTTCTCAATAATGCAACTATCTAGATGTATGATATTGGAGGTCTGGCTGTAGGCAACAAGGTTGCAGAAAATCTTATATCTGAGTGTGTTAGAAATCTACGAGCAAAATTTATTTGTAAGTTATCAGGGACAACTGTGTATCAATTCGAGTTAAGTGTGATTACAAACAATACATTAGGTCAAAAGTGTAGAGAGATCTCGCTCCATGTAGTGTTGAACTAGCACAAGAGTGCGGTCGTATGCATACGTGCATGCTATTGGTCATACCGGGTTCACCATAAAATTTAATGTTGTTTGGGCAAGACGTATGGCAACTAGCCTTGCATACGGAAGATCTGGATTAGGGAGTGAGTAGGGGGTCCCATTACAAACTCTATTCATTTAGGGTGGATTTGGCATAGGCAGTTAAGATACGTGACGAGTGACAATTGGGGGCCTTGGCTGATATGACATATAACTAGATGATACGTGTATATGGAAAAATATTAAGATCCGTGATCGAGTTAAGTTATGTGTACTTGATAAGTCTACCCTGGATAGGATTACCTTTTATTATTGTTTTTAGTATTTGTCTTTACCAGCTCCCTTTTAATTTCTTGTTATTTAAGATTCTGTTTGGGCAGAGCCCAACCTTTAAAAACATGACAATTTTCTACTTGAAAGGATTACGAAATCAACTCTCAGTGGGATCGACCATGTGCTTACTATTCTATACTAGTTATAGAGTCTGGGCATAGGCTACTATATAAATTCATTGATTGCGGCTAAACGACGGTCGCGTCACCCTTGCAATTCCTTTCCAAATATTTTGCAGATTAAAGAGCTCGTGAAACAGGCAAAGCTGGAGATGACTGTTGTTGTTGCTAATGTTTAATAAAAGCTTCTACGATGCCTATAAATAAAGTATATCCCCTTGTGTATATTTTTCTAAGTCGACTTCATATATTAAAATAAAATCTCTATGTTTTCTTATACCACGAGTTATATACATATGTTTACGGGTATTCAGACACAAGTCAGCCAGCATGGGTTATTTGGCTTAGCCAACCCCATAGTTCAAGCCGTATGTCCCGATCCCGTATTTTAATATTTTATTTTTCATGTCTATGGGTATTCAAATATAGGCCGGTCGATACGGGCAATATGGTTTACCTACTCCGTATTTCATGTTTAGCATCTCGATCCAGTATTTAATTTCTTAATAATAAGGTTAAACTTTCGCAAGCCATGAGTCTCTTTCTATTCCCGCTTCTTAATTCCAACCTCATACCACGTCCTCGCACACGTGTCTTCCCTCGGGATTGGAGCGTGACAGAGTATATGTTATTTATTTGAAATTTCACCCAAATAAAATAAATAAAAAACAATCCATCAAACGGAGTAAAAAGTAGAATGCAAGAATTAAATGAACATACCTACTGCTTAATAAATTTAATGATTAAAATTTGTGTCCTAAACACACTGGATTACCCAATGAACCTAAGTCTAATGACGGGATGGGTTATTTTATTTTTAAAATACTAATTGTTTCCAAACCTATAAGTACTAACATAATAAACCAAGAACGTACCTGAATTTTCTCGAGTGAAATACAGATATAACCATAAAAGTTGTAAGACATTGTTGTTCCTCATCTCCCTAAATACGTATAATGTTAAAGATATATTTAGCATATTTATTATGAAAAGATATATTTGGAATATATTATGAACATAATATATTTAGATATTAATTGCAATAATAGTCAGACATCAATCACCATCGCATATAATAAATTCAATCAGAAGCTCATTTATGATGGGAGGTTGTGAGCATAAGAACTACTACGACATTAATTCAACGACTTCTGCGTGGTATGGAAGATTGCAATCCATATTTTTTTTGTGATTTATTTTTTGTGTTAACATCAGTCATATACTGTGCAATCCAACAAATATTATCATGCAATGTGAAATAAAATTAAAATAAATTTTATGTGTTGCTTTTCTCATATCTATAATTATAATAAAACTTAACGTAACATGCATAGTGAAATATTTATTAAATAGAAATTTTATAAATTTCAGCTGGTCATTATTATTATTATTATTATTATTATTATTATTATTATTATTATATACTTCTACAAGACAATAGTACTAATTGTAGGTCCAACTAGAAACAACTTAACATTGACCTATTTTTTATCGATGTATTTATACCGTTATTGCAACTTTAGTTTATATAAGCATGTTACACGTATTATCTTTTATATTGTCGATTGCTAAAAATAACGTACACATTTAATATTAACTCTAATTTTGAATACAATTCAAAAAATTCACAAAAAAAAATCTATCAAGTAGTAACATTTATATTTTAAGTGTGGGAGTCATTGCAAAAAAAAAGAAAAAAAAAAAAAAGGTTTGGGAGTCAAAATTTTAAACAGGAATAATAAAAATCACCAATGTTATCAAATGTCTGTCATGGCAGTGATATGGCGGCCATGCATGGTGGGTTTTTAGAAAATTGTCATATCTATGGCGTGGCATTGCAGTTTTCTATGATGCTGTTTGGCAGCCGCCACGTCGATGGTGTTAATGGCAGTTACGGCGCTGCCATGATGTTATTGTCATATGATTTTTAATTTTTATTTTTAATTTTTTTGTGTCAAATGGGGTTTGACCCACCCTATTCTTAGGGTTTAAATAGAAGAATAAACTTCTCTTCAGCTGCGACATCATGCGTTTCTTCCTTCAACACCCACAGTCCCAACCCCTAAACCTCCGCAAGAAGACCGGCGCACGTTTTCGCTCTAGCAAGCTCCGGCGACCGGCGGCAGCAGCTTCAAAGTTCAAAGGTATGTTGCTGATTGATGCAGGGTTTATTTTTTCCTTCCCTTTTTTCTTCTCGAAATGGTTCATGGCCTCATGGGGGATGTTTTTGATAACGTATAATAAGTGATGGGCACTTGGGTTGTGCATTTCTTGTTTTCTACTTTAGGAGCATATTTTTATTCTATAACTTCAAATTTAAATGGTGAAAATTGAAAGTAATTAATCTTGTGAGTGCTATTAAAAGTAGTGATCCCGGACGAAAATATTGCATTCCAATAGGGAAGGAACGAACACAACTCAATATAAATTTTGTTTAAAAGTGATGTCTTCAAGAATTACTTGAGGGAAACAACACTTAATGGGATTGAAAGGTCGTGTTACTCATTGAGTGAAATGTCCAAAAGAAGTTCGAGCAAAACTTTGGACTTATTATAGTGACAAAAAAAAAAAAAAGAAAGAATTGATAGAAGGATTTAAGAAGTCCGGAGGTGTTAGGATTTAGTGATGAAGAGAATGAAGAGGAAATTATTGGATCCAGAGCAGCCAAGCATGCTCGTATTTTACAATCTAAGCTGAGATCTCAAAGTAAAAATATGAAAGGGCCAATGGATTTGTTTTGTAGAAAACCAGAAGATGCAATCGAGAAAAGAAAAAAAGGCAAACATGCAAGTATCAAATAAGTGGTTGACAAAGAAGCTGCCGCCCGTGCCCATCAATACATTGCTCGCTTTTGGTATCAAGCAAGCTTGTCTTTCAACATAATTACGTTGGAGAGCTTCGAAGAAATAGTTCATGCAATTGGTGCATATGGCAGAGGCTTGCCAATTTCGAGCTATCATGATATCAGAGTTCCAATCTTGAACAAAGATTTGGAATTCACTAATAATTTGTTAAAGAATCATAAGGAAGAGTGGAGCAGATATGGTTGTACCATCATGTCTAATGGATGGATTGGTCGGAGACAGAGGACAATCATTAACTTTCTAGTTAATTCTCCATCCGGTCCTATGTTCATAAAGTCCGTTGATGCTTCCGGCTTGGAAGACGGACAAAAAATATTTAGATTGTTTGATTATGTTGTTGATGAGATTGGAAAAGAAAATGTTCTTCAAGTAGTGTCAGACAATGGGAACAAGTATATTTCAGCTGGGAGGATGTTGGAAAAGAAAACACTTATATTGGACTCCTTGTGCTGCTCATTGCATAGATTTGATGCTTAAAGATATTGGTAAGCTTCCATTAATTAAGAAGACAATTCAGAGGAGAGTAAGTCTCGTTGGCTTTATCTATAGTCATGGTAGTACCTTGAGTTTGTTGAGACAATCAACAAACAAAAGGGAATTGGTGAGACTTGCAATCACAAGATTTGCCACATTCTTTCTATCATTAGAAATGATTCATAAAGAAAAAGCAAATCTTATGAGGATGTTTACATTTGAAGAGTTGACATCGAACAAGTTGCCCAAAGAAGCTAAGGGGAGGCAAGCAACCAAAATTGTTCTCATGCCTTCATTTTGGAGAATGTTGTTTAAACTCTCAAAGTCATGGCTCCTCTTGTTTGAGTGCTTCAGCTTGCGGGTGGTGATAAGAAGCTAGCAATAGGCTATATCTATTAAGCAATAGAGAAGACAAAAGAGACAATAATGAAGTCATTCAAAAAGGATGAAAGTAGATCGAAAGATATTTTCAAAATCATAGACCACATATGGGATTGTCAGCTCAATCAGCCATTGCATAATGCCGGTCACTTCTTGAACCCAGAGATATTTTATAGCAACTCAAATGTTGAATTTAATATGGATATTTATAATGCATTGTATGCTTGCTTTAGAAGATTGGTGGCAAGTAAAGAAGATCAAGAAAAGATCATGTATGAGCTGACTTCTTATAAGAATCGAACATGTCTTTTTGCTAATGATTTTGGCAACAAACAGCTCAAGAAGATATCTCCTGGTGAGAACTTCAAACTAAAATAATCAATATTTTAAAACATTTATTTTATAATTTTAATTAACACTTTAATTTCGTAGCTCAATGGTGGAGGTATTTTTGACATTCAGCTCCGACTTTGCAAATACTAGCTATCACGATTTTGAGCTTAACGTGTAGTGCTTCGGGATGTTAATGCAATTGGAGTGTATTTGAGCTAATGAATTGATATATATAAGTATTATACATATATGTAGTTCATTATGTTCAGTAATTAAATAATTGTACGTATATGCCATATTCATTCAAAAAAGAGAAATAGACTCGAATACAAAAAGATGCATGACTTGGTTTATATTAAATATAACCAAAAACTGCATAAGTGGCGACTTCATAGAGATGAACTCGATCCTATTTCACTTGATGGCATTGACGAGTGTAATGAGTGATTGGTTGGGGAGATGGATGATGGAGATGATTTGGAGAAAGATTAAGTATTTGATGGTGTTACACTTGAATATCAGACTGTACTTGAGGCTTCGGGCATTGAAGAGCCTACAAAGCATACTAGGAGTACTATCGGGAAAAGAAAAGAAACAACATTATCAAAGGATGTTAGGGCTCCTAAGAAAGGTGCATCGTCATCAACAAGAAAAGGGAAAGGGAAAGTGAAGTGTGAGATAGTGGATGATGATGAAGCATTTGAAGTTGATGATGAAGAAGATGAATGTGTAGAAAATGATGAGGAATCCGAAGGACAAGAGGCAGAGGATTTGCTAAGTTTGACGACAATGAAGAGGATGATTATGTTGGAGTCGATGAGGAAGATTCACATAATGCATTAAACTTATTATCTATTATTAATTTATTATTATGTTATGGTAAGACTTTATGGTTTAGTTATGTGTTAAAACTTGAGATTTTATATTATGTTATGAATTTATGCATTTTTAATTGGTACATTTAATATATATATATTATATTTTAGCCGCCATCCGCCATCAATAACATTACAAAATCACGAATCGTAAAAATATTTTTAGACTATATATCAATTAAAGCCACTCAGTTTAACAATATGTAGATTCAGAAAAGATAAACTCACAATATTATCCTATAAGCAAACATATAGAGCCCTTACTTCATAATATTACGGGGAACTATCGAACCAGTGTCTAAGTAGCAAAACAATGTGTAATAACTTATGAATATAATTTACGAGTTATTGGAAGAGTTTTGAACTTTTCAAAATACACAACAGAGCCAATTATGTGTGAATAACCTACCTTTCGAAAATCATACTTCACCACACCACCTCCTTTACAAATGAGCAAAACCCAATCGTCATCACAAAAATAAAAAGGTTCCAACCATAATACATACCTATTAAATATGAAATGAAATTCATGCCAACTTCTTGAGTCGTCGAAGTCCTTCAAAATCCAAAAAATATATTTGGAATCATCGTTCTTCACAAGCCCTAATACTTCTCCGTCTGCAACCAAACGGTATCATCTAAGATCAGTGTTGCTTAAAGCTCTTGGCTTGGTATATGGCATGTTGATTATGTGTCCAGATCATATGCCTTGATAGAAGTATCATTATCGGACAAGGAATCGATATGAAGGAAAATGACTAATCCTTTGACGAAGACGACGGAGACCCCATTGACCATGGCTGCAATAAAATCTGGTGCATTGCACGTTTTACACGTAGCTTTTCTCACATAATATACGTATTACTAAATCATCAAATTAAAATTAAAACAAAGATAATACGTGCAACACACATTACATTTACTAGTTCTTACTGAAAAGAACATCCTCCAATGCCATCATGGATCAATGATATGCCTAAATACCTCATTCACCAAGTATTGGTCACATTTCAAATTCAAAGGAATACACTCCTCTCTTTCTAACATTCATTTATTCAAATGTGGAATTTTATAGTGATTAGATTCCTTGCTTTCATGATCTCGATCATGCACAACTGTAGTGTAACAAATGTTTGATTTGACAAGATTGGTGAAAATTCTTCAAATGCCTTATCCACCACATCCACAAGTTCGGCAATAGACTTAGTTCATTGCTTGTATTGAATAGATTGAATAGCACAAAACACCCAAGATCCAATACATCCGGAGAATTTGGAGGTTGACAAATGAGTCGGATTTAAAAGCTATCTTGCTTAGCCACTTCACAAAACTGTAGGTCATTAGGATCAATGTGGGTTTGAGCATTATCTTGTTGGATGTATATTGTGCTATCCACATTTCTCTTGGCCACTTAGCTTAAATAGCGGCATAATTTTTTTAATTAATAAGATAATATCTAACAACATCTTTATTTATCGATTGAATTGACTTCATCTCTAACGTGCATGCAGCTCGATGTACACTATTTTTATTTAGCCACTGCATGATTAACTAAAGGAAAACCAACCAATTTTCCCATCAAAAGTACAATTCTCATTTTCATCCATTCTCGGATGAGCAACTACATCCAAGAACACCTTACCTATGAAGTTGGTAATATTACATGTCCTTGGCATTTCTTCTTCATTTCTAGAGAGATAATAATTTTTTGTCCTTTCTGTCACATTAAACCACTTTTCAAAAATAAAAATAATATCAAACATGTTTTTAAAAATCAAATTATGAGGAACACTTCTCTGATCAAGTGATGGTAAGCATCATTCTAGTCTTGCCTTTTTGTTTTGTTATGTCAAAATGGATTCGTATGTCTTATAATTTTCCCCGACTAAAATAGATTTTCAATGGTGTTTTTCAAACTTCTGTTGTCGCAACCAAATCCCTCACTGTACTTCTTTTAGGGATGTATTCAATTGATTTTAAATAATTTTTTTGGATTTTAAAAGTCTATGAATATTCAATTAAGATTTAAAAAAAGTCCTCAAAAATCTGGTAGTATTCAATTAAGATTTTAGAAAGTCCTTAAAAATCTGGTGGTATTTAATTACAACTTTTAAATATCCATGTAAATCTTGTGATTTTGAAAATGTCTAGGATTCTAATATATTATTGGCTTTGCAGGGATTCTCAATACCTAATATAACTACAAAACCCTTACACAAATCTCACCTCTCACCAAAAGATTTGTGAAGTCAGCCTCTCTTCCTTTCTCTGCCGCCATCCGCTGCCTCCATTGTCTACACAACCACATGTAATTCTCTCTTTCATCTACACGTTTTCTCTTCGTATTATGAGTTGATTTTGCAAAGTATCATTTTTGCTGGTTAAGTGGCTGCAAAATTTTCAATTTATATTAGATTTTTTTATATTCGATTTGTCTTGTAGTTTGTTAGCAATTTTTAATGATATCTGAGGGTTTGTGGAATGCTCGTGATCTAGAAACAAGGTCTCGTCTTTATAGGTTGTCTCATATAGCCAATATCATCATCATCTTCATATTCATCAGAATCCCAACATTCGTTAGGATAACCAACTGCCTCATTCTAGCTTCTTCCCTATGAATCATCATCGTGAAAATAGAAATAAATTGAATAACTATAACTAGAGGGCATTGTCATAAAAAACGGCGAACAATTTTTTAGCAAATGTTAAACTTTAAACATATGGTAGAAATTTTAATGCACCAAAATCTTTTAGTTTAGTTCCTTGATTCTTCCAAAATAAAAGTGCTCCCTCATGTCATCTACTTGATCCTTAATCATTGCTCTGAATGTTATTTTCCTATGTCTTCTAAACAAAAAGTGTCTCTGTTATTATATGATGGTTGTTGCTATATCATTATAAATTATTTCCCCTAGGTCTACAGTTAAATTATTTACTAAAAATATTTGGTATACTCGCACCTACCGAATTTTGTGTTATTAATATAGAAATAACAATTGGAGATTCACAACAAGATATCAAAAAGAAGGCATTTTATGAGCAATGGACTACGGAACAGAGCGACTCACTATTAGAAATCATGGTTGACGCTGCGACTCGGGGATAGCGTGACAATAATGGTATTTTTACAAAAACAACAGTGGAAAAAGATACTTCCTGCTCTTAACTCAAAACTTGGGTGTAATAAGACCTACAACAATTACCAAAGTCATCTGAAATGGTTTAAAAATCGTTGGTTATCTTATTCAAACCTTATGCGATTTAGCTCTGGTTTTGGATATGACTATACTACCAAAAGGTTTACAGCTCCACTTGAAGTATGAGATGAGTACGTTAAGGTAAGCTTCTTAAACATCATATTACATTAATATTTTAACATAATTTTATTTTGAGGATATAGTAAAACAATAATGTAAAAAATTAAAAATTTCTTTCACTTTTGCTAGGCTCACGCTCACCCAAAAGATATGAACTTGCACTTTGGGAAATGTCTTGATTATGCGGACATGGAAATCGCTGTAGGAAATGGTATTGCTATAGGGAAAAGCTCCATTGGGTTGGGTAGTGTCACTGATGCAAGAACATTAGCAGATGATGAAGATAGAGCTGCACGCATAGAAGATTTGAGTTATGATGCTGAAACTGAGATGTTTGTATGAGAAACTCAAAGTGATCCGCCAATTGATTCCACAACCCCTTTAGAGTTCCTTGAAGTGTCTAAGGTCCCCAATCAAAGAAGGAGCCAAGCTAAAAGAAGTAGATCTCAATATGAAGCAAATTCTAGTTCGACTGAAAATATCCTTCAAAATGACATTATGGAAGAAATTAAAAAACTTACAACCACTTCTGAAGGAGTTCATAAACTCTTAGAGAAAAGAGATATCCTACTGGAGAAAAGAGAAAGAGGGGGCTTACACAATTTGGGATGCTATCAAGGAGATCCCAAATTTGAATGAAGACATCGTAACAAAGCTTTTGACTTGCTTGATATCAAATCAAAAAAAGACGATTTCTTGAAGATGACTCTTGAAGAACGAGCTAATTGGATATTTCACAAGATGGGAGGAAAATGATTGGATCATATAGTAGATATTATGCATACTGGGATCTTTAAGTTTGGTCATTTGATTTATTCCCAACTTTGTTTTTTTAATTAAACATCTATATTTGGTTCATATTTGTAATAATTTGTTTTTTAAAGACATCAATTATCTATCTTTGCTTATCTGATACTTGTGGAAGACTATTATATTGATTTATTGAGACATCATTATTATTTTGGATTCAAATCACGTGTATGTATATATGCAAAAATCTTGGTCGATGCAAATTTCTATGATCTGTTGGCTTGTGCAAAATAGAAGTTTCAACCAATGCCAGCAACCTTGCTGTGCATATCATGTTACAAAAAAAAAAAAAAAAAAAAAGCCCAAGTGAACAATTTATGATTGATGATCTTCACAACTTGTATGCATACGAGTCCTTGATGTAAATATGCAAGATTATGATTTTACAGCAAGAATAGTAAATGTATAAATTTTGAAACTCAAGAGATTCTTTCGATAACCATATACTCATTCATTTGTTTTTTATATGCAGCATGGAATCGTATGAAATATTGGGAGAAGAAATAGAAGAAGAGATGGAGATGGAACTTTATGAAAAGTTTAGGTTCTTAATGTCGGCAATTCAAGTAATGATTATTTTACTAGGAAAGGTTATTGCGATGCCTTGACGTATTGAACCTTCTCTGAATCAACGGCCAATTAATAGGATTGGATATCATTTTATACATAATATACTTGAAGGAGACCCACAGAGTTTTCGAGAGTTGTATAGGATGTATCCAGATGTATTTAGAAAGTTATGCACTATTATTAGAGAGAAAACTCTTCTAGAAGATACAAGACATGTATGTGTTGAAGAAATAGTGGAAACATTCTTATCATTGTAGGACACAATGATCGATATTGTAATGTTTGTCAAAGGTTCGGTCGTTCGCATTTTACTACTAGTGAAAACTTCAACAAAACCTTAAAAGCCTTGAACACTATAGCACCAAAAATGATGGTTAAGCCGCCTTCAGGGATGCCCGCTAAAATACAAGAAAGTACAACGTTTAACTCTTTCTTTAAGGTATGAATATTTTTGGTAATATATTTCAATAAATATATGACCTATATCAAATGTTATAGTTTTATTTTATTAAATTATCCAATTAATTTAGGATTGTATCGGAGCTATTGATGGAACTCATATCCCAGCAATGGTAAAAGGTCGAGAAGTAAGCAGCTATCATAACCGTCATGGCATTCAATCCCAAAATATTTTGGCAGCTTGCAACTTTGATTTGCAATTCATGTACGTGCTTAGTTGGTGGGAAGGTTCGGCACATGACTCAAAACTTCTAAATGATGCATTATCAAGAAGAAATGGACTTGTAGTGCCTCAAGGTAATATACTTTTTCCCAAATATTGTGAAGTTTTACTATCTATAACAAATAAAACCAACTATAATTTTAGAATTACTAGTTTCATGTTGGTTTTTCTATAAGTTCTTTATTTTTATAGTGTTTATATATTGTATTTTCAAGTC
Source organism: Mentha longifolia (assembly GCA_001642375.2). NCBI lineage: Eukaryota > Viridiplantae > Streptophyta > Magnoliopsida > Lamiales > Lamiaceae > Mentha > Mentha longifolia. Next base: position 14,638,977 of record CM038119.1, on the reverse strand, counting down.
AATATTTTCTCGTGGAGTGTGAATTTGCTAATCGATGTCAATGTTTAGCTCCATTACGAGGTGTTCGATATCATCTAAAAGATTTTGGTGGTCAAGGTCGTCACCCAAGAAACGCAAGTGAGTTATTCAATCTCTGTCATGCATCATTGAGAAATGTGATTGAGAGGATTTGTGGTATCTACAAATCGCGATTCATAATTTTCAAAACAGCACCTCCGTTCTCATTTCAAACACAAGCAGAGTTAGTACTAGCTTGTGCTGGATTACACAACTTTCTTCGGAAAGAATGTCGCTTTGATGAATTTCCAATCAAATCTGAAGAAGGTCAAGCTTCACTACATCTTGACATGGAAGATGAAAATCATGAATTGCTTTCTCAAAGCCAACTAGAACAAAGAGCAGAAGCTAACGCATGGAGGGCGAGTGTTGCTAATGCTATGTGGGAAATGAGGCCGACGTATAATGGTGATGAAAATGAGGAGGGTGGCAATGAAGATCAGAACAATGAGGATGACATTAACGAGTAACACCATATATTATTATTATTATTATTATTATTATTATTATTATTATTATTATTTGGTGAATTTAAAAGTTGTAATCAATAGTTTAACGTTTTGGTAGCATTTATAATAATTTCGGACTATTTAATTTTGAGTTTGTGGATGAGTTTCATGAAAGAGCTCCAAATTTCTTTGACGAAATTTCTATAGATTTTCATTTGCTAGTTTGTTCACATTCAACTATATGGAGTTGTAAAACGTGACATTTTGTGCATTAGAGAGAAAAAAATAATGAAAAAAATTTAAATATGTAGCATTGGATATGAGAAATGAAAAAAAATATAAATTTGTAGCATTGGATATGAGAAATGGCAACTACTGTGGAATTTCAATTTTGTAGAATTCATAATATATTTGTTTTTAAGAATCTATAGACTTATAAAGTCTATGAAAATAAAGATGAAACAATCCATCATAATCGATTAAATTCTACATAGATTTCAAACAATCTATGGATTTCACATAATCCATAGATTATAAAAAGTCTGTCAAAATCTTTTAAATTTCAGATTGAATACACCCCCTTAGACAAAGGTAACACCATTATAGTATTTGAATCAAAACGAATTCTCTTGCGTCCACAACTTTTGGGTTTCCGGCTACAAACATCAACAACTCCATTCTGAATAATACAATCTCTCCCTCGTTTCTAAATTTGTCGAATGGTTCTCATATTAACCAAAAATAATTCAACTATAGTATACGTTACACCATAAGGTAATTTAAAACCTTCACTTCTAGCTGATATAGCATCAAATATTTGCCTATGTATATCATCTTGAAGGTTTGGTTTACCGTTTCTTCTTATTAGACCTTGTAATGAGAGTTTCAATTAGAATAAAACACAATTAATTTGCTAAAAAAATAAACTATAGACTGGCGGCAGCAACCAATTAAACATATGTACTCCCTTCGTCCGAATCTTTTTGTACAAATTTCCTTTTTGGTACGTCCTCAAAGAATTTGCACTTTTTATTTTTGGACATTATACTCCCCCACAATCACTTTATCTTTATTCTCTATCATCTCTACTTATTTACCATTATACCGCACAACCTAGTATTTTTATTAAAACTCGTGCCACTTGTTTTCATGCGAAAAGATGAAGGACGGAGAGAATATTTATAAAAGAAGAGACCAAGTAAACTAAAGGTATAAAAATTTCTAAAATGAAGTAAAGGTAAAATAAGAGATACTTGATGATGCAGCTCTACTTGATAATCAAGCATCTTCATTTTCTTGGTTATGAAACTCATCTTCATGATGTTCAGTGTCATCTTCATTTGAAGGGTTGGAGAGATCAAAATTATATTGGCTAACATTGGAGTAATTATTTTCCTCAAGCTGTGGGACAGAATTTAAATCAATTTCCTGCAGTTGCATGAATTTTGATTCATTTTTTACTGATAAATTTCTTTCATGAGATAATTTCTGACAACAATAAATTTATACTGTCATTTATATTACTGTCAAAGGTGATTTTTTTTTATATATATATTTGGCGCCATATCTAAATTTGAAATGAACAATTGAGTGGTCTAAGTTAAAAGGGTTTACATGTGAAAGTCAGTGAAACGTTTGATGCATTAATCTTCAGCTTAACTATGAGACACTAAAAAGTAGACGATGAGAACATTTATATAGGGATTGAGGGAGTACCATTTAATGTCACCAGCCGCCTCTTAACTCCTTTAATAATTCAAAAAATATACTCCCTCCGTCTCACCAAAAAGACTTTATTTTCCTTTTTGGGTCATCGAAGAGCTATGTTTCCTAAAATGAAAAAATTAATCAAAATAAGGAACAATTAGTTGAAATTAGGAAGGCTTTAAATATCAAATTTTCATTTCAAAATATAGTCTATACTCATTTCAAGGTTTATGCAATCTAGAAAAGAAACAGACCTCTTTCTGTAGGAGTAGGACTGAGGATATGAAATTTACAACAAATCATGAATAGACCATTCTACTCTTTGTAGGTATGATTGAATGATGGGCTGCATTTGAAGTGCACTGCAGGATCCCACGAGTCCCATCTCTCTCTCACACACACACGCCCACACGCGCGCGCACGGTAGACGGAAGCATCACAGAATTAGGGCGATTTGATATATTAATTTATATTAATAAATCAATGATGAAGCAAGTAGTGCTATACAAGGAACTTAAAACTAGAAGGTAAATAATCTATAAGACAACAAGCCGCTCTTCTCTTCTGACAAAGAGATCATCAACCAATCGACCACTCAAATACACTTGAGATTCATTCCTTCACCAATAACCACTCACCAACTCATTCCCTTCTAACCTGTAATCTCAAGCTTCTTCTCTTTTGCATCTCTTCCATTACAGAGGAAACCCTTCTTCACCAAACCATCATACATTAAACTTTCCCTCTTAAGTTAATCCAAGCTGAAGGCCACCCACCTCTTGATGCGCAGCAGCAGCTCCTGCTGCAACCAGCCGAGTTTGCGCCTGCAACAATTTCGCATCGATTGCCATTCGACCATTCAGCATTCCAGCTGCTTTCACGTGAGACCCATAATATGGATTACTGTTCATGTCAAAACTCACGCATGAGTTCATCAGTTTAGACGGCGTGTACTGAGGTTGTGCCTTCGAGTCGATCTCGATGTTCATCCCATTCATTGATTTAACAGGCATGTATGATTGTGTAGATTGTTGTTTGGCTTGAGATGCTTCCATCCCAGATTCTATCCTGTACTTCTCTGGATTCTTCCCTGAGTTACTTCTGTAGATGCAATGTGGAGAGATTGACTGATGAAGTATAGGATTCTGGACATATATCCTACTACCGTAAGTATCGTTCATGTATCTGGCATTATCATAAGGTAAAACGGGCCCTGCTGGTCTTGCTGGCTTGGCTGCAAAGGTTAGTAAGCTCATTAGGTAAAGCAAATAATGCATTTATCAGAAGAAAACTGAGCGACCCAATTATTTAAGTGACAATTCAAGTAATGGGTAGGTATATATCTCCGATTTCTACACTAGGAGTTAATGATAATGATGTTGATAGGAATAGAAAACGAGAGAAAGAAAAAAAAACACCAACGGCAGAACCGCTGTCAGCCTTAGGCTCAATAATATCCGTATTTCAATAATGAAATCCCAAACCCTAGATAACAATATTTATACTACTACCATTAGAGTCCTACCTTAAATAACCGTAAGATAATCTAATCTAGATAGAATCGAATAACTACCAATAATAAAATAAATAACAAGGATAAAATAAATTTGGCCTAAAGACCTAAGCCCATTCCCGCCGCTCCCTAACAATCCTTCCCCCTTCGAAACAACCTTGTCCCCAAGGTTGAAATCAAGTAGCTGCTGCTGAAACGGTTCTATCTCCACCCCAGTTCTTCATTTGGATCACCCGGATCGAACGGTCCCACAGTCTCCAAAAATTCTGCCACGACTAAAATCTAGTAGCTCGTCCTCCTCCGCCAATAGAACTCTTAGTTGCTTCAACGGGTACTCATGCCCCGGCGTGTATGGTTTCTTGCAGCGGAAACACAACCCTTTCGCCGCATATCTGCATATTCATTCGGCGAAAGACGAGTGAAACGTGGTTGATTTGCATTCTGCTCCGGTGCAGAACCATCACGATTCTTAGGAGTCATTCCTGATCCTGAATTGGTTCCAAACGTTGGCCTCGTGTAGGAGTTAACGCGAACAGGCGCACTAACTATTCCATTATTCGCTCGACCTCCGGACTGCACTGCCAAATTATCTTTCACATCCCTTGCAAGCTCCATGGCTGTCTCCAAATTTTCGGGACGTAACAACCTTAGTCCACTTCGAACCGAATCAGCTAAACCTTTCATAAAATATCCCAAATAATGATCATCGCTGAGACCCGGAACCTGGCCGGCTAGCTGCACGAACACATTGATATATTCTTCCACCGAACCAGATTGTTTCACGTCGGCCAAGCGCTCAAAAGGGCCACCTTTGTAACGCGTATCAAATCGAGATACGAGCGCCTTCGAGAACTCCTCCCATGTGAGTTCCGGCTTGCGAGAACGAAGCCAAGTTACCCAATATAGTGCAGCCTCCTCCATAGCCACAACCGCTGAAGCTACTTTTTGCCCCGCGCTAGTGCCGTGAATCTCAAACTGCTGATTAGCGCGGGCCAACCAACCGATCGGATCAGCACCATTAAAGGCCGGCGGCTCCTCCTCCGCTGGCTTATCCATAATCTTCTGCTGCAGCCCTTCATTGTCTTCAAAACCTCGAACAACGTTGCTGCAATCTCCTTCAGCGATGTCTGCATCTGCGCTTGATCAGCCTCAATCTTGTCTAGTCGTTCTCCAGTCTCACGCGGCATCTCGTCGGCGGGAACGGGATCCGGCAGGTCGGACCAATTGATAGGAATAGAAAACGAGAGAAAGAAAAAAAAAACACCAACGGCAGAACCGCTGTCAGCCTTAGGCTCAATAATATCCGTATTTCAATAATGAAATCCCAAACCCTAGATAACAATATTTATACTACTACCATTAGAGTCCTACCTTAAATAACCGTAAGATAATCTAATCTAGATAGAATTGAATAACTACCAATAATAAAATAAATAACAAGGATAAAATAAATTTGGCCCAAAGACCTAAGCCCATTCCCGCCGCTCCCTAACAGATGTCTATATAGATACTACGTTCAAGATCACATAATGAGATAAATAATAGGCCGTGAAGTTTTAAGCAAGTGAAGACATAACATAAAACTAAATTTCCACTATCCATTCAGTTCTCAGATATTTCTATAGCATAGCATTCCTTCCTATCAAATTTAATTTCCAGACTCACGGAAATATAAAGACATACTGTTCTATGACATGTTATTATGGAGCTTAGCTACAAGTTGGCATGTCTACTCTGTGCAGAGTCATCAAATATATCACTCTAAATGCCTTGGTGACAAACTGACAGTCATTTAGTAAAATGGGCTACTAAGAAAAACTATTAAATAGTTCAAGGTAGGAATCCTTCTATACCATTAGGCACCCTTGGTGGTGGCCGTAGAGCCTTCAAAATATCCCCTGAAATGCCAGCAGTTGACATTTCTCCTGTAATTTGACGGTTATCATATGCAGAACTATTTCCTAGTGTTTTGGGAGGAATGGTACTGGAGTTTACAGTAGACCTGCACAAAGAGTAAAAACAAAAAATCAAGGCCTCGTTCTGTATTTTATTATGCAAATACTAGTAAGCACATGCCATCACTTTACTTAAGCGTACATTAGCGCAAGAACTGACTCTAAATGTAGGAAAAAACATCATCAGGAGGATACAGTGAATTTGAGGTCTGCCACATGGGTTTTGGCAGATTAAAGAACTGAGACTACAGAAATATCAACTTAGCAACAAGAGTTCTATGCGAAAGTGAAGAAGATGATTATTTGACAAAAAGTTGTTCAGTGCTTGGACCTTAGCAATATAGGTTATTCCCCCATCATTTAGTACCTTCAAGAAACATGGTAACACTATGCCTCAACAAGCATTGAGCTTTTCTTATGTATCTAGTAATAACTTATATGCCAAAACCATAGAACTATCAAAAATCAAAGCAGCCAAGAGAGATTAGGCCTCTCCAACAAGTAAAATATGACTTGAGATCAGAAATTAAAGGTGCACCTTGGAAGCGATACATGTTTTCTCTCAGGGGGAATCACAGGCCCACTTTTCCCAATATTTTCCTCAAGATAAGCAAATTGCTTCTTGAAATGACCAATGGCACTGTATAGCACAAACACCATTCAAAGTAAGAATCAAATCAGAATGTTGATAAGCATGGATAAGCCAGAATGATTCCACACCTAGGATAGAGAAAACTCGTGCCACCATTTCCTGACATGTAATCTCTCAATAACTGAGGATGGTACTCCAATACTTCCCGGAATATTAATTCCCTGATATCATCCTTTGTCACTCTTCGCCTTTCAAACTCAAACTCCAACTTTGAGATTGGCTGACAAGATGGTTCCCTCTCAATTTTGGACAACCCCTTGAAGTAAGGATCAGCTAATGCCTAATGACCAAATAAACAAAAATAAGTACCGACAGTAAATCTATATATATATATATATATATATATAACATTCTTTTTGTTCAAAATAACAAAAAAATTCAAAGGATATACAAAAAGTTGGATGAATGTCGCGATTTATTCAAGCATTCTAGTACCTCTTCAGCACTTGGACGATCCTTTGGATCAAATGCCAACATCCTCAGCAACAATTTAAGAGCCAGAGGATCTGCGTTTGGGAATTTCTCAATGAAAGGCACTGGACGCTTTTTCCTCAAATCCAACAAATATTTCCTTGCTTTCTCATTACGCACCTACATCCAGGACACAACATTATGCCTCATAGTTTGGAGAGTATTATGCACAAAGGTAGTCTACAAAAGGGTCGTTGTTCAGTACCCCAGAAATTGTATCTGATGAAGGTGTCCCAAGAAGATCAGTAATCAAATCCAGCTGCTGTACAACACTTTTACCAGGAAACAAAGGCTTGCCAGTCAAGACTTCGGCAAAGATACAACCAATGCTCCAAATATCAATTGCAGGAGTATACTGCAAGAAATTATGTAGGGTAAATGACTGATTCAGAAGAGTAAAGCAAGAAAGCCTCTACAAAAATGATGCCACCTGGCACAATTACCTCTGAAGAATATAATATCAACTTCCAGGGGAATTCAATAGTCCTCCCTGAACAAAAGTTATTTTTCAATCTACAATAACTACTAATTGATGCATGGGAATACATTCAAATGTACAAGCCATTTAGCTAACCAGTGAGGATAATGGCCAAAACTGATTAAAGGCTATGTGATAATAAGTTCTTTTACACCTACCTGTCTTGCACTAATTTCACTAGACATGACCAAAAATTATGAAAACTAAATCCTTTCAAGCTTCAATGACCACCATAAAATTAAAAAATCACACCGGAACTGCCCAATTCTGATATGTCTGTGGGGGGAATTTAGATTTGCAGGGTTATGATGCTAGGCATTTACTTAATCAATCCCCATTATCTCAATACTCTTAATAAGAAGAGATCAACCAATACAAAATGATTAAACAAAATATTAATTCAGCAGCTTCAAGGAGACTACTAAGAGTTAGTCCTAAGTGTATGAATGTGGAAGTACCGACTTCACCAAAGTAATGTACTGCATTGCTACACAGATTGATCATATTTGATAGATTAATCATAAACTACATTGCATTCAAGTCTTAATTGAGAAAGGAATGAAGGTTATAACATGGAAAGATTTTATTACCTTAGAGAAGAAAGAACCGCACAGCTCTGGAGCCCTATACCATCTAGTAGCAACATAATCCTGCAAGCATAACAAATTGTTAGGAGAAATCCTTCGTAAATAACTCCCAGAAGTAACAAAAATTACAAAATAACCAAATGACATATTTAACTTGTAGAATGTACCGTCCAAAAATTTGTTGTTGGAGTGTCACTGAAAGCTGCTCTTGCTAGTCCAAAATCACATATTTTAAGTTTGCAGTTGGCATTCGCCAGTATATTCTTTGGCTTGAGATCCCGATGAAACACATTAGCTGGAAAAGAACATTAGTTAATCAAAGCAAGACAAGTGATAAAATTTTCACAAAATGATCTAGCCAAGAACTGCAGACAAAGGTTTGGCTTGATATTCAGCTTTTACATGATAAAATTTCCATAAATCTATTTTACAATATCCAAGCCGGTGCTGAGGATCATGGTTACCTGTATGCATATATTTTAGAGCCCGTAGCATCTGGTAGAGAAAAAATCGATGATGCTCGTGTGTCAAGTCGTCATTAGCTTTTATAACTTGATGAAGGTCAGACTCCATAAGCTCAAAAACAACATAAATGTCTCTAAAGTCCCTCCTAGAGGGTGGCAAAATGATTCGTTTAATTTCCACAATATCCGGATGGCGTAACAGGCGAAGCAACTTAATTTCACGCAAAATCCGGATTGCATCAGACATATGCTCAAAAATGTCTGTTATTTTCTTTATAGCAACTTTTCCTCCAGTATGTGTATCAATTGCAGCACAAACAACTCCATAGCTACCCTTTCCAATAATTTCTAGAATTTCGTACCTACTGGCATCTCCATAATCGGTAAAGAATTCTGTATCCTTCGGGGGCTGACAAAACAATAATAGCATATTAGCAATTAGCGATGACATCATGCAAATCATTATTATCATTACAAAGTACAGACTATTCAATTTCACAAATTATTCATATAACTTTGCTAAAAGGAGCAAAGGTTTAAAAATATCCGTGAGCTTAAATTGATAGAGAATATAGTATTTGATTATTAAGGCACCAGAAGATAAGCAAGTACAACCTCCCAAAAATAAAAAAATGTAGTCACACCCGTAGCAGCAGTTCAAGGGAAACTAAAAGCATAAAGATAAAGAATAAGCTAAAAGCATAAAGCCTGTTTCATGAGTGCTGTTAACAGTTTTATTAATATATATTAGTGAGAACAGTTCGAATAATCCCTCCTCCACCTCTCTGTATTCGAAGGTATATCGATAATGCAAACTGCAACGACCATTACTATATTTGCCGGATAAAGTCCCATAAGCAATTAGACAAGTACGGGTGTGTAAAAGCAATCAAATACAAGGATAGACGGCAGAATTTTCATTATGAAACCACAATGAAATGGAAAATAGAGCTTTCAGTATTCGCATGATTCACAAACGAAAACATTGAATTCACTTCGAAGTTCCTTTAAAAGTCAGTTTTTTTAGGCGAATTTTTCATCTCTGATCAATAAAGTGACGACTATCGAGAGAAATTAAAAAATCCCACTGCCCATATCGATGCATAATCAAAATAAACTTTCGAAACACAAATAAAAATCCCCACTTCCCAAAAAACAAAGGGAGATATGATCAAAGAATTTTTCCATAAGATCAAAACAACAGCAATTCATGCCCGCCCAAGGAAACTTAATCAAACCTTCTTCCCTTGATCTTGCTGCGGCATACTTCCGTTTCCTTTCGTCAAAAACAAACCGCGTCGTCCCAACTCCTCGATCCGATCCGGATCAAACCACAATCCTTCCCACAATAAAAAAACACTAATCACGAAGCGAAAACTCCGAACTAATAACTGCGAAATCAACTACAGAAACTGCATTTGCACAGGCAGCAGGTATAACTGCACCACCGCCACTGCCACTACACCGCCACAAAATTCCCCCTGAATTGTTCCCGGAGTGGAGAAACTACACAGCAGATTAGCGAAAACACGTGGAAAACCGGAGAAAAAGAGAGAGTGAAAATTAGGGTTTGGGAATGTGAAGAGAGAGAGGGAGGGAGAGAGAGATAGAGAGAAAGGGGACGGACCGGAGATTGAGAGAGCGAACGAAAAAGAAAAGAGAAAAGGTATAGAGAGAAGCTCAAGTGATTGAACACAAATGTTATAAAAGAGCTAAATTTTGTGGCTTTGCGTGTTTTCGGAATTTCCTTTTTTATTTTTATTATTATTATTATTATTATTACTATTATTTTAATTTAGAGAAATGATATAACGGATTAGTTTAATAGTTACGGTAACCGTTAGGTGAGCAGTGAAGAAGATTATGGAAACCGTTAGGTGGGAAGTGAAGTGTACGTACCAACAACGCAAATATACGGACGGCGTTGAGTTTGGTTCATTATTTGCTAGTAGTACTAATCAAATAGAGTTTCTATGCTACTTTGATTTTTACTTGTCATGGTGAATAAATGGGGGATAAGGTTTTAATTATCGATAACAACTTAATTATTAATGCTCACTTTTCTAGCTATTAAATTATCTATCTTCAATTTAGTTACATACGGCCGAACACGGCAAGATAATTTTGTAGGGATACTTCTGGAAAATTAGGAGTGCAGAAAATAAATTTGAGATAAATTATGGTCACAATGAAGTAATGTAAAATGTAAAGAGAATTTTTGAAGATGTTTATTAATGCTGTTAATTATAAATTTTATTTTGGACATGAGACTAAATATGTGAAAAAATCTAAATATACTTATTAATTAAAACTAAATTTGTTAGACCTTGGGAGTTGGGACTATTAATTTATTTCGAACTAATGACCGAGTAAAGTGAGGTAGTGTTTGGTGATTCATTCAAGTTGTGGAAGGATGACTCATCTAAAGATGAGTCATGTGAATAGTGTCAAGATGAGGGGTTCATATTTCCATTTGGTAGCAAAAGATTAAAAGTAGGATGACATTATATTTGTGTTTGGTACAATATGCATAACTCTAGATGAAGGCTTAGATTTACCAAATTACCCTTATTAAATACCCCTACCAATTTCACTTTTTATCGTTGGGATTAAATAGTACACTTTATTATTTATTATTTATTACTCTGTATTATTATTATTATTATTATTATTATTATTATTATTATTATTATTATTATTGTTGTTGAGTTATTATTATTATTATTATTATTATTATTATTATTATTACTATTATTGTTATTATTATTATTGAGTTATTATTTTTATTATTATTATTGTTATTATTATAATTATTACTACTAGTGTTATTATTATTATTATTATTTTATTACATTATTATTATTGAGTTATTATTATTATTATTGTTATTATTATAATTATTACTATTATTGTTATTATTTATTATTATTATTATTTTATTACATTATTATTATTATTATTATTATTATTATTATTATTCGTGTTATTATTATAATTATTGCTATTATTGTTATTATTTATTATTATTATTATTTTATTACATTATTATTATTATTATTCTTATTATTATTATAATTATTGCTATTATTGTTATTATTTATTATTATTATTATTATTATTATTTTATTACATTATTATTATTATTTATTTATATTATTATTATTATTATTATTTGAAATCGTATAAATACATAAGGGTAAAATGGTAAAAGAGAGAAAGTGTTGTGTTACTGTTCAAATGAGTTGAAGTCATCCGACCGAAAACGTCGGATGAGTTAACAAGCGAAAACAGTAAAATAGCAGCGGGTTTGGGCTTCATCTCGGGCCCTCCAGTTTATTTCATTTTGGTACCAAACACTTAGATGAACCAAGATGATTCACCTCATATTGGTTCATCCTATCCACCAAACACACCCTGAATGTATATACATTTATTAGAGGGAACAACTAAACTATCCTTTTAGAGGATAAAAAACCTAAATATGCCCAAAATTTAACCACCACACAAATTTTGTCTCAATTTCAGAATTGGGACAGAAATACCCTTTCTCTCTCCCCATAAGCCGACCCCACTTTCTCTCTCCCATAACCCGAACCCCTATCTCTTTCCCAATAACCCGACACCCATATTCTTCATCTCTCACATCAAAACTGCAAAAAGAAAAGAAAACCTCTCCCACTTGTTTCTCTTCCTCTACTCCACCGGCAAACCCTAGAACTTCTGAAAGCCCGTCCTCCGAAAAGCCGGTTCACAGTAAGTTCCCGCCCGTCGCCGCCGAGGTTGACGAGTAAAACAACAGCAGAACGCCGGCCGATCAGTGTTGAGAGGAATGACGACCAAAAAAACTGAAGAGAAAGAGAACCAAAGCTGAGATTCCAGAAGTCACCGGCGCCGAGAACCCGACGAATGCACCGGGAATGAGGAAACCCAGCGGCTACCCTTTCACAGATCAAGAGGTAAGAATTTTTTTGGGTTCTCTGCATGTAGAGTTTGAGTACAATTTGTGGAGATGTGCATGCGCTGAATATGGTGGGTATAATGCTTGAAGTTTGCTCTTCAAATTTTGAGAACAAATTCTGGAGATATTGATTGAAGTTTTGATTTTTTTTAGTTGGTATGTATGAAATTTGAATGTAACAGGCCACTTTGACCTTCAATTAGTTTTAATTAGGGTTGGTTTGATATGAATGTGATCTGAAATGAAAGATTCAAAGAATTGTAAGCAATGTATGGTGCAAACTTGCGAAACCCTAAAAATAAATAGGGAGTTGGTTAGAAAAAATTGTAGAAGTTATTGGAACATGGTTAGAAAAATGTGAATTTCTAACACCTATTTCATTTATTTCTTACTAAAATCTGCTAATTGTTTGATAAAAGAGAACTTGATATTAATTCTAACCAACATGATGAACTGAATTTCCTTAGTTTGATATGGTAACTAGTGACTTTGATAAGAATTTCGTAACCATCTCATACATAATGCAATACAGTTAGAAAATTATACTTTCTAACAAACTACTATCATTTTTTCACATGGAGATGATAAGAAATTACTGATCTGTGTCATCGATAGTTAGAAAAATAAGTATTTCTAACAACTCACGACATTTTTCAACCAAAGCATCTATGCTCACAGCACAGATGCAGCCCCGGTATCATTCAACCAAAGCATCAGTAACAATGACGAAAAGGGGAAAAGTCCAATCGCATTCAATCTTGATGCAAAAGATTAAATTAAAAGGGTTCAAATTCTATGGGTATGAAGAAGTGTTTTTTTGGGCTGACCCACGCACGTAGATATGTGTTTTTTGGGGTGTGTGTAAAAAACGTGGGCTGGATGTAGACATCTTTTTGTAAGTAGTAAGAATTTTAGGTACAGCTCGTAAGAAAATATGTACATCTCGTAGGGAAAGTTTTTGACTAAACCTTGGAACGGACAGTAAGAAAAACCTGTAATTCTTATGAACTAGTTACAGTTTCTAACCATCTCAAGTGTAATCTGAATTCTTACAATCTTCCATGTCCTTATGTGCTATTGTTAGAATTAGAAATTGTATAATTCTTATAATAGTGAATGTTATTACTTATCATCTCAACAGTAGAAATCTAAGCAAAATATTAATTATAACGTTATGTCGTTAGAATTTAAAATATTCTTATCATATTGCATAAATATTAAGTGTTCTGAATTTCCAAGACACGAGCTCACAAGTAATAACAAAATTGAACTTAAAACCTATAGTGATTCAAACTTCCTCTTCAATTGCTTGAGTTCCCAATCCCTTCAACCCTCCCTCTGGGGATTTGTTGAACAGTGACGAAAGAGTAGAGTTCTTCTTTCGCATCTTCATCATTGTTTTTCTTGCGTGCAATGCGGACACGAATCCTCCTAGGCACAATCAGGATTCCACGGCTCCATATGTGTTTGTTGAGCTCCACATCAACTCTAACATCGGTTGTACCCATGACCTTCTGGGCAAACTTGCGGATTTCCTTCTGTCGTTAGAATTTAATAGATTCTTATCACATTGAGATGAGTTTCTTACGATCACAATTGTAGTAATCTGAATTCTTACTACCGTTCAGGTACTTATGTGCTATATAGTAAGAAAACATCAATTTTTCTTATGAAAATGGAAAAGTTTCTAACCTGATGCAAAAAAGTCCAATCGCATTCAATCTTGATGCAAAATATGTGAAGTATCCGTATTTAGAAAATTACAGTTTCTGACATTAAGCAGCAAAAAAGAATTTGAAAACGATGTCAGCTCTAGCCACTAACAAAAGTAGTATTGTGGTGAAAACAGACATCATTCCCACTAACTTATGCAAACCTCCCAGGATCTTGACACTTCCTACGAGTATGGCCCACAATCCCACAAATGCCACATTTCTTCGGTTTTCGCCGCCGTTTCTCACCAAGTGTGTTGCTGCCATCATCCACGTCAACATCCACTTGGGGCACTGCTATGAATGTTGTGCATGTGGAAACATTGTGACCTGAATTGTGGCAACGAGAACATTTCCTGCCTTTGGCGACTGGTTCATCGGTGATTGAACACTCCTCCACCGTATCTTCTTTGCTTGTGCCTGGATTCATTGGAAGTCCCGAAGGCATCCTCTTCTTCTTCGGACGCCCAGCCTGCTTAGGATTGGATGGAGTGCCAACAACCCTCGATTGAATGATTTGTGGAATACACCAATCGCTGGGGTCAGTGACAGGCATAACCTCTGATGCATAAACCTCACGCCACGTGTTGGTCGAATAATATGCATGAACGTATGCCAGTGGAGTTTGTTTTTTATACCTGTCAAAAAATATAATAAGAAAAATTTAAACGGAAAGTAAGAAAAACCTGTAATTCTTATGAACTATTTAAAGTTTCTAACCATCTCAAAAGTGTAGTAATCTGAATTCTTACAATCTTCCATGTCCTTATGTGCTATTGTTAGAAATTGTATAATTCTTATAATAGTGAATGTTATTTCTTATTACCTCAACAGTTAGTAATCCAAGCAAAATTAATTATTACGTTCTGTCGTTAGAATTTAAAATATTCTTATCATATGGAACTCATTTTCTTATCATCACAATTGTAGTAATCTAAATTCTTACTACCGTTCAGGTACTTATGTGCTACATAGTAATAAAAAACAATTTTTTTATGAAAAGGGAAAAGTTACTAACCTGATGGCTGCGACCGCGTGAGAGCACAGTATCAAAAGACTTTGGAACACTTTACATGAACACTCCATACTTCGTAAATCCACTATACTGCTCTTCGAACCTCCTATGATATTGAATTTGGTATCTGATATAGGCTGAACTATCATAGTGTTGGCTTTTACGGTAGAAAATCCCAATCTTTTCACAGCATAATCTATTACCTCACTGACTCTTTCAGCAGCTTTGGTCCGCCGTTGGTAAAACCATGATTGCACCAAGTTCTGTGCATACTCCAATAAAGCCATCACTGGCAATTCCCTAGCCCATTTCAGATGACCATTGAGTGACTCAACTGCATTTGATGTTCCGAATTCGTACCGACGCACGAGACATTGGGAAATTGCCCAATGAACCGGCCTTATTCCAATAAGCTTTTCATGAGCGCCGGGCGCATCCTTCAGCAAATTTTGCATATGCTCTTCAAAATCAACTTCCTTGAATGCGTTTGCTGCTGCATGGAATTCGTCAATAACAGCCTCCCCGAAACCACGCAGTTTACCTTGAATGTGGTATTTGCAAAAACCATGAGGCGTGCCTAATATATGGTGGGAAATTTTAGAAGTTAAGTAAGAAATATACACTTATGCTCTAAAAATCTTATTATCTGAACTCAAACTAAATGTAAGAAACCTACCCGGATACACTTCCTGCACTGCATTCTGTATGCTACAATGTTGATCTGAGACAACCAACAGACTATCGGGAATTCCGAGGCTGTTACGAACCTGCTGAAGGAACCATGTCCAAGATGTGTCTTTTTCTTTGTCACCGATACCGAAAGCCAGCGGCACAATCTGTTCATTGCCAACCTTAGTTGACGCAACAAACATAACTCCCCTGTACTTGCCCTTGAGATGTGTGGCGTCAATGACAATAATAGGGCGACACGCACTGAAAGCTCTTATTGATGCAGCTAGCGAGAAAAAACAATACTGGAAGGATGAATCATCAGAAGTTTGTAAATCCACAACGGACCCGGGGTTCATTTGTTGAAGCATGAACAAATACATTGGTAGCATCTGAAAAATAAATTAAAACACAGTAAGAATGTATTATTCAATGAAGTAAGAAAATATGTATTTTCTAACAATAAAAAAATTACATATTCTAATGGATGATAAGAAAAATATTATTTCTTACAAAAACAAGAAATAATAAAGAGAGCAAAAATATAATATAAACCTGAAACGACTTGTCATGATCTCCAAATATAGATCTCAAGGCTCGATTCCTTCCCGCTAAAGCAGCTGGGTACTTCAATCTAACACCGAATTCCCTAAGTACCTGACCTTGTATATCGGATGGCCTAATAACAAATCCATCCGTCGACATGTTAGGGGCAACATACTCAGCTACGGCTCTCTAAGTGACCTTGGGTTCGGCACACGATCGGATATCTCTCGCACATGTGTGTTCGACCATCTTTTTAATTCTCCATGAGTTGCCAAGTGATGTGCATCGCAATAAAAAAGCACATTGTTCGCCAAACTTGCAAATGAGGTGATATCTTCAAAAATCAGATTTCTTAGTGCGGAACTCCAGGAAATTCTTCAAGTGATATGCATGAATTGCTGAAACCATGCTATCCTTGGACCGAAATGATGAACCCCGAACAAGCTGCCGCGTAACCGTAGGTTATGACAGCATGGAGATATCATCCTCATCAGCAAAATCTGGAATAGATGCGCCAACTATACTCCACTGGCTAGACCCGCAGTGGTAATTTGTAACATCCATTATGGGGCGGTGACAGGATGTCATGTGCTGCAAAAAGAAAGAAAAATAACATGCACGAATACAAACGAATACAAACAAAAATTAGATGTAGTTAGAAAATTAGAAATTCTTACAAACGAATTACATCCATATGATAAGAAAAAACACAAATTCTAACCACATGCATCACATATTCCTACGACTTATCAAATTAATTTGCTTAGTTCATATCATGTTCCATAAAAAAGTTAGAAAATATTAAATTCTTACAAAGAATACATGCACGAATATTCTTACAACACAAAAACAACAAAACAAAATTATTAATTGAGATGTATCGTTAGAAAGGAAATCATAAGAAAATACCTACACATGATATGAAAATTCACACTACATGATAAGAAAATATAGAAATTCTAACCACATGCATCAAACATTCGACAAATGAAATTAATTTGCCTGCTTCGCATTTATTGCCAATCATTTAAAACCTAACTTTTGTTATTTATGACAATCAGATACTGTGTGAATATTACGAAATACTTGCTTGTGAAAGGATAGGAAAGTTAGACAAACATGAAAAAAATAAAGAACTCATCAAGAAACAAACAAAACACACCCCAAAAAACTTACAAATACATCCTCCAAAAACCTGAGATCATGAAAAACACAAAAAAAATGCAGCAAAATCAGCAAAAGCAGCTGCATCAGCAACAAAAACCAGACAGAAAATGAACAAAAAACCTGGACCTAAATCCAAAACTGAGATCGGCGATAAAACTTATTCAATCGGAATAGTTCTAAGTCGTCTTGCAAGTCGGGAACAACCTGAACCTAGCCGGAAAATCTCTATGACGTCCGCCACGTAGGGTTCAACTTCATACCCGTCGACATGGGTCGGGCGACGTCTCCAACTCCGACTGAATGTCGTCGGGCGACGTCTCCAGCTCCGACTGAATGTCGTCGACTCTTAGTCGCCGTCGTATGAAGCCGCCGGCGTGGTAATCTTCTTCGAGCTCTTCGACGTGGCCAGCAAAAACTCTAGGCTACCTGAAGTCGGAGAGAGAATGCTGAAGACGACGTAGAAGATGAAAGAAGAAAGAATAGTAAGATGAAAAAGAAGTAATGTTGTTTTATTTTCAAAATAAAACATGTAAGGGGCAAAATAGTCCTTTAACTTATGAAATGGGCAAAATTAGTGTGGGCTTATAAATTGGGCAAAGTTTGGCATTCTTATAACTAAAGGGATAAAAACCTACAATTTCTCTTAATATTAATTACTTGTATAATGTTCAACTATATATCCATTAGATAATGTGTTCATATTCTGACAGAGAATATTTTTAAAATATTAATTTTAGATTGTAATTTTTTGGTAAGTTACAGCCTACAACATTTTAAACTTTTTTTTAAGTAAATACACTTTTCGATTTTTTATAACAATTTTCAGAACTATGACTAATCTAAACTGTTTCAAGTTTATTTATTTAATTATTTATGTACTTATTTATCTAAGCGAGACCTTTCTTTTAGTTGTATTCATATATAACAAGAATTCAATACCCTGATGTTGAATTTACTATTGGTTGCGTGTCCTTATCAATCATAATTAGTAAATGGTTAGGTCTGAAGTCATATCCACAAATTTAATAGAAAAGGTCAATATTTTTGTATTTACTTTGCGAACAATTCATAGGAGATACCTCAGTTTTATTTATTTTACGATTTTCCAACTTCAAGCTTTCATGGTCGGCCTGTCGGTGCCCCAAATGCGTTACGTTCACGAATTAACTCAAGAGATAACGACTATTCCTTTGTTTTTTATTAGTAATATATATATTTTATCTGTCGAGTATAGTATAGTGTAGAAGTGTTACTAAAACCGATAAATGGTAAAGACAGATAATTGGACGGCTATGCTACAAGTCATTGATTTAATTAAGAGAACATAAGCGTGAAAATTGCCTACCTTCTCATTCAACTAGTATTTGCTCTCGTGCGATTAACGGAAAAAATATGTTACAATTGAATAATCAAATATTTTATTTAGCAATGAAACATAATTTAAACAAATTAAAAGAGATCAGTAAGTTGATTGGTGCATATTTGATGTTTATAGTCACCATTACAAAATTAGAGTAATGTTATAATGTCCACCGTGGACATACTTAATGTGCTTATGGTTGTAGATGATCGTTGCAATGTTATAAATAAAAAAATAATTTAAATATATACCCTAAATACTAAATTCTACCAAAAAAATATTAAACCCAATAAAAACAAATTCAACCTTAATTGGAAAAAATTTATGACGCGGCATTGCCACATCAGCGGTGGACACATTAAGTATGAACATCATGGATAGGGGAGCGTTTCGGTACAAAATTTTAAACTCCCTAATCATGATTTATAAACTATAATTTAATTAGATAAGCAAATCATATTAACAAATACTCCCTCCATTTCATATAAAATGACACACTTCTTTTTGGCTTTTCTGGCATGTTTTTCCACACTTCTCGATGATGGGTTTTAAAATAGATTTTTGAAGAATTCTTTCTTTACTGTCGTAGTATCCCGTAAAAGAAAGAATTCTTCAAAAATCTATTTTAAAACCCATCACGAGAAGCGTGGAAAAACATGCCAGAAAAGCCAAAAAGAAGTATGTCATTTTATATGAAATAGAGGGAGTAATACATTTACATTTATATGTAAGTAGGAATGCACCCCTACTGGCTGATGCGATTGTCACGTCAATAATTTTACTATTTAGAATTTAGTTTTCTTTGATAAAATTTATTTTTATTGTAATATCCCAAATTTTCTTAGTAATTTAGTTAATTAAAATAAATCTTTTAGGGAAATTTAGAGATTTTTAAGATATACTTATTGAATTATATTTTTCAAGTAATATATATATATATATATATATATATTATAGTTTATTAGTATATGTTGAATAAATTAGTTTGTCTAATATATATATATATATATATATATATATATATATATATATATACGTGTACATGATATTTTGCATGCAATGTACATTAGTAGGAGTAAATATATTGACATATATATATGTACGTAAATGCATGCATGACATGCAAAATGTATAGATTATAAAAGTATTTTAAATATATAGCTATTATATACACTCCACGTATAGATTAACTTTAGGATAGTTACTATTATATATACATACGTGTCATTCTAATAGTAGTATAGCTTGGATGAATACGAAAAATAGGCTACAAACGTGTTAATCTAGACTAATGACTCGTCAAAATTTCATGCCTATAAATACTTGACGTGATACCTTCATTGTTCAGTAACTCTATACCTTCAGTCAAGCCACAATCTCCATATTATATATTCAGAATATTATTATAGTCAAATAAGTAAAAGTACTAGTAGTAGAAGCATCAATAGGTCACGACAGAAGAGGATCCATAACAGCTATAGATCAAGGGTTATTATCTTAGATTATCAGGTGAGGCTTTATTCTTGCAAATTATTATTTGAGTTAGTAAACTCTGATAAAATGGGATTATCCATGAAAATGTTTTAATGTGTTATTACATGTTTAATGCTCTTATAATGTATGCGATCGGGTCTTTCGGTTGGTCTCACACACTAACCGGGAGGCTGTGCTCACAGTTAGAAATCGTTGGGTTGATCACCAATTGATTCTAACTTCAAGGGGAGAATCTCTGGATAAAATATTCTATTTGTTAGAACCGGGACCGCATCGGATATTAATTTAATTAAATACAGATTATATTAACATAATTCATCACAGATCTTAAAGCGGAAACAGATCTGAGAATTATACCTGTTTGTGTAGGCGATTTGTGTAGAGGCAAAAGATCTTCCACGCACTAGATCTCTGCACACGAGATCTAGCTCTTGATCGTAAACCCCGAGATCTTCTGGAGTATTCCCTAGCAACGAGAAGAATTTCGAGTGGGCGAAAATCTATCTTCTCTGCACTACCCAGAAACCGGCGCCCTCTTCTCCAGATTTATGAATCTGTGAAATCACGTACTTTCACTCTCCACTTATCCCTTATTTATATAAGAAGTGGAGTGGTGAATAAGTTAGGGCTTGGTTAATGGGTCAGGCTATGCTCTATTGGGCTACTCCAGGGATCTTGAGGAGGATATGGACTGGGCCTTCCAATATAATTAAATAATCCAAGTATTCTCTGGCCCCGAATACTCTATTTAATTATATTAATATTATAGTCTTTCCACTATAGTAAAATAATATTGCATCGCCGTCCATTCCCAAATTACTACATACCGGGCTCCTCTTTGAATTATATTATTTCCCGTGTTTAAGATATCGCATGTCCATTAATTAATTTAAGCTACTGACTGCTTTAATTAATTAATATCTAAAACCAAGAGTAGTACCCGTTCGACCTCATTATTATACCGGAATAAATTCCACTTGCAAGATTTGATATAATAATCCTTAGAACGCCTCAAGGGGACATCATCAACTCGGCGCACCGAGACACGATTTCTAGCTATAATATTAATTATCATATTTATAATATTATTACCCAAGATACGGAGAATCTTTGAGTTGCAATAACTCTCACTCATAGTAAATCAAAGTAATAGCTATTATAAATACATAATTGAATATTATGACAACTAGAATTAAGAAATAATAATCGTCCGAGATGTGATCCTTTTTAAATCAGTATAAAAGGATTTATCTCACCTCGATCCCGTTCAGTGCAACTCTGATCGTATGCACTAGTATAAGCTAATAGCCAAGACCAACTATTATCCAGCTTATACTACAACCTTAACAAGTAATTTGTCCAGGATTACTTTCGGTTGCGAACACCATTTAACTATATAAGAAACCGATAATATGATCTTCTGTGCGACCACCCACACCATATTATCTATAATATATAGTACCGGACATTTATTTGCATAACCATAACACGAATTAATATGCAAATCATATGACAATATTTATTTCCGTAAAACAGGAAGATACAGTTAATATACACGCATAAAAGTATGCTTTGCAGTATATAACCCCAACACCATTGCCTCCAAACTATGGCTCCATCATGAAAAGGGAACCGGCTGTGGCAATGTCCCGGGATTAGTATAAGGGTAACAGGGTAATACACATGTGCGCACAATCATGAAAATCGAGGTTTGGCATGCATGGAAGAAAATTTAATTTCAAAACCCTTCTATGTATACTTTATTATCATGGATATTCTTTTTATGATAAAATGTTTTTGGCACAAGTCCACTGGGTACATTAGTACTTAGCCCTGCAATTCCTTTCCAAATGTTTTGCAGATTAGGGAGCTGGTGGAGCAGACGAAGCTGGAGATGACTGTCGTTGTTGCTGTATAAAAGAATAAAGGCTTCCGCTACGCCTATAAATAAAGTTCATCTCCCTATATATAATATCCTAAGTTAATTTCGTATTTTGATATAAAATCTCTACGTTCCTCTTACACCATTGATTATATATATATATATATATATATATATATATATATATATATATATATATATATTACGGGTATTCAGACAAGTCGGTCAGCATGGGTTGTTTGGCTTAGCCAACCCCATAGTTTGAGTTGTATGTCCCGATCCCGTATTTTATTATTTATGTCTACGGGTATTCAGACATAGGCGGCCGGTACGAGTGGTATGGTTTTCTTATTACCTACCTCGTAGTTCGTGCTGTGCGTCCCGATCCCGTATTTAATTCTCTTAATAAATAATATTATATTATCCCAAGCCATGAGCCCCTTTCTATCCCCGTTTCTTAATTCCAACCCCTTGCCACATCCCGGCACACGTGTCTTCCCTCGGGAATTGGGGCGTGACATAATGGTATCAGAGCAATTCACCGCTCTGAAATCGTTTTCTTTTTATTTTAAAATTAGAATGGTATTTTCAATTCTCCAAAGGAAAGCACAACAACATCAACTCTCAAGCTCGCTGCTACACCATACTCCAAAAAGAGAAAGAGGGGGAGGTAAAGGATTTTATTTTATGAGCATGCATGAAAGTAAAGGGGTCATGGTTCATGTTATAGTTATGTTTGGGACAATCGAACCCAAGTAACTCATGTGTAAATGGTTCATGTTATACAATGTGAGTTTAAAGATTTATTATCAAGGATACATCAGGAATATACAAGTAGGTCGGAAAATGGTCACACATGGTTATACATAGTTTTTGAACTATTGTTATATACATGACATATTAAGTTACAGGTGTTGTAAGATGAATCCAAGAAGACAGTGGGTAAACCGTTATGTATTAGAAGATTACAAAAACCAATTCAGAAGTTGCGAAAGGATTCCTAATGAATCAGTAGGAGAATTTGTTGGGCGTTTAGCAACACTCTAGTAATGCAAAACATGGAGGGATTAGTGAAGTCGAAGTCGTTCGCAGGTTGATTCTGCAACTACCTGCTCAGTGGAGCGAGTGGGCAGAATATCTTAGATCAGAGATATGTGTAAGAGGTCCGGTTACAGATGCGGAGATACTCGATTTCTCAAAGTTTGTTCACCTGATCTTTACAAAATGGATCATGTTAGGATCTCCCATACAAACTGATATTGTTAGTACGCCAGCACCACCACCTTCATTTCCCCCTACAGTAGGTAGGAACGATGATGAGGCGGGTCCATCTAGAGTTAGAGTTCGGATGGAGACACCCCCACCAGGTTTTGAGCAACGAGAAACGGTTGCATCACCAACACCAAGAGTAGAAAATGGAAGAGGACCTACCAGAAAAGCCAGGATGCAAACTATAGCACCAACTGATCGTATAAGAATAAATATTAATGAAGTTGCAAATGATCACTCAGACTCAGATCCAGATAAAGATGGGAGCCACCAGGGCTCATTTCAGGACAGTTCTTAGATGAAGAGGATCGAAGAAATTATATAATATATTACTAACGTATTTTACAGGAGAAGTCAGAATTTTTGGTGTGGGCATTTTATGAGCCACTCTGACTTCATATCTTTTGACTAATATATATGTTGCTTGTTCTAAAAAGTCCTTTAAGAAGGCATACCCCTGTTTTGATAGACGAAGGCACATGTATATTATGTGAAATATGTTTGAATAGATGTATGTTGTTTAAGATTTATTTACCCACAACATGCCTTTATCATAACCTTTTATTTCTCAACAAACCATATTAACAAAAGTTATGATATAGAAATGGAACCAGCAAGAAATGGACACCATGAGACAACCCCAGAACGTGAGGAACGAATAGAGGCCCAATCTATTGTTAGGATCGATGAGTGTTTTCGTAGACAAAATCTACCTACCTTTAATGGATTTGGTGATCCAACTGATGCTGAAAACTGGATCAGATCGATGGAGAAAATTTTCAACTATATCTATTGTGGAGACAAGAACCGACTAACATTAGCAACTCATCAACTAGTGGGTGAAGCTGATTACTGGTAGGGAGTCAGTAAAACGGACCATAACTCCAGAGCAGTGGGAGGAATATACTTGGGGAGATTTCAAAAAAGAACTATGTGGAAAATATATACCGGGTTGTTATCAACAACAAAAGCAAAATGAGTTTTGGAATCTCAAACAGGGAAGGAGGATGGTCATGGAGTATGACCAACTATTTAACCAACTATCACGTTATGCTCCACATCTGGTGAATACTGATGCAAGTCGTGCTGACAAATTTCGACGTGGCTTACGTCACGAGATAGGGGTTTCCTTAGCTAGCCACGGACCACTTACATATGCTCAGATACTAAGCAGAGCTATGGATATAGAATCTATGCTTCCAAGAGAAAGATAGAGGTCACCCGAGCATGTACCAAACCAAGCCAATAAGAAAAGAAAATGGGAAGAAAAGAATTCAGGAAGTTCCAACGGAAAACAGCCATGGAGGGGATATCCTCAACAATTTCAACAGCCAGGGCAAAACAAACCGCTTTGTCGTATCTGTCAAAAGTACCATTTTGGGGAATGCAGAAAAGGCACCAATGATTGTTTTAGGTGCAAAAGGCCAGGACACTTTTCCCGTAGTTGTCCTTTTTCCAACGGAAACCAGGGAATGCCAAGATTCCAACCTTTACCGCTGCCACCTCCACCTCCACGGATGAATCAGGGATATCAGAAGCCGATGCCTAAACCTCTTCAACAAGTTAGGGCATACGCCATAAACCAGGAGCAAGCAGCCAAAGCACCTGAGAACCTTGCAGGTATGATTTATCTAAACAACATACCTATCTTAGCATTATTTGATACCGGAGCATCACATTCTTTCATTTCACAAATTATATGTGATATCCTAGACTTGAGACCTAGAAAAGTAGATCAAGCCCTACAAATAACCATTCCGTCAGGAGAAACCATGTTATCAGAAAAAGCCTTTGAGAATCAAGAAATTAAAATCGCTGAACAAATTTTTGTAGCAGACTTGTACATCATATCCATGAAATAAATTTGACGTAATATTAGGGATGGACTGGCTAGAGAAAAATGGGGCAACGATTGATTGCAAGGAGAGAGAGGTGTATTTCCCAGGAAATAATGAAGATAGAGTAAGTCTCCATGGCATAAAAAGTGGTACGAGGGTACCAATCGTCTCGGCAATAAAAGCTGCATCAATTATACGAAAGGGGAATTGTCAAGCTTTCTGGGCTACTTTGAAAAAACAACCTCAGAAGGAGAAAGAGATCGGCGCAGTACCAGTCATACAAGAATATGAAGATGTATTTCCTGCGGACTTACCTGGACTACCTCCAGATAGACAAGTTGAGTTCTCGATTGATCTAGAACCAGGAGCTGCACCAATTTCCAAAGCACCTTACCGGATGGCTCCAAAAGAATTACAGGAGCTGAAAGTTCAACTACAAGAACTGTTGGACCTGGGTTTCATACAACCCAGTGTATCACCATGGGGAGCACCAGTACTCTTTGTAAAGAAGAAGGATGGGAGTTTAAGGATGTGCATCGACTATAGGGAATTGAACAAGCTCACAATCAAAAATAGGTATCCACTACCAAGAATAGACGATCTCTTTGACCAGCTGAAATGAGCATCCATATTCTCGAAAATCGATCTTCGATCTGGATATCATCAACTTAAAGTGAGAAAAGAAGACATCCCAAAGACAGCATTCTGAACCAGATACGGACACTACGAGTTCACCGTTATGCCATTTGGATTAACTAATGCCCCAGCAGTATTCATGGATCTAATGAATCGGATTTTTCATCAATATCTAGATGGTTTTGTCCTTGTCTTCATTGACGACATTCTTATATACTCAAAAAGCGAAAACCAACACGAAGAACACCTACGTATCGTACTAGAAACATTACGTGCACAGAAGTTATGCGCCAA
Source organism: Mentha longifolia (assembly GCA_001642375.2). NCBI lineage: Eukaryota > Viridiplantae > Streptophyta > Magnoliopsida > Lamiales > Lamiaceae > Mentha > Mentha longifolia. Next base: position 14,612,804 of record CM038119.1, on the reverse strand, counting down.
ATTCAGCAAGTGTGAATTCTGGTTGAAGGAAGTTATGTTTTTAGGTCACATCGTCTCAGCAGAAGGCATCAAAGTCGACCCTGCCAAAGTCGAGGCAGTCAATGGATGGAAGACCCCAACAAATGCTAATGAAATACGGAGTTTTCTTGGTTTAGCAGGTTATTACAGGAGATTCATTGAAGGATTCTCCAACTGGCTAAACCAATGACGCAATTACTCAAGAAGGGAGTTAAGTACACATGGACTGAAGATTGCGGAAGAAGTTTACAAGAGCTAAAAATGAGACTGACCACCGCTCCAGTATTAACGATTCCCGAGAGCAATGAAGGATTTGTTGTATTCACTGATGCGTCAAAACAAGGTTTAGGATGCGTGCTAATGCAGAACAAGAAGGTGATAGCATATGCTTCACGGCAGTTGAAACCTCATGAGTTAAACTACCCTACTCATGACTTGGAGCTAGCAGCAGTTGTCCATGCATTAAAAATCTGGAGGCACCACCTCTATGGAGTTAAGTGTGAAATCTTCACTGACCACAAGAGCTTAAAGTACTTCTTCGAGCAGAAGGAGTTAAACATGAGACAGAGAAGATGGCTGGAGTTGGTTAAAGACTATGATTGTACCATCAACTATCATCCTGGAAAAGCCAATGTAGTAGCTGATGCCCTCAGTCGAAAAAGCCAAGGAAAATTAGGATGTTTGATCACGGAATAAGAAAAACTTATTCGAGAATTTGCCGCTCTCGAACTACAAGTTATGTACCCTCCAGAAACGGTGTCAAGTTACATAGCAGCAATGATGGCTAAACCAGATTTACGAGAGAGAATCATTGAAGCTCAGAAGAAAGATGAATCTTTAGAGAAAATGCGTTCAAAGGTTGAAACGGGAAAAGCCAAGGGATTTTCAGAAGGATTCGCAATTGCAAAAGATGGAGCTCTTACGTATAATGAGAGATTGTGTGTTCCAAGAAATGAGGAATTGAAAAACGAGATTATGGGTGAGGCTCATGATACACCATACACTGCCCACCCTGGAAGTACAAAAATGTACATGGATCTACGTCGAAACTTTTGGTGGGAGGCCATGAAGAAAAATATAGCATCATTTGTGGAACGATGCCTTGCATGCCAACAAGTGAAGGCATTACACCAACGGCCATATGGAGCATTACAACCACTGCCAATTCCAGAGTGGAAATGGGAACATATCAATATGGAACTTCGTGGTGAGCCTTCCAAAGTCAACACGAGGGAATACAACTATTTGGGTCATAGTGGATCGATTGACGAAATCAGCCCACTTCCTACCAATGAAGATGACTTTAGGACTAGATAAGTTAGCTCATCTTTATGTTAAAGAGGTAGTTCGACTGCACGGAATTCCTGTATCGATTACGTCAGATCGAGATACGAGATTTACATCAAAATTTTGGAGGAGCCTACAGGAAGAAATAGGAACTCAATTGAACTTCAGCACCGCTTTCCACCCTCAGACGGATGGACAGTCTGAAAGAACAATACAAGTTCTAGAAGATATGCTTCGAGCGGTTGTCACAGATCGTGGTGACAACTGGGAGGATGTTCTACCACTTGTAGAATTTGCCTATAACAATAGTTATCAGGCAACTATAGGGATGGCACCGTACGAAGCCTTATACGGACGGAAGTGTAGATCGCCACTTTATTGGAATGAAGTTGGCGAAATGAAACTATTGGGTCCAGACTTGGTTCAGGACATGGTAGAAGCTGTTGATTTAATTCGACAGAGGATAAAGGAGGCACAAGATAGGCAAAAATCGTATGCCGACAAAAGACGCACAGATCTTCAGTTTGAGATTGGAGATTATGTGTTTCTCAAGGTTTCTCCTACAAAGGGAATTATACGATTTGGAAAACGAGGTAAGTTACGCCCTAGGTACATCGGGCCCTTCGAAATTCTCGAGAGAATAGGTCCCGTCGCTTATAAGTTAGCTCTACCACCTAACTTAACAGGTATTCACAATGTGTTCCATGTTTCTATGTTAAGAAAGTACGTGTTTGATCCTAAACACGTAATAAAATATGATGAGGTAATCCTAAGTCAGGACTTACAGTATGAGGAAAGACCGATAAGGATACTCGATCGCAAGGTACGAATTTTGAGGAACAAAGAAATTCCACAAGTTAAAGTACTTTGGAATCATCATGACCAAGAAGAGGCTACATGGGAGTTAGAGGAAAAGATAAGAGCCCAGTACCCCGACTTAGAATACCCAGGTACGTGAAATTTCGGGACGAAATTTTTATAAGGAGGGAGGGATGTAATATCCCAAATTGTCTTAGTAATTTAGTTAATTAAAATAAATCTTTTAGGGAAATTTAGAGATTTTAAGATATACTTATTGAATTATATTTTTCAAGTAATATATATATATATATATTATAGTTTATTAGTATATGTTGAATAAATTAGTTTGTCTAATATATATATATATATATATATATATATATATATATACACGTGTACATTATATTTTACATGCAATGTACATTAGTAGAAGTAAATATATTGACATATATATATGTACGTAAATGCATGCATGACATGCAAAATGTATAGATTATAAAAGTATTTTAAATATATAGCTATTATATACACTCCACGTATAGATTAACTTTAGGATAGTTACTATTATATATACATACGTGTCATTCTAATAGTAGTATAGCTTGGATGAATACGAAAAATAGGCTACAAACGTGTTAATCTAGACTAATGACTCGTCAAATTTTCATGCTTATAAATACTTGACGTGATACCTTCATTGTTCAGTAACTCTATACCTTCAGTCAAGCCACAATCTCCATATTATATATTCAGAATATTATTATAGTCAAATAAGTAAAAGTACTAGTAGTAGAAGCATCAATAGGTCACGACAGAAGAGGATCCATAACAGCTATAGATCAAGGGTTATTATCTTAGATTATCAGGTGGGGCTTTATTCTTGCAAATTATTATTTGAGTTAGTAAACTCTGATAAAATGGGATTATCCATGAAAATGTTTTAATGTGTTATTACATGTTTAATGCTCTTATAATGTATGCAATCGGGTCTTTCGGTTGGTCTCACACACTAACCGGGAGGCTGTGCGCACAGTTAGAAATCGTTGGGTTGATCACCAATTGATTCTAACTTCAAGGGGAGAATCTCTGGATAAAATATTCCATTGCCTCCAAACTATGGCTCCATCATGAAAAGGGATCCGGCTGTGGCAATGTCCCGGGATTAGTATAAGGGTAACAGGGTAATACACATGTGCGCACAATCATGAAAATCGATGTTTGGCATGCATGGAAGAAAATTTAATTTCAAAACCCTTCTATGTATACTTTATTATCATGGATATTCTTTTATGATAAAATGTTTTGGCACAAGTCCACTGGGTACATTAGTACTTAGCCCTGCAATTCCTTTCCAAATGTTTTGCAGATTAGGGAGCTGGTGGAGCAGACGAAGCTGGAGATGACTGTTGTTGTTGCTGTATAAAAGAATAAAGGCTTCCGCTACGCCTATAATAAAGTTCATCTCCCTATATATAATATCCTAAGTTAATTTCGTATTTTGATATAAAATCTCTACGTTCCTCTTACACCATTGATTATATATATATATATATATATATATATATATATATTACGGGTATTCAGACAAGTCGGCCAGCATGGGTTGTTTGGCTTAGCCAACCCATAGTTTGAGTTGTATGTCCCGATCCCGTATTTATTATTTATGTCTACGGGTATTCAGACATAGGCGGCCGGTACGAGTGGTATGGTTTTCTTATTACCTACCTCGTAGTTCGTGCTGTGCGTCCCGATCCCGTATTTAATTCTCTTAATAAATAATATTATATTATCCCAAGCCATGAGCCCCTTTCTATCCCCGTTTCTTAATTCCAACCCCTTGCCACGTCCCGGCACACGTGCTTTCTCTCGGGAACTGGGGCGTGACATTTATAAAGTATATTAACAATTATTTTTCTTAAACTATACCATCATTACGTCACCCACAGACACATTAGTGACGCAAGACACATTAAATATACTTACGGTAAGTTAGAGTAACATTCCTAATTGTGCAAGGTATATACGAAGATTAAAAAACATAATAATGTGACTTGTCGCTCATAAAAGGAGAGGCGCGTCATATTAACGTTTATATTTAAAAAGTTAACATTACATTTACTTTCATTTTATTATATTTTTTATTATTCACAAAAGGAATTCATCTCTTGCAAATTGCAAAAAAAAAAAAAAAAAAAAATGCACGAAGATCACCCAGTATCTTTTATTACTGAATTTGTGGATTAAGTAACTAACAAGAAAAAAAAAAAAAAAAAAAACGTCTAATTAACGTACAAACAAATACCCGTGTCATTTTGTATTAATTACAAAATTGCCATTAAAATTAATTTGAAATTGATTTATGAGTTCAAACTCCCTTTTTAATATATAGATAGATAGATTATTAAGAATATTTTAATTAAGAAGATTGCTCAATGTCAGATGAGTGGAAAGCTTATATAGTTTAAAATTAAACTCCACAAGCAAAACGAAACTTTAAAAAGGACTTCAATTTTTTTTATCAGAAATGCCCTATTGCCCACCAACGTGTTCAAATGTGACAACGATATATTTAAACACAACTACTATAGATATATATCTCAAGAATAAATGCTAAAAAAAAAATAAGCCCTAAAAAAATTAACTCTGAGGGGACGTTTATTTTGAAGGATGAAATTATTTAGGATTGGTAAATTTTGGAATAATAGATGGGATGAGATAAAATTAAAACAAACTTATCTATTTGGGTGAGATTCGTATCCATGATTAATACCAAATTAAGGGGTAATGTGTTAACTTATCAGGGGATATGCAATCCTACAAAGTAATATGAGAATAAGTTGGATAAAATCACACAGTCCATCTCAAAGTAAACTCCCCTACATGAAAAATATAACGACTCACTGCACATTCACGATAGAAATGTGCTCACGATGAACTGTAATGTTTTTATATTTCTAATATGAAAAACATTAGTGATTATTGATATTGAAGGAGAATATAATTCCATCTTGTAATATTACGGGTGGTTAGGTCTTATATTGTGATTTGCAAAACTATATAAAAGATACTCCGTATCATTTATATGAAGTGCGTTTTAATTCATTGATTATGATTACTTAAATATTTTAATGTGTATGAAACTCCTGCCCAAAATATTAAATAGTCCAATTTGTCCTGATCAAATTGCGTTATACGAGTCCGAGATTTATATATAAATAATATACTACTAACTCGTATTATTATTATTATTATTATTATTATTATTATTATTATTATTATTATTAGAAGTTTTGTATTTTTCGTAAAATTACAAAATGCTGAACGAAACAGACATATTTTGTTCGCGAGTAATTATTTTGTACCTTATGAATTCTTAATTTACACGTGGAATTCTTGACACTCTAAAAAGAAAACGACAAATATGAGATATAAATTTTGGCTGCGATTAATGTGGCAGCGGAAGCGTGGTGGGCCCATAACCCACAGGTCCCAGGTTCCAATTTGATGATAGGCCCCTCGATATCGTTGTCAACAGATGACGTTGGGTTGTTCACGCTATGCGTGAGGGGGGTGTGTTGAAATTGTCCCACATCGGTTGGAGATGGTTAATTGAACCACTTTATATGGTGAGGTAACTCCCTCCTTCATTAGGCCTTTTGAGAGGTAAATGGGCTCAATATTCCAATATATTTTAATGGGCAAACAGCACTACGAACGAGTAAGAAACATCCCCTCTCACCCAAAAAAAAAATAAAATTGTGCACGTGTTGCCCTAACGGTAGGGGGTTAGGTTTCGAGACCAAAGTCCCGAATTCGAGTGCCCGTGACACAGTATTTAAATTTCAGTTAATTATGTTATAAAAAAAACAAAAAGAAAGTATGTGCATATTTAAAATGTACATTTAATTTATTAAATACACTTTATAAAGTGGAATCCAACCTTCGCTGTATTTCTATTTATTACAAAAATTAAAAATCATATCGGAGTTTTGTGGATGAAATGAGTATGATTATTAGGGGTGTTCACAGTTTGGTTAAAACCGTAAATCGAACTAGACCAAATCAAATTATACGGGTTGATTTGGTTTACGGTTTGAAAAAATAAGGTTTGGATATTTATTTTCAAAAATTATGATTTACGGTTTATGTTTGGTTCTTAAGAAAATATAAACCAAACCAAACCATAAACCGTACAACCGTAATAATAATAATAATAATAATAATAATAATAATAATAATAATAATAATAATAATAATAATAATAATAATAATAATAATAATAACAAACACTAGTACCAATTACGGAGTATTATTTTTGACATATTACGGTGTTCTATTTACCAACATTGGGTGTTGAGAAATATTAATTAAAGAAAAATAAGATAATACAGTTTAATCTAATTTTTTTTGTATAAAATAGTATTTTCAACTATTTGGAGGTTCTTATTTGTTTTCGCTATTAAGTATATTTTATAAATTTTATTTAAATTCTTAATTGTTTACTTTTTAAAGTAAATATTAGATTGTAGTAGTTCATAATTTTCATTGTATTAAAAATCATAATTCATCATTTTCCTATTTGAAATTTAAGTACAAATACGTTTTATGTAATAAAGAAGCAAATGAAAAATATGTAAACCGTAAATCGAACAGCACCAAACCATAATAAAGAAGCAAATGAAAAATATGTAAACCGTAAATCGAACCGCACCAAACCACACTAATATGGTTTAGTTTGGATTGGTTTTAGTGCTAGTATAGTTTGATTTGGTTTCAAATAATTACCAAACCATATTTTATGATTTGGTTTGGTTTTGATATCAAACCGCATCGAACTAGACCATGTACACCCCTAATGATTATCATTTATCAAACGGCAGTGAATTTCATCTTCAAGGAGAATGTTCCTTAATCAGATCTCGAGCATATATGATTATTTTCTATGGAGAGTTCGTTTTTTATAATTAATACTAAGTTTTTTTTTTGTTTTTTGTTTTTCTTCCCCTGACAAAATACTAGTTCAGTTTAGAATAATCAATTAACTATAAGCCTAGCACTTAAATAATAGCCCTTTTTTTTTGTTTTATTGTTTTCGTTTTATTATGCATATTTTAATTTTCGTGATTGGAGATGGGGTCGCAATCATCAATTGAATTGACCACAAAATGGATTATATATTGATTTTGGGATATAAATAGACAACTTCTTCTTGTCTTTATTATTAACTTTGCAACATGCAACCGATATAATTTATTTTCGAAAAAAATGATACATCAACAGAAATATATAAACGTCCCAATATATTTGGAACGGAAATAGTATAATTTTTTTTTTTTTTTGATAACATCAACATAATTTATCATTACCTATCGTGGTCAATGTTCATGTGTGAAAATGTGAATATTGTTTCAATGAATTCAGAACGTGTACGAAAAAACTATTCGCACGTGCAAATCACAAATACTATAGGAAATAAAATGTACATAGCACCTTTTAATTAAAGAGACGTTGATGATCAATAATAATTCACTTTCTAATTATGTTGAGATTAGAATGGATTGCTTATCAATTACACCGAAAAACGTTTTTTTGGTTTATGTGAAAAATGAAAGAAGAATATCTTCTTATTTAATACTTCATCCGTCCATAATATTTATACACATAATTTTTCGGCACGAATTTTAATATTTGTATTGAGTGGATGTGCAAATGATAAGGTCCCACTTTTTGTAGTGTACATATATTGAAGTGAATTGAATGTTAAGTGTATTTTAGTTGACTTTTAAAGATAGAAAATGAATGATGGAGATGATATACAAGTCCAAAAATAGGTTGTGCACAAATATTGTGTGTGGACGAAAAAGAAAAATTGTGCATAAATTGTGAATCATGTTTTTATCCCATCTATAAATCTTGTTGAAAATAGAAATTCTACCATAGATGAATTGCGGAGAAATTATTCACGGAGAAAGAAAGAAAGTAGTGGAGGAGAAGAATTGAAAATTGGGGATTTTCTCATTAGACTACATTGTGGAAAAGTTGTTGTCCACAAAATACAAGGAAAGTAGCTATTTATACTAAAACTAAAAACGTGCTATCGAACCTAAACAACTACTACTCTACTAGCAACTATTCTATAAATTAAAAACAACTTATGTATTCTTCATCTTCAATACTCCCCCTCAAGATGGGAGCAAAAGAATTGGCTACCATCTTGAACAACACAGCAACAAGCTCAAAGATATGCACAGCTTCACAAAAAAATTCGAACAAGAACACTGATTTGAATCTCAATCATCGAATCGTCAAAGATGAAACCTGTGAATGAACATTGACCTGAACAACAAGAGCAGGCTAAAAGATAATTCAACAAAGAGTGATGTAGAAAGTCATAACTACAACTAATAATCAAGGCTGATTGTGCTCATCATTTGAACCAATTATCACCACAAATGAATATCACATAACTAAACCAACAAGGCCACAATCTGCACTCCCCCTCACTATGAGAGCCATATAACTAGAGATCATAGCAAACAACTTTCAGAAAACATTAGCACAAGGTATTACACTTGAAACTTTGCAGCATATAGACTTGAAATAGAACCAGTAACTATAAAATCAGCAACATAGATGCTGAAACAAACTCCAAATCATTTGGAGACCAGAAAGATTTCATCCAAAGTGAAATGACGACGGAAAAGAACCTAAGATCGAATCGATCGAAAGAGACAGAGAGGAAAACTGAGAATCAACTCATTCATGTGAGTGATAGAAAATCTGCAGAAAATATGTAGCAGAGAGAGAATAAATCTCATCTCAAATAGGGACAGAAGACAGAATAAGAGAGACTTTAAATCTAGATATTGATAATCTTAGATTAGAGAAGAGAGAGAGATCGCAACTCGCGATTTGAAGAACAAACTGAGAAAGAGAAGCTTAGATTATCACATGAGATCTAACCAAAACACCAATCAATCATAGATTGGGAACTCGAATTTGAAAGAGTGAAATAGCAACACATGATTTGAGAAATCTCTGAGAAAGAGAACCAATCATAGGTTGAAATAGTAAGAGAAACTCGATCTAGATCTTAGATCAGAGAAAGACCATCCGAAACCAATGGCTCGAAGAGAATAAACATCAAACTGATTGAATCAGGAAGAAAAATAGAGTCGCAACTCGCGAACTCATGACAAGAGATAAATCGAAATTTGCAACACGCAAAATCGAAGATAGAGAGATGAGAAAAACTGTTGGGGTTGTTGTGTATAGCTAAAGCAAAAACGTGTTTTAGTATATACGACATGTATTCCACTGGTAACAATCACCTATCTGAATAAATATATTAATAAGAATAAGCCATATATCTCATGTTTTAGAACACGTGGACGGCTCGGGTGTCAGGGAGATCACGCAGCGTTCGATAATAATTATGAGATATAAACAGTGTCACAGTCGAGATAGCTTGGGAAAACTATCGATTTAGACTGCAACATAACGGTAGTGGCGGGTCTCAGTCGCTAGTTATATTGGTACGGTGGAACGTATTGACAGGATCGAGTGAGATAAGGTTCTTCTGATACTGACCCTAGCAATAGGTGAAGAACTAGAGATCTCGGGATTTAGAGAAATGATCTTAATCTCAATATGCTATTAGAGATATATGTGTTGTTCACTGTTACTTTGACTTGTATAGCTAAGGGTCTATCGCAGCATCCCTGATGACTTGCATCTTGGGTAACATGAGGGCACATAGTATGTCTAATTAGTTATATCGAGACACCGTGTCCGCATCAGGTTGAGAGATATCCCCTCAGGGAGTTCACAAGGTTTATTATACAAAGTCATGCATGCTGATTAAGTCCAGGTATAATAATAAGGGGTGAACGGGTACTACTTGAGAAAAATAAGATATTAATTAATTATGAGCAGTCAGAGGAGCTCTAATTAATTAATGGATATCGGAGTCATTAAACACGGGGATAGCTCTAAATAAAGTATCAGCCCCAATCTACAAATTGGGACAAAGCGGTGATTCAATTGTGATTCTTTAGTGGAATGCGTCACAGCTCTAATGAAATAAATGTTCTGGGTTTACCATGGTTATTTCATTGGGTAAGGCTAAACTCTGTCTGGTACATAGATCCCTGGGGTGGCCCAATAACTCTTTAGGAAAGGAATTCAAGGTATTATTGAGGGATATCAGTTTTGGACTGAAAAGAGGCATTATGGGCCTGAGCCCAGTAATGTGGCGCCTACTGTAGTGTAGGGGACGCCAGTTTTTCCCTTCTGGTGTCCATCTGATCTCAATAATTGCACTCTGGTTAATTATATAATTATGAAATAAATTAATATCTAATTAATTAATATTTATTCTTAATTAAGGATTTAGATAATTAATATAATAATTATATATTATTTTCTGTATAATAATTAGGATTAATTCTAATTATATTTAATTAGAATTTATTCCAGTAATTATTAACTAAACCGGGCTTTAATTAAATTAAAGCCCGTGACTTAGTGGACAAGGAAAGTGGCGCCTCCTCCTCATTATAAATAAGGAGAAGGAGATTCTCAAAACCTAAGCTGAAGCAAAGGAGAGACGCCATTCTACAGAGGGAGAGTTCCGGTTCCAAAGTTCCTAGACGCCCACACAGTCAAAGAACTTCGAGGAAAGGGATCACACCTCAGTAATCTAGACCTGTAGATTACTCTGTCAGCACAGATATGAGGTATAATGTTCTAAACTCGATTATATGATTTAGTTGCATTTAAATTATCACATCCAATTCGAAGATCTAGTGGGAAAAAGGAATGCTTTCAAGCAGCAGTTCCATCAAAAACATAATTTGCAAATCAAAAATTTAAAATCAGAGATAGAAGATCCACTCGGATCTGTAGAAGAGAACAAACATCGCAACTTGCGATTGAGAAAGTTTCATATCTTCAGACAGAAAATAACTAATTGAAAGAGAATACAACTCACCAATTAGTTGAAGAGAAACGATTGAACATCAAATTGATAGATAACAAAAGCTAAATCAAAACTCCTAATACTCATCTAGCACAACAAACTCAACAATCGACCATGGGAGGATGCAGAGATAGAAATCAGAGAGAGAAGAGAAATCGGAACTTGCAATTTGCAGATGATGAATCACATAGATCCAGAGACAAACGAGCTTAGATTTCACATAATCACATGGATTCATAGAAAGAGAAAAAAGATCGAAACCTTAAACCATAGAAACAACAATATCGCAACTCGCGATTACAACCGGAGAAATAGATAAAAACAAAACTGAGAAGACGGAGAGGAAACCTGATGGAGAAATTGATGAAAGAACACAGCGGGCAACCTGGCTTTGAGACTACTTCCATCCACAACCTTCCACAACCCAACCTATAAATAAAATTGTAATTTATCTCTCTTCCACCTATACAATTCACAACTCAACCCAATTTCACAACCTATACACCCCATCCATGACCCAACCTAACATAATTATAATTTATTTTACATATTATTTTTGGATATTATGAATTTTATATAATTAACTTTTATTATATTTAAAATTATAATATTATAATAATTTTTTAAATTAAAATTATACATATATCATGCCAAAATATTAATTTTTTAAATTATATTTTTAAAAGCTTCAAATTGAATAAGAAAATTAATATTACAAGAGATATAATACGAAGTACAATAGAACAATCAAATTATAAATATTTGATTTAAATACAAAATTATAATTACTAAAAGCAAATTACATAGTTAATTACCACTGCCTAATTTTTGCCATATATGCTCAATTAAATCGTCTTTAAGAGCTTCATGACTTTCTATGTTTCGAAGTTGTGCCCTATTAGTCATGTAAGATGACAAACTTGCAATTCTTGCGGTCGAGTATTGAAAAGGTTGATCATCTTCTTCTTGTACTCTTGAGTCCGCAAAAAATTCCGTTAGATCATAATAGTTCAGATATGTGTGACACTCATCCTGTACTATCATATTATGAATGATTATACAAGCAATCATAATTCTTCCGATAAAAAATCTATCCCATAGAAGACAAGGTCGTCGAAGAAATACAAAACGAGCTTGTAGCATACCGAATGCGCATTCGACATCTTTCCTAATAGACTCTTGATGTTGAGCAAATAACTTATGTTTGCGAAGCTGTGGAGCAATAATTGACTTGACAAATGCAGCCTATGCAGGATATATGCCATTAGTAAGATAATATGATCGATCATAATTTCGACCATTCACGACAAAATTAATCTTTGGTGCACGACCATGCAAGACATCATCAAAAACTGGAGATTGATGGAGAACATTAATGTCATTGAGAGTACCTGGTGTTTCGAAAAAAGCATGCCATATCCATAAATCGTAGGATGCAACAGCTTCCAAAATTATTGTTGGTTTTCCACTTCTTCCTGCATATTGACCTGCCCAAGCTGTAGGACAATTTTTCCATTCCCAGTGCATGCAATCAATACTGCCTATCATGCCTGGAAAACCACATTGTTCTCCAACATAGAGTAGTCTTGCCAAATCTTGCTGATTAGGCTTTCAGAGGTATTCGTCACCAAAGCAGGAAATGACACCATCTACGAACCTTTGAAGAGATTCCCTCGCAACAGTTTCACTTATTCACAAGTATTCATCGACGGCATCAGTTGATGTCCCATATGCCAGTACTCTCATGGCTGTAGTACATTTCTGCAATGGTGCAAGACTTAGTCTATCGGTGGCATCATGCCTTTGCTGGAAATATTCATCATTGGTAGTAACAGCCTCAACTATACGAAGAAATAATGCCTTCTGCATTCGAAATCTGTGCCAGAATATTTGAGGACTATAAGTCGGGCTTTTGACAAAATAGTCATTCATCAAACGCTCTTCCCCAATCTCGCGTTGTTGCTCACAGTTTCTTCTCCGTACTCTGGGGGATGGATCGCCAATTCCGAGGCTAGAATAGTTTATTAACATATTCTCAATGATTTGATCGATTTGACGATTTTCGTTAGCAGTTCGTTCTTCAAGTCGATTGAGTGAATCTGAACTTGAATCCAAATCTAACGGAAATTCATCATTTTGAGACATTTTGCAAAGGGAATTATGTAAATGGTTGAGAGCAAATAAGAAATTGGTAACACGAATGAATTTTGCGTATTCATCATCACTAGGTAACAACAATATATAGGTGTAAAAAAAAATATAAAAAAAAAAAAAAGAAAAAAAAAAGCCCACTTAAAAATGAATAGACAACTCATGAGCTCAACTTTTGATAAAATGCATCCATTAGCATTTGTCGACAAAATTTCATGCATTGTCTGCATGATTGTACAAATTCAAAGTGAAATTCAGATTCAAATTCACAGTCAAATTGAAATTGAAATTCAAAAAATTCACATTCTAATTGTAAGTGAAATTGAAATTCTAATTCAAATTGTAATTAAAATTGAAATTAAAATTAAAATTCATAATCAAATTGTAAATGTTATTCTAATTGTAATTGAAATTCAAACTCTCATTCAAATGAAAATTGAAATTGAAATTGAAATTAAAATTCAGATTCAAATCCAAATTCGAATTCACATTGTAATTGAAATTTAAATTTATATTCAAATACAAATTCGAATTCACATTGTAATTGAAATTCACATTCAAATTCAAATTCAAATTCAAATTCTAATTGTAATTGAAATTCTAATTCTAATTCAAATGAATATTGAAATTGAAATTAAAATTTAGATTCAAATTCAAATTTAAATTCGATAACAACTTCGATAACACATTAATATTACACAATTGAAATTGAAATAACCTACTAATATTACATAATTGAAATTGAAATAACACACTAATATTACGTAGTTAAAATTGAAATAACACACTACTATTACATTATTGAAATTGAAATAACACACTAATATTACAAAGATTACTCGCACATCTACGAACTAACTTAAATGCAACAACAAATTACTGTCCCTTGCCAAATAAAGAAGTTATGAGTTGATCTTTCAATTCCTCCTCTGCTTGGGTTAACTGCGGTTTGTTGATTAGTGAAAACACCAACATTTGATTCATTTTAACATTATTCCTTTCCATCTTTTCACGCTCCACATCCAGTCTCTTTAGATTTGTTTCATTTTCGAGTTCTCTAGTTAGTGCTAATTTTGAAATTGAAGCAGAAATTTCAGAAGATGGTGATGCCATACCTTTTCCTTTTATTTTTGCCTTATCTTTGTCTGTAGGTCGAGAAATAGTTGAACATCCTGAACCTGGAGTATCGGGATCATTAGGAATTGCATAGTCCCCATCTTCAGATGTTCTTGATCTTTTAGAACTACCACCACTTTCTTCATTACTTTCGTCAACGGGTTCAGAACGAACATGTTTTTCACCAAATTCTTAAAATGCGACATCCCATTTCGGGTGCTTGCACATAACTTTGTTAAAAACAGCTAAATCATAAAACTTATTACCTTGACTCGCTTCATATATTACGTGAGCATCTTTCTCCAGATCTATTTGGCTCACTCCACTCCGCTTTCCACGAATTGCTTCCCTGCAAGCTGCAACCCACTTACTCCCATTTTCAGAAAGTCTTTTCCAACGGCCTTTCATTTGATCCTAGTTTCTCTCCCCTATTTCTTTATTGTTTTCTGCTCGAGTTGCGTCATATAGTTTCTCTATTTTGTTCCACATTGCTAAACCCTTTTGATTTTTCCCACGAGCTTTATTTTCACTGACAAAACACAGCTGACATTAGAGCTTCATCTTTGCTCACACGCCAAGCAGTTTTTTGAATATATTTTTTTTTTTGGTTCAACTTCATCGGATGCAGAAATATCATCTTGATTCGGCAAAAACTCAGTATTATGATAATATGGAGAGTTTTGTTGAGGTTGAAAATTTGGATAGTTTTGGGAGTTAACAAAAAGCTGGGAGTATGGATAATGTTGAGAATTTGGATAATTCTGGGGATATGGATAATCTTGAGAGTTTGGATAATTCTGAGATTTTGAAAATTCTTGAGAGTTTGGTACATTTTGGGAGTTTGGATAATTCTGGGTGTGTGGATCATTTTGAGAGTTTAAGAAATTATTTGGGTGTGTCAAAAAATATATATATATTTGGGTAATTTGGATCCATATTTACAAGGATTGTAAATTATAATCTCTAAATAAACAACCAAGTAATAGAAAAAAGATGAGAAAAGAGAATTTTTTTTGTGCTTGAAACTATACAATATTGGTCTCTATTTATAGAAAATTTTAAAACTAAAATTATGGTATAATTTTTATTTTTTCTAATATATATTTATCTACAATATTAGAATGATAAGATTTATCTAAATAAAATCTTCCGGACCAATAATAATATGACACTTGGCATTATGGGAATGGATGCACCAAGTCACGACTTAAGTCGATGTAGCGACTCCGACGTGATATAATATCCATTTTCCATTTTCTTTTTTAATCTTCACTTTTGTCCTTTTCCTTACGACCCTCCCATATTGTCACCGATGGGAGTAGTCGGATACCATGTTGAAAATAAAAATTCTACCATAGATGAATTGCAAAGAAATTATTCACAGAGTAAGAGAGAAAGTAGCAGAGGAGAAGAATTGAAAATTGGGGGTTTCTCATTAGACTACATTGTGGAAAAGTTTGTCCACAAAATATAAGGAAAGTAGCTATTTATATTAAAACTAAAAATGTGCTATCAAAACTAAACAACTACTACTCTACTAGCAACTATTCTATAAATCAAAAACAACTTATGTATTCTTCATCTTCAATAAATCTCTCATATTTTTCTCTTGTATAATAAGTAGAACTCAGTGTAAACTTTTTTTTTCCTTCTTCCGCCTCTCTGCATCTTCCCCTAATTCTATGTGAATTCAACATATTCAACAGTTTCTTGGGAATTTTATGCTACATCAATCTTTACTTCAATAAAATAAAGACAAAGACTTGCATGAGGCCGGCTGCATAATGTGGTAAGGCCTTAAAAGCTAATAAATTAATTGGCTCAATACATTACTTGTATTATACTATTTAGAGAGAGTAAAAGTTATACTAACAAACAACGAGATCTACAATTATATACTCCCTCCGTCCACACTCTGTTGGCCAAGTTGACTTTTTAACTTCTTTTTTTTGAAAGTTTGTGATGATAAATTTTAAATTGTATTTTTGGAGTTTATTTTTTTTTAAAGGTATTACGAGTGTTGTAGTACCCTGTAAAAAAACTAAACTCCAAAAATACAATTTAAAATCCATCATCACAAAGCTCCAAAATCATCTTTAAATTATTTTTAACCAATAGATCGTGGACAGAGAGAGTATTATCTATACTTATTAAAAAGAGCCTTAAGTACTTAATGTAGATTGTCTATTATATCTTTGTAGTAGTGTTTTAAATTTAAGGACAATTATGTAATACTATATTATACATTTAAATATAGTGTATATATGTATAAATTTAAGTATGGTATTTACCTTATTTATTATTTTAGTTTGATTTTTTTTTTTATAGATGGTAAGTATATAGGAGTATGTAATATGAAGACTTCCAACTCCCCCACAATATTAAATTTACTTTAGCAACAAAAAGAAAATATAAAATATAGTTGCTCAACATTGACTGGATATGTGTGATTGTGATAATTTACACTCCCACAATATTAAATTTACTTTAGCAACAAAAAGAAAATGTAAAATATAGTTGCTCAACATTGACTGGATATGTGTGATTGTGATAATTTACACTGTATATGTTATCAAATACTATTATGTTAGGTTGAATGTTATATAATTTCTATCATTCATAATATGTTAACTGTTTGGTGGGATATATCAAAATCGTATAATAGTGTAATTTCAAAAGTGTCTTTCAAGTTAAGAGGTCTCAATTGTATATAGTTAGCCCCAATTTATATAGGGTCTTCACTTTCTTAGCAAACAAGATATTGATCTATCAATCTATCCCTCTCTTTAAGAAAATAATGAAATTGATTAGGAAGAATGTTATATGTACAATTGAATAGTTACAAGATATATATAATTATATATTGTAGTATATGCAATCTAAAATAGCATAACATGCGTAATGATATGTGTCAATCCCCTAACATAGGCATTATGGATAAGTAAAAGTTTAAAATAACCACTAATAGCTAAAAGGTATAATAATAGGCCTATTTTGCATTTAGTAACAAATTTGCCCTTGTTATTATACTCCCTCCGGTCCTAGGCTATTGACTCAATTTTTGAATATATGCGAGGTATAAAATATTCAAATGATTCAATAGTCTGAGACGGGAGGGAGTACATTTTAGTTATTAGTGGCTATTTTAAACTTTTACTTATTTATAATGGCTATTTTAGTCGCTTTCTCTAATGATTATATATTTTAAATTGAATCATAAGCATATAATGAGTGTCTATTATTTAAGATAACAAGTGTATAATAATAAAAAATATACGTATACCATTATAGTTTAATTGTAAACAAAATAAATGAATTGTAATATAAAGAACATATATTTTACTATGTCAACAAATAAGTAAATCAATCATTTAACTTTGTTGTTTTTGAAGTTTCAAAACACGTTATATCTATTCAAATCATAATACGGAATACAATAATTAAAATTATTCAGTCTACGTGCGAATGCACGTTATATTTTCTAGTTTACTCTAAATGACAATAGGTTTACATAACTTTTATATTATGCATATACTACTATTTTATTTACTTTGTAGGAAATTAATAGATAAAATATAAAATGTCTAAATTGTTTTTTTTCTTTCTTTTTAATTGGGTTAAGCACACGTTTTAAAGCAAGGAAGAAACTAACGGCCGTTCAATTTTTAATTGATAGCGACATAAGCACGTGGGTAAGCTGTCTGTTAACACGCAATTCATATGGAAAATTTGTAATGTTTTCAGAGAAATACTACCATTTCATACCCCCAATATTTACACTTCACAATTCAGGCACAACATTTTTTTAGACATGATATAAGACCCAAAATTAAAGTGAAAAAGAGAAAAGAAAAGATTGATAAAATGGTTGAGCAGTTGAGAAAATGTGCTGAGTCAGCAACTTCAAATTAGTTGAGAGAGGAATAATGATGATCATCTTATTGGTAATAATGCTCAAGAATTTGTAACTCTGCAACTTCGCATTATCCTATTCCTTGCCCAACTTCCCTGTGCAGATAAGATTTACATCAATGGTTTTGATCACAGGGCAAAACAGTGGATATATACAGAAATTAATTGTCTAGAGCAGAATATGACTTAATAAAACCAAGCCAATAATACATACATTTACAAACATTCAAGCCAAGGTTAACTAGACTCATCACCATACATAAAAAAATTTATATGATTCAACTAAAACAAAAGACCCTCCCTACATACTAAGATATTGATAGTGGAAAAAACAATGGTACTATTTTCAAAATTCTTAAACATATTTTTCAAAATACTCATCTAGACATGTTATATTGAGAGAAAGAAAATGAGTTGTCATTTGGATATGGAGAAGCAAACGTGTTACTGTAAAAGCGTGCTTCTAACTGTTGCAATACTCGTGTAGTGTTATTTATTTGTGTTACCACCAAAGAATCAGAATAGAGACAATGCATAATCAGATGGAAATTTCAAAAAGAATACCTCAAGAAGAAAAATTACGATGCCAGATTTGCTAATGAACATCCTAATGCATCTGAATAAGATTCGAAACTGATTTTCTATCTGGCATGCTAGGTATGGCACCCTTTACTTGAACACAAAGTGAAGCAGCAGCAGCTGAAAAATCATCGAATATCTTGTCAGACTGTGCTTTCATTTCACTGAGAAAGAGTAGAAAGGTATACGCCAAACTTACCAGCAAATTTGAGGCATTCTTTCTTGGGATTTCCCTCTACAAGGGCCACAGCAAAAGCCGCGGTGAAAGTATCACCTGCTCCTGTGGTATCAACCACTTTTGGAGCTGATATGATACCTTGTTTGATCAGTTCCTCTCCTTCTGTGAAAAGAACAGAACCTTTGGCTCCGAGTTTTACAAGAACTTGCTTGACACCCTGCAAAAAAAGGGAACCATTCATTTTTAATCCAATCCAGTTGGATATCAGTCCATAGTCGGTCGAGTAATCTCTTATCTTTATAGAAAGGATGTTTGCTGATGACAACATTAATATTTAACAGGTTCATATGTTTTTTAACGGTTACATAAGCTTATTTTCGAAGTGCTAACACTAAATAATGTGGTTCAACATACAGAAAATGCATGATCTGAAATGGAAACTAATTTTTGATAGAAAGACAGGCAACAATCAAAATCCATGTGATGAGAGAGGAGTTGGAAATGCAACAATGCTGAAAAGAAATCGAAGGAATGTTGGAGAAGTTCTAATACAGAGTAGGCCAATCAACTAAGAAACTATCAAAATAGTAATATAAGCATCTTCATCGCTCTGCCTCTCAATATATCTTCACACAGCTGGGGATGTGAGTACAAAGAATAAACGTCGGAAATCAGATAAACTAACCATTTTGTGGCATTTTTCGACAGCTTGGCTAATTTGTTCAAAATTTTCTGTGGGCATATTTGTTAGACGAGCAAGCTCAGTTTCATTTGGGCTTAAAATATCAACAAACTCAAGTAGTTCCGGAGGGATTGGTGCATCCACTCCCCCCGCATCCAAGATGACTGGAACACCCGAACTGTGTGCAGCCTGAATGCATGAGAAAGATCACACAAGCATATTGTTAGAGTTCTAGAAAGAAATGCATATATTTCTTTTTTTAACTAATTACATACAACATTCAATAGACCAAACATGAGTACATGTAAGCAGATTTGCTTAAACAAATCGCCAATGGCAGAAAACAACCTTCAGGCCTGGCTTATCAAAGTCATTACACCCGATGTATTTGATAGCAACAAATGATTTTCTTAATATTTGTGTTGAGCATCTCTGCGCCAAATACATTATACTTGTGTTCAGCTCCAAAACTGCACATATTCGTTCTAATCTACAGAACTGACATCTGAAGATTAGGGAATTCTAGTTTCTACTTGGTCTCAGGAAATGCTGTGCAACAGTTACGAGTCTAAGTCTAAAAGTCTAAGGATATAATAACACCCCAACAAGTCTAAGACTATGTCCAAATACAAAATTTTCTTGGAATCTTACACTACTCTAAGTCTAAGGATATAATCACACCCCAACAGTTACAAGTTACAGCCATTCTTGAGTTGAGCTTCATGCGCATCTAATCAAAGTCTTTGATCCCATGGGGTCAAAATTCATTAACAGACCACAAATGATAGACAGATAAGCTGCCCAATGCAGCTTGTAATAATTTGGGCACACACTCAACAAGAAAATTCATTAGTTGCAGCCCTCTTTTTCCTTCAGCATCTCTCTGCATATTTTAACTTTTGTATTGAATCCTTCTTGAAAGCCCATGGCCATCCATGGCTATAGCTGAAAGAAATTTCTATATCCCATTACATCACTCTAATAAAATCTTCAAGCAATAAAGAAGCCCAATCCACTTACTATCTCAAAACATTTCATGTATAAAGTAAGAGTTAAGAATATGTTAAAATAACATATCAGAAATTCCACACAACACTTACATAAGAGGCAAAATCCATAAACGGAAACGCAATGGGATAGCACTCTTATAAGTTGTTTGCTATAAATCCAAGATCTATACAAGTTTTATACTATAAGCTTACCTAAGAAAATAAGAAACAAGAAAAGGACCCTATTTCTGAAATCATCATTAATGGATGAATAACTGAGTGCAATAAAAAGCCCAAGATCTCACCTTTGCAACCTGGATATTTACTGAATCCGGAATTTCTCTCTGAAGCAAAACAATCCCAGCATTCTTCACCACCTCCAAATCCTCCGGCGGCAAACTCTCCGGCCACCCAGCCATATTAGCACCTCCAACAATAATGATAGAGTTCTGCCCATCAGACTGCAGCATCACCACCGCATGCCCAGTCGGAGCGCCGGCCACCGTGGTCAACCGATCGAGAACCACCCCGCCGCCCTCCAGCGCCTCCGTGATCAGCCTCCCATGGGCATCCTCCCCCACCTGCCCCACGAAGTAAGTCGGGTAGGCCAATCTTCCGCCGCACACCGCCTGATTGGCCCCCTTACCGCCGGCAAGAGTCTGCCCTGTCCTGGCGGAAACGGTCTCGCCCTCCTTGGGCAGGCGGTCGATCTCGACGTAAATGTCGGCGTTGGCGGAGCCCACCACCACCAGCGGCGGCGTGCTGTCCCTGGACGAGTCCAAGGCGAAGCAGGAAAAGGGCATCGGCTTTCTCGGAAGAGGGGGGAGGAAAGTGGCGGAGGGGAAGGATTGGTTCTGGAGCGTGGGGTTGCCGCGGAGATGGGGTTGATGCCATGGATTCGTGGATGAGAGAGGTGAAAAAGCTCCCATGAATGTTGAGAGGAGAAGCGCGATTGATTTTGATTTTGATTTTGATTTTGTGGAGTTCGCTCTTCTTGTTCTTCGTCTGTGTGTGTTGGACTGAATAACTGGAGTTGAGTTACGTTGATATCGACGGATGCTGCCACGCTGGCATTTTATACTACTTCATCCCATTATACTTGGCCACTTTCATTTAATTGACATTTCGCGTGTGTATTTCTACCGAAACCTATTACGGGTTTTAAAATATAATTTTGAAGTATCGTTTTTTTTACGGGATACTATGCTCAAAAAAACGATACTTCAAAATTATATTTTAAAACCCGTACTAGGTTTCAGTGGAAATACGTGCGCGAAATGTCAATTAAATGAAAGTGACTAAGTATAATGGGATGGAGTAGTATTTTTTTTTGAGGGGCACGCTGACAATGTGTGTTTATCTGAAATTGGGGAAATTCTTGTATTTGTTTAATTAATTATTGTTATTTACATAATTTTATAAGTTTTACTTTAAACTATCATAATATCTTTCTTTTTTTCTTTTTTTTATCGAACAAAATTTTATTTCCACCAAACAAAGGCACAGCAGTGCCAACAAGATCATAATTTGTTTATATGAAATTAAAAATTTATGATTATGATTAGGGATGTCAATCTAACCGAAACTCGCAGGTCGGTCCGAATAACCCGATAAAAAACAGGGTTAGAGTCGACTTTTTTCAACCCGTATTCATTTTTGGGCTATCCGGGTTGACCCTTGGCCTGCTGGGTTGCTCCAGATCATGCTGTCGGGCAGTAGTTTTTGTTTTTTTTTTTGTTTTTTTACAAAATTATCCCATTATTATTATTTTTTGAAAACAATTATCCCATTATTATTAAGTTAAGAAAATTGTACTAACATATACTCCATCGGTCTCATTTCAATTATCTTATTTTATTATTTTATACCTCACATATATTAAAATATGGGACGGTTGATTTTGCATGGAGGGAGTAAGAAGTAAGAAACAGTCATGAGCTTCATTGGTCATGGCGAAATTATCTCATCATTACTATAGACGGAGCCACATACCGGGCTCGACTAGGCGGTCGTCCGGGTAAATTTTATTTTTTTGAATAATATATAGTGTTACTTTTTATTTTTGTAATTTTTTGTCCACCCAGTTATTATATTTTAGTCTTTTTATAATTGAGTTTCTTTCTCATTCTATATGTTATCTAATTTTTTACCCCCATATAAAATCTCATCCGACCATATACCATATGCCATATACAATGTCCTGGCTCCATCCATGATCATTACGGAACGCAGCAAGCCGCCAACGATGTTTACTTCATCAATAATATATTAGACACTGTGTTTCTAGCTTAATTATATA
The DNA here is from genome assembly GCA_001642375.2 of Mentha longifolia. Taxonomy (NCBI): domain Eukaryota; kingdom Viridiplantae; phylum Streptophyta; class Magnoliopsida; order Lamiales; family Lamiaceae; genus Mentha; species Mentha longifolia. The sequence goes on along the minus strand of CM038119.1, from coordinate 14,589,812 downwards.
GGACCAGATTTATCCAGATATCAATGATTTGGATGAGAATTCGGTTCAGAGCTTGGATGAATGGGCTGAATTCATATTTTGAGGGCAAAAATTGACGGAATGCAGATTTTGCGCTATTACCTTCTTTTAATTCTTTTTTTTATTTTTTATAATGCGTATCTTGAGTATTCCTAGTATGATAGTGATAGTTATTCACAAATTGCAATGGAAGAGAGATTTATGTATTTCATTATAATTGTAATGTGCATTGCAATATTGGCTATCAAGTGTTTGTTAAAAATTTAAAATACCAACACGAAAATAATAATGTATTTTTTTTTTTTTATAGATTTTCTAGCCCGTAGAAAAATCAACTAGGTTGAACACATACCGAATAACCCGCTGCTCGACAAGGTTGGCCCAGGTTAGCCGATCGACATCCCTAATTCTGATATTGAATTCAAAGCTTTTTGTCGCGATCTTTAATCTAAATTGCTACAATGAAGAAATTTAAGAAAATTGAAATTTTGAAATAAATAAAGTTAGAAAAAAGGGTTAATTTGTTACAAATATACGAACTATACATGAATTTTGATTTTTCCATAAAAAATAAAAATTTGGTAGAAATATTTTTTTTAATTGTTCTATAATTTTTCCAAATTACATTTCCAACCAAAATTGAAAGGGTCGTAAAACTCCTGATCAACGTTTGATCTGTACTCGTCCTCCTCCGGCGTATCGCATGATGCGTTGCTCTCTATGTCATGGCACATCTTAATTTCCTCGCCGGTGATCATGGCCGTTTGTGGTGATTCTTGCAGAGATGACACCGCCGTCTCAATAAAATTATAATCGGTCTATAAAAAAAAGACGGGAAAGAATGACAGAACTTTGAATCACAAATTGGGCGCCGTCAGTTAAAAAACACAATCTAAACACGTGGTAGGCCGGCCAACTCGATATTGATTCATAAAAAAAATAAGCCACATTAGCAAATATCATATGCCACGTCACTTTCAATTTTGGCCTAAATATTTTGATTTTTTTTAAAAAGAACCAAAATTCATATATAATTTGTGTATTATAACAAATTAACCTAAAGAAAATAATGACACAAGTTTTTTTTTTTTTTTCCCAAAAAACTGCAGATATGTTTGATTGTCTGAGTGTTTTGTTTTTTGTTATTTGTGTTTAATAATGAATGAGATAGGGTTTAAACTACTGTACGTATAAATCTGTGAGGGATCTGTTCCAATCCGTTTTGTGGTAAACCGAGTCACCACGTCTGCCCATGCTGACGTGGACAAAAAAGCCTTCAGTCCTATATGGATGGTTCTCAAACGCCACCTGTCCAGGAAGAATCCAGTAATGCTTGTATCACTGCGCCAAGCCTGCTTGTCCAATCAGAGGCCGACATCTGGACAAAACGATGGAGAGTGAATGGATGAGTGGCGGAGAATAAATGGAGCACCATTTTTAGAGGACACACTAAAATAACCTAGGATAATTAGTTTAGAGGCGGAAGCAGTTGCTTTGAGGAAATTTAACGGCGTTTGACATTTTTGTGATTGTTTTCTCTAGAAAATAGAAATGGGGTGCCACGCTATAGCCATAGCCAAAGGCAGTTTCAGCTGTCTCGTTAATTCCAATTCTGCAGCAAAATCCCATTTGGGTTTAGGCAGTAAGCGGCAGATTTCGTTTGGTTTTTCTGGGAAATCGCTGGGCCGACTCGGAATCAGACCGCCCTCCTCCGCTTCTGCGATGGGTTCTTCCTCGTCTTCTTCTCAGAAGCAAGACAGCAGCACTCAAGGTCTCTCTCTCTCTCTCTCTCTCTCTCATCGTATACTTCTGTTTGATTGCAGTGGTTTTCTTGAATTTAAGTGTTTCTTTCGGGGGGTTCTTCTCTTAAGCTTAGACTTGGACATTTTCTTTGCGGTTTTCAGTTCCCCAATTTCAAATAAAGATAGAAAGTAAGTGTGGATGAAATAAAGATTGGATTTTGGAGTGTGAGACGTTTAATACTGGTTTCTTCTTTGGTGGTTTTGTTCATGGCTAAACGTGTGCATATTCATGTGATTTGCTATGTGCTTGTTTAGTTGTTTACATCAACGAGGTGAATGTGATTAATTTTTCTTCTTTATTCGCAATATGTGAAAGTTGCTATAAATGGTTCTGCTAATTCCTTCAACTTCGATAAGTCGTTGATTTAAGCTGAGTTGTTCTCATTATTAAGACATTTTACTTCCTGAAAAGCAAAAGCAGAGAGATGTGAAGTTTTAGAATTATATATTGCTCTAGGTGTAACAGTGTTGTTGTGGTGCAGAGGCAGGAAACAAGAATTTCAGTTCTGTAAGTGAAGAAGAGTGGAAGAAGAGGCTGACTGACCAACAGTTCTATGTTACTAGACTGAAGGGTACTGAGAGGGCATTCACAGGGTAAATGCACCCTCTTCTAAATGTGTGCTATTCACGAAAACCCGTTTTTCTTGTTGGCCGTAATATTTTCAAGAAACTTACCATTAGAGCTAGTCTATGAATAAATGGGGAATCATCATATGGCGTATTACTAGCTTCGTCTGAAATTAATGGTTTCTGTACTTTAGGTCCAAAGATTGATTGAATCACCCATGGGGCTATCTTCTTTGAGCTCTATTCGTTATTCCATTTGAGGGACGAGATCCCTGATCTTAGATTAGTGATCATTGAAGAGAACCATTTCTGATAGATTGACTATTTAGTAGCCAGCTAGTGAGTACGAAGTATGATGTCAGTTTGGCAAACAGCACCATGAGGAAAGCTAGGTCCCTTTTACAATTTGTTCAGAGCTGTCAAGTTATAGTATCTGAAAACTAATATAGCTGTTGCATGTAAGCAGAAGATTAAGTTTAATTTGGCTTTACAGAACTGCATAGGGACTTAACCAACGGAATATATGCCAAACTTCTTGACATCGTTCAATGCATATATATAATCTAAGTGAGACTGGTGCAAAACTTTCGTTGAAGGACAAGATCCATCACAGCTGTGCTTATACACTACGAACTCATGTTCTTTTCTTTGTGTTCATCTTAATTTATATAACATTCTCCAATCATGTATCCAGAGAATATTGGAACACCAAAACCAGTGGAACCTACCATTGCATCTGCTGTGACACCCCTTTGTTTGAGTGAGTTCCTACTTCCTAGTTGAATAACAATACATTAGTATTACAATATGTTTTCCTAGTACTTGAATCTCGTATCTGTGTCTGTACATCGTAGGTCATCCACCAAATTTGATAGCGGAACTGGATGGCCCTCATATTATCAGCCTATAGGAAACAATGTGAAGTCGAAGCTGGATTTGTCTATCATCTTCATGCCCCGTCAAGAAGTTTTATGCGCAGTTTGTGATGCTCATCTCGGCCACATATTCGATGATGGACCTCCGCCTACAGGAAAGCGCTATTGTATCAACAGGTTTGTACAGAGTGGCACTGCCTTTCACCCGATTCCTATTATTTCTGTATTAGATTTTAATATATTTCCTATTGAATGTGTGCAGTGTTTCTCTGAAACTGAAGCCTGAGTAGATGGAGGCCAGAATATGAATCTGAAAAACTATGTATATTCATATAATTATATAGCCTCAGGTTGTGTTGTGAGAGAGTTGTTTGTGTAGTACAATGTTGCTGAAATGAGCTATATCTGTACTTAAAAGTTATTTCATGTGTTCATATCTGATTTAACCAATATACTGTAGTATATAGTGCAATGCTCTTGAACGAGCATTAGTTTTTATATATGGTTTAATATTTTTAAATACTCCGTAAGTTTTAGTTTTGTTTAGTATGATTTATTTTAGAATCAATATCAATCTTATCTATCTATCTATCTATATATATATAATAACAAAATAAAAGTCGATCAACCACGATTTTTCTTGATTATTTTGCTAAATTCTCATAATTTTGGCTAATTAATCAATATTTTAATATGATTAATATATATATGTCTTCATAGAATTTCAATTTGAATAGAAATCTAATATTTTGAATTACTTATACATTTAATATTTATTTAACTCCAATTTCACTTAGATTTGGTTTTATATTAGTTTATTTTTATAAAAAAAAATACAATATTAGTTTTTAAAATTCTTAGTCGTTAATAATTATTTTTTTCTATACTAAAATTCTTCATTATTTACAATATTAGTACATCTACCTTAAAATTCTTTTTTGTATTTTATTATTTTTTCTATTAGTTTATTTTTTATAAATTTTGATTTTTTTTATTATTTTGCTAAATTCTCATAATTTAGCTACTGTAATCTAATTAATATGTATTTTTTTATTTGGTATATATCTTTAATTATTTCTCTATCCGTTATATCTTTTCGATTTTTTTAATGAATGTCTTTTTCAGCTTATAGTTAGGCGGCAAAGTGTAACTCTCAAATACTATTACAAATAATTGTGTTCGATTACTACAAACTTAAATTTGGATTGATACGCATAAAATTAATCATGGTGCAAGAAAATTTTCAATATCAAATTGATTCATGAGTATAATTTATTGCGTAATATGTAAAAATTCTTCATTATTAAGTTATTTTTAATTGAAACTCTTTAATTATAATTTTTTTTTAAAACTCTTTAGTTTTACTATTATAAAAAGTTTATTCTTACAATATGCATGAAAATCTGAATAAATGTTTGTATATGCATTACTTTTTCTTTGATTATCTCAATTAATATTTTATATATCCCAAAAATCATTTATCAATGTGAATTAGTAATTACTACTATCTTTTGGAGGATTAAAGTTCGACAAGTAATTTCAGGCAAAATTTGATGTCTCATAATTCTAAGTAATGTTATTATATCCTTCCCAACAAACTTGAGTCATTTATATATAATAGCAAAATTGATCTCAATCTAACGTGACATTATTATGAATTTTATTGAATAGGTGTGGCTTTATAACTCATTAATTATGTGTACTGTCAACTATCCCATATAGATTATCTATGGAATATCACCAATAAATAATCAATATAAAAGATACACCACACTTTTGAAATTATTTGACTCCAATAAAAATTTAAAATATTGAATATCTGAATTTGATTTCTACTTTTTTTTTTTTAATATATGAGATTTTTGACTTTATAATTCATTAATTCTATTTAATTTCAAATATCCCATATCGATTATTCATGAAATTCCAATATATCTCTAATAGAAACGCTCTACTACCCACTATGGGTACACTTAATGTGTCTACCGTTGATCTGGCAGTGCCACGTCTGTAATTTTTCCATTTTAAGTATGTTAGTAGGGTTTAGTTTTTAGGGTATATATATTTTTATTTATAGTATTGTCACGTCATCCGTGTGAGCACATTAAGTGTGCACACGATGGCATTGGAGCATTCCTCATATCTCTAATAATATTCATTAATATTCTGTATTCGAATCCTCTGTAGTGCGGTATATAAATTTTAGCTAATTGTGTTATAAGAAATTAAAATAATAACTTTTCTCGGTTCGGGAATGGTCCTTATAAATGGAACAACTCGAAATGGAAAGTAAGCCAAGATAGATGAGACAAATATATTAAACAATGTATTCCATGATCCTACAAATGAATGATTCACTATAAAAATTTGAAAGATAAAACATTCATTGATATTGTCTTCAATTTTGATATAGGGTAGACACGAGCGGATGCAGAAATAAGAGCGACTTGACCATTACAAAATAATACAACTACTCAAAAAGTATTACCCTCTTTAAAAAAATTATAACTAAAATCGAACAATGGATGACTTGATGATATTCACATAAATACAACTACACTGGCTTCTCAATTACCATGCCGAAAAGAAATGGGACGCTACTCTCCTTAACTTATTTTTTCTATAAAATCGAGTACTTAGGAATACAACTATCTTTAACTTATTTTTTTTTATATAATCGAATAAATAACAACTTGAGAAATGTTGTCAATCCTTAATCTAATTTCTATTATAGTAAACAAACGAGCAGTTTGACATGCATCACTAATACACTCACCCAAGCAAGGGATAATTACCCAAAAAAAAAAAACTCAAACTATTCATCTTCTATCAAAAATACTCTGAACTATTGGAAATAACCAGTTAAATCATAAACTATCAATTTATTATCAAATCTACCTTGTGTCTAATTTTCCAGCGAATGACATGCTGGAGAGGAAGAAATCAAAGTCAAAACCTCAAGTCAATAAGGGAGAACAGATCCTCGCCGCTGGGGAGATGAATAGTTTGGAGTATTTTTTGATAAAAGATGAATAGTTTGGGGCTTTTTTTGGTAATTAGCCCCCCAAGCAATGATACCCCTCTTCAACCTATATATATTTTTAATCAAAATATCGACAAAATATATACTAATCCAATATAATCATTGAAAGATACCGACAAATAAGTACAGAAATACTCCCCTGCCCACAATAGGCATACTTAATGTGCCCACCACTAATGTGGCAATACCACATCGTAATTTTGACAATTTAGAATTGAGTTTTTTTTAGTAGGGTTTAGTATTTATAATATTGTCACATCATCCGTGGGTTTATAATATGCCCACGGTGGACATTATAGCATTACAACTTATAGTTTGTTAATAGAGTAGGGACGGACAAATGACAAAATTCATAATATATATGAAATATATTGTTGAGAAGATGATTTCATCACTAGGAAACTCAAATATGGAGTTATCCTTAATCAATATTTAAATGACGGGCTGATTGACATTCTATCATTCACTTTTATCGAACGATGGGTGATTTTACTTAAAATGAATATAACCACGCATAAATTTCCATAGTTTTAACATTAATTTTATTAAATTTCAAAAACGCTTGATCCCCTAATTATTTAAACAACCCACAAGTGTATGAGACTATTGTAGTATAGTAGCGAGCAAGGTCATTTCTACGGACTCTAGATTATTTCTTTTCAAAAATCAATCAATAATCAATATAATTTATTTTTTTTTGTATTTTTCTGACTTTTTTTTTCGATCTTCGCACTATTAGTGCTATTAATCTCAAAATAATATAATTATGTAAATGACACTATAGGCACTATTGACACTAATAGTGCCAATAGTTCCACAATTATTTTTTCAATTATTTTTTCGACCCAACAGAAAACTTGATATGAAAAATACAACTATTTGAAAAATGTTACCAATCGTCAATTTAATTATATATTACAACGTATACTTGACGGCTTAACATTTAAAATGTACGAAAAACGAGACCTCACCTAATCTATTTTTCTATTACAATGATCAACGGAGTACTTGATATTCAAAACGAATAAAATTAATCGAGAAATGTCAAACCTTATTATTATTATTTTCTTCATTTTTTTCTAATTCAGTTTAATTTTTTTTTGTTTTTATTTTGTTTATGAATGGATCTTAACAAACTATACTCTCAAAAAAATTAATTATATTATTATCTTCCACGAGAAGTAAGCCCCGTCGAATTTTGACGGGCACTAAACTAGTATCATCATCAATATTAATAGCAAAATACATTATCTTGAATTTTCGTGAATATTTTTTTAAATTCTCATTATTTTGGCTTTATAATTCATTAATTATAAAGGTAATAGGGTGAAATACCCACTTTCATATTAGAAAATCAACTTCTACCCATCCAAATTAATTTACACACTTTCTACCCAATTTTTTAAATTAGGACAATTCTACCCCCAACTACCCCAAACTAAATTCAAATTCTAAAATTAAAATCCTCAATTTCTATTTCATCTTCTTCCTCATTCTTTCTCTCTCCCCTCTCTCTCAACCGACGCTCCTCTTCTCTCTCGCGGGCAGTCGTCAAGCAGCAGAAGATCGTGGTCCACGAGCCGGTGGCGGAGGCGGAGAATCGAATGAAAGCGGTGAGGGCGGCCGCGATGATGATGAGAGTGGTGGTGGTCTACGAAGGGAAAAAGATTCCGGTGGAGGTGAGAAAAGAGGATAGAGTGGCGGAGCTGAGAAAGAAGCTGGAGAAGATGAAAGTGAAGATGCCGAAAGAAGGATGCTTCTTCATTCACAAACAAGATTTGATGGAAGATGACCAAACCTTCCGATGGCATAAAGTTAAGATTGATATGTTCGTTGGTAGGGTTTCCGGTGGATCTTAATTCTTTTTGTTTTTAATGGTTAATTCATGTACTCAGTTTCACGATTCCCCCTCTATCTCCTCCGTGAAGCAGCTTCGGATACTGTTTCTCTAACCAAGTTCCGAGCTTTTTACGTTGTTGACATCTCGTTCGGCTCGTCAGATCTAGTTCGGCTCGCCGGGGAGTCAGAGCCGATACCTAGATGTCGAGAGGAAGAAGGGCATGCCGTGGACTGTTGATGAACATAGGTTGAAGACAACTTCTTATGTGCTACAAATTGAAGGATTTAGAATGAGGTTATAATTGGTATATTATTGATCAAGCTGCAACTTGTTATGTTTCTCTATTGGTTAATGTTATGTGCTTTGGCATCAGATATGCAGCTCTATTGATTAGATAGATTGCAATCAATTGAATTGATGCATGTTCTCTTTCTATGCAAATCTTTTCTAAAGTGTTCAAGTTGTGGTTGTCTATTGAATTTTGGAGTTGTTTTGATTGTGTTTGGTGTTTTGTGATTGTTCTCTGTTCGCAAGTGTTTTGAATTATTTTTGTTTTGTTTTGAATTATTTTGTTTTGAATGTTGTGTGGGAGGAATGAATCGCAGAGAAATATTCGTACCAATAATCATAGATAATCGGTACGAATTGAACAATATTCGTACCAGTAGAAATATAGAAATTTTTTGTTGTCGAGATAAGTGAAGGGTTTTGCTACTATATGTTTGTTTTCCAGTTGCTCTTGAACTACCTTTGTGTATTTTGAGCTTCTTGTTCTCTCTAGAGTGGATTTAATGTTATTGTTGTTCCTGAATTCGTACTACATTATAGGTAATCGGTAAGAATTGACCGATATCTGTACCGATAATCATAGATAATTTGGTAGAATTGAATAATATGCTTACCGATAGAAATATAGAAATTTATTGTTGTTGAGATATGTGAAGGATTTTGCAGCTATATGTTTGTTTTCTAGTTGCTCTTGAACTACCTTTGTATATTCGTACTGATATGTTTGTTCTCTCTAGAGTGGATTTAATGTTATTGTTATTTTTGAATTCGTACTACATTATAGGTAATCGGTATGAATTGACCGATATTCGTACAAATAGCTTCATACTTAACTATGTAATTCGTACTATATTATAGGTAATCAGTATGAATTAATCGATATTTGTACCAATACCCATGTACTTACTAATATAGTTATAAAATTCTTATCCTGATTTGTTGGTATGAATTTTAACATTTCGTACTTCTTCTAGGAAATTTTTTGTTAACAAATGTGTTGTGCTACTGATAGGTACGAATATTCGTATTCGTACCTGTTTCGTACTGCAATTGGTCTTGTTTCTGTACAAATTTGACATTTTCGTACCTCTTACCAAAAAAAAGGATTGAAAAATAAACTAAAAAAAAGGCTGAAAAAAAAAAACCGAAAAATAAAAAAATAAAAAAATGAAAATTAAAAAAAAAACTGATTAAGAAAAAAGAAAAAAAAAAACCTGAAATAAACAAAATAAAAAAAAATAATGAAAAAGGAATAGACAAAAACCAAAAAAACAAAAAAGAAATGAAAGATAGAGAGAGAGTCTTCATAAAGGAGAAACAAGTGAGATGAGTGAGAGATCATGTGCATAAAAAGACAAATTAAGGATATAATTGTTATTTTTTAAAAAATTGGGTATAAAGTGTATATATTAGATGGAGTGGGTAGAAGTTAATTTTTTTATATGAAAGCGGGTAATTGACATTTTGCTCCTTAATTATATTTTACTTCAACTATCCCACATCAGTTTTTTTATGAAACTTCATCAACAACTTATCCATATAGAAGACGACGCCACGCATTCAATATTATTTGTCGTTGTGTTTTTGACTTGAAGAATGAAAATTGAAATTTAATTTTCTAATGGTTTTTTTTAGCTCAAAAATTATAAAAACTTGAAAGGAAACATAATTTTGCATCGAATTTTACAAGTGTGATCGTATCATGTATTTAACACTTGATTAGCTACTCCAAATAAAAATAAAAATAAAACAACTCCGAATCAAAATAAAAAAACGACATATTATTAGAAACACTCTTTAGTTTTCTTCAATATTTGTATTGCTATCTTTTAATTTTATTTTTATTAATGTTATTTAAAGGAAATATATTTTTTTATTTTCCAAAATCTATGATCCCACATCGATAATCCAAAATCAATCATATACATGTAGTTAGATACTATAAAAGAAGGATAAAAATTTCATTATTCCATCTCATATCAATAGAAGAATCAATATATATATATATATATTCGAAAATGGATCACAATTTTAGGTTGCACTATTATGAATTTTTGTCAATATATATTTTCTTAGATTTTTATTGCTTTGACTTTATAATTCATTAATTCTATCGATTATTTATGAAAGTCCACTAATATATCTCTAACATAAACGCCCCCTACCCACCGTGGACATGCTTAATGTACCCACCGCTGATGTAGCAATGCCACGTCTGCAATTTTTTCATTTAGAGTTAAGTTTTTTAGTAGGGTTTAGTATTTAGGGTATACATATTAGTTTCTTTATTTATAATATTTTCACGTCATCCGTGAGCACGATAAGTGTGCACACGGTGATATTGGAGCATTCCTAAAAAATTTAACATTCATTAATGTTCATTATTCGAGTCCTTTGTAGCGCGATCTTTAAATTTCAACTAATTGTGTTACAAAAAATTAATTAAACTTCCATGGATGAATTTTAATAAACATTTTATAAAATATGATTTCTTTATAATACTAAGTACGTTTAAGTAAGATAATAATTTTTCTCGGTTCGAAAATAGTCCATGATAAATGGAACAACTCGAAATAAAAAGTAAGCCAAGATAGAGGAGACAAATGAATTATACAATGCATCCCACGATCCTAACAAATGAATGATTCTCTATAAGAATTTAAAATACAAAACGTTCAATGATGTTCTCTCCAATTTTGATATAGGGTAGGCACAGTGGATGCGGAAATAAAAGCGACTTTATGACCATTACAAAAGAATATGATAGGATATGGCCTAGCTCCTAGGCCCAATATAATTGGGCCCGGATAAGCTCGGCCCACGAAGCTCGGCCCAATTGAAGACTATCACCGAGGCAACCAAGACTCCGACATCGACTACAACTCAAGCTCTAAAGGAAATATAGAAGCTCGATGTTTATCCATGAAGGAGAAGATCAAGCCAAAGAGTCCAAATAGGAGAATGATTCGTATTTTAGTCGAACTCTATGTATTTGTATATAAATAGGGGTTTAGAATAGATTGAGAAGAGAGAACAATCTTTGTAAGCTACACACACTTACTAGCAATAACATCGATACCCTCTTTTGCTCCGTAGACGTAGATCTATTCCGGTAGATCGAACCACGTAAATCCCTCGTGTCTCTTTACTTCCGTGTTCATTAATTTCTTATCTACGTGCATTAATCATCCTTGAAAAACAAGATCGATCACTGGCACCGTCTGTGGGAAACAAAAATTCGTGAATTCCGATCAAAGTTTTCGAGGTGAATTAATCACGATGGTGAGATCTACACGTTCTGCCGCTGCCGCCGCTGCTGCTGCCAATAAGGAAAAGGAGAAGCAGCAAACCGGATAGGAAATCCCGGTGGCCGAAATAAGTCAAGCGCAGGATCAGGATCCTGCTGTGAACAAACGACCCGGGAAGGAGCATGTGAGAGACAAAACCCCAGATGGACATGTCGATGATGTTCCGGTGGACAAATTCGGCTGTGAAAGAGAAGGTCTTGGCAGCAGCAAGGAGGATGACCTATCAAATTTTCAGCATGAATTTGATGATGCTGTTACAGCTTATCTGGCAAAAAATCGGGGAGATTTCCTGAAGTTCGCTAAGCAGCGAAGAGAACGCAATTGTGGAGACTTTCCTTCGCACAACAACGATCGAGAGCTTGAGGTTACATCCGGATCGAGACACCGGAAGAAGTCCCCAAGTGTCAAAATCCTAGGCGCACGGGACGCCAGAATTCCTCCTAGGCGATTTGCTGATGATCGTCAGGGAAACCCTAATCGCGCCTCACCTCGGCACGACGCCATCCCACCTCGTCGCTATGCTGATTCACCTCGGTGCGACGTAATTTCACCTCGCCACCGTGGCGACTCACCTCGGCATGACGAGGACAACTACCAAGGAGGAAGGTTTGGCGTATATGGGAGAATCTCTACGCCTTTCACCAATCGAATCCTCTACACGCCCCTCCCGACTTCGTATAAAGTTCCGCCGGTAAAGCTATACAACGGATCGTGTGACCCAAGGAATTACTTGTCTCAATTTCAATACAATATGGTCAACCAGGGGCTCAGTGAATTACTTGTCTCAATAAGGATATTTACATGCGCAAGGTCTTCCCGGAATTATTGGTGGACAACGCACGAACGTGGTTCGATAGCCTACCACCTCATAGTATCGGGTCATATGACGAGCTGATGGATGCCTTCGAACGGAGGTTCTTCCAGAAGGCCAAAGTCAAGACCACTGCGGCACATCTACTTACTATGAGGCAAAGGCGAGGCGAGTCTATGAGTGACTTTATGACCAGATTCAATGAAGAAAGTCTAAAGGTCGATCACCTGATGGACGAAGTCCGTATCTCGGCGAAGTGCTCTCGACAGACTCCAGCGGGCACCAATTGAGTCCAGGCTCGGACCCCGGCAAAATCAGAAAAAGAGCCAGTTCACACAACTATCGAAGCCGAGGACGGAAATCTACGAGCTACACACTAATCTGTTCGAGAAGCCTATGCCTATGACTAGAGGAGGGTCGAAATGCCAATCCAAAGATAAGTATTACCGTTTCCACGAGGATTACGGTCATGACATGGAGGACTGCTGGAACTTTGCTGCAGATATCAAGCACTTGGTGTGCGACGGTACACTTAAAAAGTACCAAAGTCACGGCCAAAATGAGGCCCAGCCTAAGGGCAACAGAAAAAGAAAGCAAAACAGGGGGGGGAACAACTGTGCCCCCCACGACAAAAGACCGAAGCATGAAGATGATGACGAAGACGAAGAATAGCCTCAGTTCGACGGAATTATCACAGCCATCACCGGGCTCCCACAAGGCACCACGAAGTCGTCACTCAAAGCCGAGGCCCGAAGTCCCCAGACCGATGAACCTTCACAAAAAAGGTTCAAGAAGGACGAGGCCATCACATTCTCTGAAAAAGATCCCGTTCCATCAATTATGCCTCACCAAGACACCATTGTGATCGAAGCCGTGGTGGCCAATAAGCTTGTTCAACGAGTGTTCATCGACAGTGGGGCCTCGGTGAGCGTATTCTTCAAGGATTGCTTCGACCGGTTAAGGATAGAAGAGGCACGTCTCACACCAGTGACGATTCCCCTAAAGAGTTTTGTCCAGCAAGACACGCAAACCGAGGGGACTATTCAACTCGCTGTTACGGTGGGGAAACATCTGTTGTCATCCACCAAAATGATAAACTTCTTCGTCGTGAAGGCCAACTCTCCCTACAACATCATTCTAGGAAGAGATTGGTTGGTGGCGGTAAAGGCAATATGCTCGGCATACCACTTAACGATCAAGATCCCATCGAGGGGTGGAGTGATCATAATTCGGGGGGATCAAAAGCGAGCTAAAAAATGCATGCAGATCCCCCTACGAGGTGTTGGAACACCTCAACATCCGCAGGCATAGCAACTACAGAGACCCGAGGAGTTAGAGCTGGAACTCAGGAAGGCACATGCATTCAATGAGCCAGTGGAAGATGTCGCACTATATGAAAACGACCTGTCTAAAGTCGTCAGAGTAGGCTTCGCTGGTGGGGCTGAACTCTGAAAACAGATTGTCCAACTTCTTCGGGAATATAGAGATGTCTTCGCTTGGTCACCCTTTGACATGACCGAGGTGGCACCAAGCTTTATCACACATCGGCTGAATATAGATCCACGGGTGAAACCAGTTCGGCAAAAGCAGCGAGTGTTCGTAGCAGAGCGAAATCAGGTTATCCATGACGAGGTGCATCAACTCTTGAAAGCGCAAATTCTTTTCGAGGTCAAATACCCAACATGGATCGCAAACCCGGTGATGGTGAAAAAGCAAGGAGGAGGGTGGCGGATGTGTAATGATTACACTGATCTCAACAAGCACTGCCCTAAGGATTGCTACCCCCTCCCTAACATTGACAAGAAGGTCAAAGCTCTCGTTGGCCGTAAAGTCTTAAACTTCCTAGATCTATATAAAGGGTACCATCAAGTCTTAATGAGTGACGAGGACGCACCGAAAACAGCTTTCATTACAGACTTCGGTGTTTACACGTACAAGAAGATGCCCTTCGGACTCAAGAATGCGGGAACAACCTATCAAAGGATGGTCGACAAGATATTCGAACCTCACATCGGCAAGATCGTAGAGGTGTATATGGACGACATCGTCATCAAAAGTAAAGAGCCGACCACTTGTGTCGACGATCTAAAGGTCGTCTTCGGCCTCCTTCGCAAGGTGAACCTTAAGCTAAACCCCGAGAAGTGTACTCTTATGGTCCGATCTGGAAAATTACTAGGGTGCTGGGTTTCTCAAGAGGGACTGAAAGCCAATCCATCCAAAGTCCGAGATGTCCAAGAGATGAAGGTGCCGAAAACCATTCATGATGTGCACAAGTTAACGGGTTGCTTGGCCGCGCTGAGTCGTTTTTTATCCAAAGCCGTTGAAAAGCAACTCTCTTTTTTCAAGATCTTGAAAAAGGCACCGAACTTCGAGTGGAAAGACGAACACAGATCGACATTTGAAGAGCTCAAAAAGTACCTAACCAGTCTCCCGACCTTATCTGTCCCAAGGGAAGGGGAAGTTCTCTCCCTATATCTCGTGGCTTCAGACGAGGCCATAAGCACGGTATTAGTTCGGGAGGAAGGACGTCGTCAGTTGCCCATCTACTTCATTAGCCGAGCCCTCAAAGGGCCGGAGACGAGGTACCAACCACTGGAGAAGGTTGCACTGGCGCTAGTAAATGCAGCAAGGAGGTTGCGACCTTATTTTCACGCACATACCATACAAGTCCTGACCGACCTTCCACTTCGCCAAGTACTGACGAAACCTGAAGCGTCGGGGAGAATTGCTAAGTGGGCAGTCGAGCTCCGTGAGCATACAATCAGCTTTTGTCCTCGTCAAGCCATTAAGGGTCAAGCTCTAGCAGATTTCCTAATAGAAGCCGAATTCACGGAGGTGCCGAGGGCGCTTGAACACCCCCCAACTAAAGCCGAGGCCGAAGCACCAAAAGAACCACCCAAAGATTGCTGGAAATGTGGATGGAGCCTCAGGACACGCGGGAAGCGGTGCCGGTGTCATACTACTCAGCCCAGATGGCATAGAGATGACATACACACTTCGGTTCACCTTCCCGATGACAAATAATGAAGTGGAGTATGAAGCATTGATCGCCGGACTTTGTCTAGCTCAGGCTCTTCAAGTACGAGCTGTACAAGTTCACAGTGACTCCCAAGTCATAGTGAGCTATATGCTCAGCAGATACGAGGCAAAAGGCGACAAGATGAAGAAATACCTCCACAAGGCTAAGAGCTTGCAAGAAGGCTTCGCCTACTTCAAATTCTGAGGGGAGAAAATAATCGAGCTGACGCCTTAAGCAAGGTAGCGTCGTCATCTACGAGCTCTCTAGTGGAAGAGGTCAAGTGCCGAAGTATAGATGAAGCAGAGGTCTACCAAGTAGATGAAGCCGAACCGAACTGGATGACTCCACTACGAACTTATTTGGAGAAAGGTGAACTACCAAGCGATAAGCTCGAAGCTAGAAAGATCTTGAGCAAGTCTCCAAAGTACACACTAGAGCAAGGAGTGTTGTACAAGAGATCATATCTTCAGCCTCTCCTAAAATGCGTAGGGCCGAACCAAGCGGACTACGCATTGCGAGAAGTGCATGAGGGATCGTGCGGAAGTCACATCGGAGCATGAATATTGTTAAAGAAGGTGATGAGGTGGGGATACTACTGACCGATGATGTTCCAAGATGCAGTCGACCTCGTCAAGAAGTGCTCGAAGTGCCAGATCCATGCGACGGTGCCGAGGTTACCCCAGTCTGACCTCGTGAGCATGCAAAGCCCTTGGCCATTTGTGCAATGGGGGATAGACATCGTCAGGCCATGCGACAAAGCCCCAGGACAGCTCAAGTTCCTCATCGTAGCCATCGACTATTTCACCAAATGGGTCGAGGCCGAACCCTTGGCAAAGATTACGAGCAAGAATGCCCTCAACTTCGTCTGGAAGAACCTGGTTTGCCACTTCGGTGTCCCTCACATCCTCGTCTCGGATAATGGAACACAATTCACAGATCGAACATTCAGAAAATGGTGTGAAGGGCTTCATATCCATCAAAAGTTCACTTCGGTAGCTCATTCTCAAGCGAATGGCCAAACTGTGGTTACGAACAGAACAATTGTCAAGGGACTTAAAACTTGCCTCAACAAAGCCAAAGGAGATTGGGCAGCAAATTTGCCCCAAGTACTATGGTCGTATCGAACAACTCCCCGGACCTCAAATGGTGAAACACCCTACAGTTTGGTGTATGGAACCGAAGCAGTGATCCTGGTAGAGATCGTCTTGCCGAGCCCTCGCACACTCAACTTCTCCACCGAAGCCAATGAGGAAGGACTTCGAACCAATCTGGATCTGCCGGAAGAAAAGCAAGAGCTAGCCTACATAAAGGAAGCTAAGTACAAACAACAAGTAGCTCAGTATTACAACCAAAGAGTGAAGTATCAGCAATTCCAAGTAGGCAACCTCGTACTTCGAAATAACGAGATCAGTAAAGCAGAAAGGCTCGGCAAGCTGGAAGCCACTTGGGAAGGACCTTACCGAGTCGAAGAAGTCCTCGGCAAAGGATCATACAAGCTCGCCCATTTATCCGGTGAGCCAATACCTCGAACATGACATATTTCTAATTTAAAGAGATATTTTGTATAGGTGGATGGGAGTAGGATTTGACATTTAGTTCATATAGGTCATGAGTCAATTGAGGCTGTCCTGTTATTTTATTTCATCTTTGATTTTTATATTTATAAAGTTCTTTTCTTTTAAAATTGGTCTTGCATATTTCATTTTGCACATCTTCTTTCCACTAATACAAATTATCTCGTTTCATTACTTAAAACCCTGACGAGGGTAAGTTAATATCCTTTTAAGGATAAAAATAAGCTCCAATCGTGGAGTAACACCTAAACGCGCGTAAGGGGACCACCCCTATCGATAAATTCGACAAATAAGGAACTATGATACCTTAACCTCGTCTTGTGACGAGGACGGGTTATATAAGAACAAACATCGTCTTCTGACGAAGTGAGCCAATTAAGGCCAAACTTCGTCTTCTGACGAAGTGAGCCAATTCATAAGGCCAAACTTCGTCTTCTGACGAAGTGAGCCATATAAGGCCAAACTTCGTCTTACAACGAAGTAAGCCACTCAAGGCCAAACTTTGACGAAGAAAATTAAAGCCGAACTTCATTAGTAACGAAGAGGGCTATATAAAGAAACTTCGTCTCAAATTTAAGAGCCACTGAAAGTAAAACCTCATCCTTAGACGAGGACGAACTATTTCAAGCTTACCTCTATTTAAAATAGGGAGAACTACCCTATTCAAAAACAAGGATAAAAAGCTTGACAACAAGACTTACGTAAAAATTCCACTTTATTTCATGTAAGAGGGAAAATATATAAGTATTACATTATGAAGACGAGGAGCCTGGAGGCCGATTAAAACTGAGCCAATCTCTTGCAAAATCCCTACCAGAGTTAAAGTTCAGGATATCATCTACACTAAGCCGACCTCTACCTCACCCCTGAGCTGAGCTTCGACCTCTCCTCGGCCAACCTGAGTACCCCGACCTCGGGTATTCTGGATCACTCGGCCTCGACCTCATCCGGGTGCGGGTCTTCGCTCTTGATTATAAAATTCTGAAGAGTGACGTTCGACAAACCTAGGATCAGGATCAGCCAAACTTGAAGATTCACCTTCCAAGAATTCCCTAGAAGTGCAGTCAAGAATCCTCAAGTTAGAACTACGGGTAACCGAAGTCGAATGCTCGGCCTCTGACAAGATGCGCCGTTTCAACTTCGGGCAGCGGTCCAGGACTATCTCATAGATGCTCGCTACTCGCACGAGTTCCTTAAATTCATCCCGAAGCTGCCAAGAGTCATCCCCATATTGATCCCTGTAGCTCCGACATCGAGCCTTGAGATCCTTGACCTTATTATAGGTCTCAGAAATCGTGGATCCTCCAGCTCGATGAATAATGGCCTCATACTCTGCATGCTCCTCAACAATCAGCTCAGACTTTCGAATCTCATCCTTGGCAATTTCAAGCTTATCTTCCAGCTCAAGAAGCCGAGCATGTAGCTCGTCATGCCTCTCTTGAGCAACGATATGTAGCACTTCGGCTTCATCTTGTGCATGACCAAGAAGCCCCTTCAAGTGCAAAATCTCCTGATTTTTTGCCTCGAGGATTTGAGATAAGTTATTAATTTGTTCAATATATGGAGAAGCATCCAAAAGGTGGGGAGACGAAGACTATAAGAAAGAGTAAAATAGATTTCAATAAAAAAATTGGAATTTTATTAAGGCCATTTTGGCAAAAAGGAGTGACATCCTAACGATGCCGAAGTACATATGGCCTACATAAAAAAAAGGGGGATTAACTACTGACCCCTTTAGAGGTCACCTCATCCTGCCCGGGCCTTTTTGGATCAGCCTCGACATTCCCCGATTCGTCAATCACCGGCTCCCTGTCTAAGTTGGCGATTGCTTCCTCGAGTACGTCGTCCTTGTCCACTGGGCAAGCCCGAATTACTTCGGGCGTCAGCACAGACGGCGAGGAGGCAAGAGACTCCAAGACGGGAAAGGCCTTGAGGCCCTCCGTCAAGGTCTTCGCATAATCACGAAGGAGAGCCTCTTTAGTTATCACCTCGCACCCATACTTGGATTTCTCCAAGTCTGGATAGTCTGCGGCGATCTCATCGATCTTTTCTGACGCCACTGACGACGTCAGAATGGCAGCCAACTCAGTAGCCATCTCGGAAAACTTCCCAGACAGGAACAGTCTCTCCGCAAAAGCACGGAGCACTTGTCCCTGGGAAGATGCTACCTCGGCCATTATTGTGGCCGTCTTTGCCCTCTCCGAGGCCGCCTCGCCCTTCGCCTCGTCGGCAGCCTTCAGCGCGGCGGACTTCCTCTTTTCCGCATCGCGGACCTTCAGCTCCGCTTTGGCCACTTTCTTCACAAGGTCGCCCTTCTCTCTCTCCAAAGTCCGGGCCACCTGGGCCAGCTTATGGTAACGAGCAACCCCATTGTTGAAGAAGCTCATGAGCTCGGCCGCCATATACTCTGCCCCCTGTAATAACAACTAGCGTTAACAGGCACCGAGTAACAACCAAATAAATGTACGAAGATGGAAGGCAAACCTCGGGAAATCCCCGACGACGATCTGCTCCCTGGTCGACGGAACGACCAAGGACGCCTTCCTCATCCTCAGAGGGTACAACGACCACGTTACCTCCTTACTCCGAGGTATCTTCGACCGGGGCGGCGGGCCCAATAACTGAGAGCCGACCACATCAGCAGTTCTTTTTGAAGAGGCTGCCGACGCCATCTTCTCTGGCTCGGCCGACCTCTGCCTCTTCCTCTTCATGTCGCCGAAGTTCACTGCACCAAAACAAAGCATGGATTAAAACAAAAGTCAGGGAGAAATACGCAACACAGAGTAGGGCCTCACCCTTCGTCGGATCCTCCATTGAAATAGGATCAAAAGGGCTCAGCCCCATCATGGCAAGCTCGGCCTCGCAATATTCTTCAGAGACGACGCTGAGCTCCCCTAAACTCCTTTCGAGGGCACCGAATTCCTCTTCGGTGCCTTGATTTCCTAAACTATTGGCTTTCCAGGAACACTGGGGGACCTCTTCAATCCGGCAGAAGAAAAATTTCCTCTACCAGTTCGGGATTTTGGACTTCGTCTCTATCCTAAAGCCGCGCCTAGCGGATAGGTAAAACCACCCAGTGCTCGGCTTAAGCTGAAAAAACCTAAGGACCAATCCTAGGGTAAGAGGCGACCCGAGGCGACCGGCCTCGATACCAAGAGCAATCAATTGCTTAAAGGAGTTCGGCATAATCTGCCCTAGGGCGATGCCGAACTTTCTATGTAAATCGCCAAAAACAGGGGAAAGAGGAAAATGAAGACCGCATTTTAAGCAGTCCTCGTACACAGTGAAAAAGCCCACCGGAGGCGCGCAAGCCCTATCTTCCGGGCGGGGCGCAAGAAGAAGAGCGGATTTGGGAAATAAATATTTTTTTCGCAATGTTTTGGATCATAGGGGCGTCCAAAATTGATGAAAATTCGCGAACTTTTCTAAAATCTTCACCCACGGAAGAAAAACAAACCTTATGAACACTAGGGACAGAGGAATCGACAGTGTAACATTCTATATCTACGAATGGCGACCGTCCCGTCGTCGCCGCCGGAGAACCCGACGACGAACTAGACCCCTCACGGCTTCCGCCGCCGTCGGACTGACTAACACGAGAAGAAGAAACCATGATGGAATAACTTACTTGTGAAGGGAGTTGAGATTTCGACGGTGGTAAATGGTGGTGGCGATAACGGCGGTGCGGATTGCGGGCGGCGAGAGACAAGAGAGAGTTGCAGTAGAGATTTTTGAAATTTGGAAAAAGTATGAAAAATGGCGTATCAAAGATGCTTTCTCTCCCTTCCGACGAATGCTAAATCTTATTAATCTAATTTTTAATGTGATCCAATACTAACTTTTTTTTCAATGAATTATAGCAATGTAATATTTTGAAACATATATATATATTATATTTGTTAATTAAAATTACAATGATAAAGTAGTCCTGTCGAATTTCGACGAATACTACACTAATATATATTTATATATATTTATGATAGTTTCTTTAATGTGCTCATAGTGGGCATCGTACTAATCCTGTATTATGGTTACATTGATTGCCCTAAAAAACGATTTGGTAACAAGACATGTACAATTGTACACAAAATTACATACTAGTAGTATCATTAGAAATGCTCCCTACCCACGGTGGGCACACTTAACGTCCCCACCGCTGATGTGGCAGTGCCACGTCAATAATTTTTTCTTTTAGGGTTCACTTTTTTTAGTAGGGTTTAGTTTTTTATGGTAGAGTTTATTTTTATAAGGTATATTAATTATAATTTTCCTTAAATAAAATGCTGCCACCTCAGCCGTTGGCATATTAAGTATGTCCACGGTGGGTATGAGAGCATTACTCGTAGTATCATACTCCATCCGTCCACGATCTGTTGGCCAAGTTGACTTTTTGACTTTTTTTAAAAGTTTGTGATGATAAATTTTAAATTGTATTTTTGGAGTTTACTTTTTTTACAAGTTACTACGAGTGTTATAGTATCCTGTAAAAAAAACTAAACTCTAAAAACACAATTTAAAATCCATCATCGCAAAACTCCAAAATTATTTATAAATTATTTTTAGCCAACAAATCATGAACGGAGGTAGTAACATTTTAAGTTGAGACTAACTTTTATCAACTAAAATTGTTGCTTTAATAAGTACACAATTTTCAAATATTTTTTTGGCGATGCACTCCACCACGAACGCATTCCACAAATATTAATAATACCCACGATGTTCATACCCAATTACATTAGTGTTGTTTTGAACATATATACCCTGTGTTAATAAGTTTCCACATGTTAATTAGGAATGAATTTTATCCATAGATATGAGTCTAATTAACGGTCAAGATTAGATTGGAAATATAGTTATAAGCATAAATTAATTAGCAATAAGGGTAATATAGGTAGATTGTACAATTTAGTATCTACTTCCGTTATGATGCGCCGAGATTTATGGAAGATTGGAAGGGAAAAAAAAAATATATGTGCTTTCAATGTGGACTATAATTCTTGGGACGTGCTATTAATTACTCCAGCATAAATCAATATTATTTTTATATCGATCACCAGCATATATAATAACTATGCATGTAAGTCTAACTCTTAAGTATTTTGAATAATCATAATTTTAATGGTTATATAGTATTAATGGATATACAGTATTAATGGTTATACATTTTAAAATAAGCATAATATTATATTATAGAAAGCATAAATATAAAAATTGTTAAGCATGATTTTACATTGCAATAAGCATACGTTTTAAACTTATACAAAGATAGAAATTTAACAACGAATTTTTAAATATTCCCTTTTCTTTAAAGGTTTAAATATTCCCTTAACACAATATAAAAAGTACTAATGGGCATACATTTTAAAATAAGCATATTATTAAATAATATTAAGCATGAATATAACAATTGTTAAGCACAATTTTATACTGCAATAAGCATACATTTTAAAATAAACATAATATTATGTTGGTCCCAAAAGTGACTAACACACGTAGAGGGGGGGGGGTGATGCGATCTCAATATGCGGAAGCTACGAATCGAACACACGTCAACTACAAAAGGATTCAATCCAAACAACAACTATGAAATATGAATGATAATCCCTAAATTCTACCCACGAATACACTGAATAGGCGTCGACAGAAACTTAAGCAATTCAATTCCGATTAAGCTCAAATTTTAACACGAGTTACAGCTTAGGGTTATGAAGAACATATCCAAAATTCAGCAAAAACTCACGAGTAGTTTTCGATTTGGCACGGTGGTTATTTTTGGGACAGTTTTAGGGTTCAAAAACGAATCTAGAATTATTCTAAGGGTTTCTGGGATCGGATGGTTATACGAATGATGGGTAATGGATATTTGGGATGTATGAAAGGTGATGAATGGCTGAGAATAAAAATCAAACAAGGGATTAACAAGATTCGAAATTAAAAAGGATGAAAATTACCAGAATCAAACCCCGAATCTACAAGGATCCGAAACACGATTATCAAGCAATCTTCGTGGCTCGACTAACCCGGATACTACGAGGTATCACGAACGAATTGATTGAGTTCAAGTTTGAAGTCGCCAACAATCAAACTCTACCAAGAATCTTCAATTTTTTTTTTTGTGAGACAAGAGAATAGCGTGAAAGTTGTTTTCATTCAATCAAGTCTGCCTAACATAATCTCGACAATTCACTTAAATACTACCCTAAGGGCCGAAAGTATCAAGTGTTGGGCTTGACAAAAACATAATACTCAAATACAAAGTTTAAGCCCAAATAAAATATAAGAAAATCTGTTTTCTTGGACTTGTCTTCCCTTTCTTCAATGATGGACGCCCAAATCTTCATCTTCAACACTTATTAAATTCACCAACTTGTATTGATGAAATTCGACTCCATCATCCTCCAATCTCTTCGGAATGTAGCATTGCAAATAACCTTGCAGCTTCTTGGCTTTTGATCTCGTCACTGCTCCTCCGAGTTGCAAGTCCCGATTGATCTCTTCAATGCTAGGTCCCGTCTCATCAGGGGGTGAATACATGTATTGAGAAGTGTTTAACTTCTCTTTCGTTTATCATTCTTTTTACTGAGTAGACGCTTCGAATGCTAGTGAAGCTTTCGAAGCTTCTCACTCGTGTGAGTGCTGTGCGGAATGTGGTGAGACTTTAAAGCTTTTCTTGCAATTAAAACCAACTTGTTATTTAAAGCATGTGTGTGTGTATGCAAGTAATCAAAGCGATAATTAACTTAAAGTAAAGAGAGACTAACAATTTATAGTGGTTCGGAGCACCTCTCCTACGTCCACTCTATCCACAACGGGATGAATACCTTCACTCGGTATCCCTTGTTTTATACTTCCAAGTGGAAGTGATTCAAGACTAGTAACAAACTTGCACTTGAATCCTCAGAGATTCACGGGCTCTCGAGAAGCCTTATCACAACAAGTCTTTACTACAAAAACTTTACAACCTTACAACTCAATCTAACACAATAGATTTGGTTTTGGGGTTTTTGGGTTTTCGTAAATGAGAATCCTTTACAATGAAGATCACAAGTAAAGGGATAAGGATTCTCGAAGCTAGGTTATAGATAAGTGAGGTTAAACCTAGAAAGAAAGTAGTTGCAATACTCAAGAGAATTATTTCTTGAGGACAGACTAAAGGAAAGCACTTTGAAAGAACTAAAGGAATGTAAAGAATAATTTGCTTGAGTTCTTGCGAGTATTATGCTTGAATTGTTTGTACGTGCATTAGTTTTAGTGTGTGTGCAACTCCTTCTATTTATAGCTATTGGAACCCTACATCCTGTTGGAGAGAAGTGGCACATGTTCCTCACTTTCTCGTGAATTATGGGAAAGTTGCTATTTGTCAGGTGCTTTATCATCGCCTACAGTACTGGGAAAGGCACTCCATGGTGGTTGAATCAGGGTATGGTGGTCTGCACCTTATCGTAACTTTTCTACTAAACCGCTCCGTTGAGCAATAACGTGATTACACATGGACTGCAACTGCGGCGTACGTCAGAGTTTGAAATTCAAACTGGAGGGTTGGTGAGTCAACGTATCATACTGATAATTTGGACGCTTCAAGTTCAGCTCTAGATCAGAGACGCTTTGGGTGAGCTGACTTGAGAGCGCTTCGCTTCTACTGAACGGAAGCTCGCTCTAAGCATCTTTATTTGAAGTGTCTACATGACATTTTGTCAAACTTTACTGCTGATGCTTTTACTGTGGGAGCTGCTTTGCTTTCTGATGCTTCGCGAACTCTGACTGCTTCATCTTTAGCGCTTCTAGACTAAAACAAAAGCTCCTAACATGCAAGCTTTGCTAAGTAGAACTTGTCTAGTTCATCAAAGAATAACAAGGGAAATATTCTAAAGAGGGTTTTAGAATCGAATCAAAACAAATTGTTCATTAACTTGATTCAAGTTCCCCCTTAACATAATATCCCAACAATTTCCCCCTTTTTGATGATGCCAAAACCCGACATCAAGTGCTTACACAAATCTAGACAATTTTAGGCTAAGTATAAGAAGGAGAGTGGGTTAGGCAAAGCGCAATATTAATGCAGTTATATGCAGTTAAATTGAAAGCATAAATAAAATAGAGACTATGAGAAATTGTCTTAAGGTAGTAAAAGATATCAATGTATTAGTAAGATAGAGAAAATGGTACATATACAATGAGTATCTATTTGAAGCGTTTTCGAGGGGCAGGAGGGATCATGCCAGGCACTGTAGGATATCCTTGATGGCAACTAGAGAGTGGTTAAGACGATCGTTCTTTTCAAGCCATTTAGCACATTCCCTGATCTTCTTTCTGATTGCTTCCTCATCAGGGATAGCGCCTCCAATGAGTGGGAGATTGTAGCTTTCCTGCTTCGGCGGTTTGAGAGTCACTCCGTCTGCCAACTCCAAAATTTTGTTGAAGAGACAGGCTTTGCAATGATCCATGTATGCAACGAAGCAATCCATGGCGTATTCAGTGCGAAAGCCTTGCCAGTAGTAGAAGCGTTTGACGAACTTTACCTTGGCATCATTCCACTTCTCCTTGAGGTCAGCTGGAATAATCTCATCAACAAATTTGGCGTTAGGAGCCTCATCCCTTAGCCTTTTCCTCTCGAATTCCTCCTTGGCAAATTGCTACTTTCTGCACTTCTCGAAAGCTTCTGTGCGCAGGCTCTTGGCGTAGACTCTTTTCTCTTCAAGCGCTTCCATCTTCAAAAGATGAAGCGCCTTCTGCGAGTCTGTCACCACCTCTTCATTGAAAACTTCCTCCCTGCACTCCGACACTGCTTTATACTTTGCCATCACTTCCAGGTATTCTTTTTTCAGCATCATTTGTCAGTGTGTGCTTCAATAGATACCTACGGAGGTGGAATTTCATCTTGTGCACCAAAATCACGTCCAACTCCTCTTGGAATTTGCGTTGTGCTCCAGCCTCCTTGGTCATTGTTGTGGGAGTCAGTTTCTTCTTCTTCTTGGGGTTGGTGTCAGCAGGCTCTTGGTTCTTGCGTTTCTCTTTATGTGGCACTGCTGACACCGCTTGAAGTGGAACAACATCAATCGGCTCTTTGGAAATGGCTAGTTGCCGCTCTGCTTCCCCCTTCTTTGGTGATTCCACCTTCTTGGAAGCGTCCTCTTTTACCTTGGCCGATGTGGGTGGACCACTTGGCGTCCCAGTCGCTTCCCCCTTTTTGGCAGCATCAAAAACTGGTTTGGAGGGAGTGGACTGTATGGTGGCGCTTTGGCTGGCGGCTCCTGGCAAGGAGATGTTAGGCTGATTTGGCTTTAAGAGACCTTGTACCAGGAGAGCACCGAGGACTTGTGCGGAAAGGATTGGATCCGGAGAGCGCGCATTGGTCAAAATGATTGACCTCTCGAAGCTGGTGCGGAAAATTTGGAACTCAGATTGCACCAAGTTCGAGAGCACTCCGATTTGGTTGGTGATGAGCTCCAACGCTTCATTGGCGATTGGCCCAACCTGGCTCGAACCGCTTTACACTCCAGCTGCGGCTTGGCCCACCATGGCCACAGCCTGCTTCCTTTGCTTTTTTGAGTCCGCGAGTTTCCTCTCCACGGACTCCAGCTTCTCCTTTAGCTGGCGGGCGGTAGACTCAGCTTCAAATTTTTCAGCCTTTGCCGCCTTCAGCTCTTTCTTTAGTTGGGTGACCGTGTCATTAGACTGGGAGAGTTCTGCTTCAGCAGCTTCGAGCTCCCGATGGACACGCTCCCAATCGTCCAACTCGTTAGAGAGCTTCAACACTTCCGAACATAAGGCTGGAATTTCTTGAAGCTTTGCCTTAACACTCGAAAGTTCATCATGAGCCAACTCCACATGTTCTTTCTCCTCAGCCAACTATATCTCCACAGCCGCCAATTTCACCTTCAACTCTTCCAACTCTTTGGTAGCAGTGGAGAGCTCCTCTTCTTTCTTCAGCTTCTCCTCCTTCAGCACTTTCAACTCTGTGGTAGCAGTTGAAAGCTCGTCACCTACCTTCTTCTTCTTCTCCTCAGCTTTAAAAAGCTGGTTCTCTCTCTCCTTTATATCTATCTTCAGCTGGGCGTACTCACGCTCTACTTCATCATGAGCGGTTTAAAGAACTGAGAGCCGTTCTTCAAACATTGTGACAGTGGTGCCAGCTGGTGTTGATGGAGCGGGAGTGTAGGAGGGAACAAGCTCCTTGACCTTCCTCTCGATGCGCTTCCACACCTCTGGCTCTTCGATCAGGTCGTCGAAGCGTTCCAGTCCAAAGCGGCTAAGAATCGAGGTTTCCTCCTCGATCAATGCTTTGGGATCATTAGCCTACACCAACTGGCAAACTTTGTAGATATTGGTGCCGCGGCTTCAGACATACTTCAAGAAATGTGAAATAACTTCTAGTACGGGTGGAGGTAGAGAGAATTCTCCAAAGAATTCCTAGATTTCCTCTTCATCCCACACGAGCTCCCTGTCGATAACCTGCACTACCGGGCTAGACGCTTTGGGAGTGGGATGAGTGTCGGCTTCCAACTCCTCATCCACTGATGGACTTGACGCTCCATCATTAAAATTGAGAGCGCTAATGCAAATAGCGTCATCTTTTGGCGCATTAACTTCATCTCCTTCTTCATCCTGTGCGGCTTGGGCACCGGCTTCTAGATCCCGACTTAACGTCTTGTCAGAGTCTAAAGCGTTGGAAGAGGAAGCGGCGCTTTCCTCATCATCTTCATCTATCAATCCACACTTTCTAGCCGTGGAAGGGACTGGTTTCTCTGACATCGGACGGCGCTTTGGATTCTTTGGGGCTTTTCCACCCTTCTTCTTCTTTCCAGCCTCCAACGCTTTCTTGAGAAGCAAAGCCTCCTCTTCCGTGTATACAATGGTGGTAGCGGTTGGAGGGGCTACGCCAAAGTCGTCACCTGGAAACACTTTGCTAAAGAGCACTCTCGTGTATGCTTTCTCCACTGGCCATTCTTGAGCAGGCCAGGCGTGCTCCAAAAACATCGACACTTTCATGCCTTACTTAAGCTTTCCACGGAAGTGAACTTACTGCGGTCTTCTCCCTCTGTGATTTCACTCATGTCTTTCTTAGCTTCCAAGAGCTGGTTGATAAACCATGCTCTCCAGTTGAAAGCGGTTTGGTTGATGGCAGTTTCACAGAGCGCTGACAGAAGACGGATCTTCTGCTCTATGAGAGTACTCCAGCTACCAAAGTGACAAAGTAAGCACTTTGTCACAATATTGGCGAGATGATTGAAAGGCAGTCGGAGAGAGGAAACCCTTGTTTTCTTCTGAAGGAAGAGTACCCTGGGGTTTATGGTGAAGTGGCGGAACTCTCTCTGAATATCTGCATCACCAACAGATTCGGGATTCTCGTTGGTGTTGAGGAGAGGGATGATGTCTTCAAACAGATCGTTGAGATTCAGATCATCCGTATTGACCAGATGAACAAGTCGGCTTTCATCGGTCTTCCAAAGCGCAATCTTGGTGATGAGGGTTTCGAGGTTCAAGTTCGTGAAGAACTCAACCACCCCGACAGGATTGGTGCATTTTGGATGCTGGAAAAGCAGCCTGTCCAATCCGGAGTTGAGAATGGCACGCTTGATGATTCCACCATTTGTAAGAAGATCACGGTCAAGGTGAGCCTCTATAAAGACAAAATTAGCTGAAGCGGCTTCGAGTAACAGTCTTTGTTTTGGCGTTCGTCATTGTAAAATCTGAAGAAATTCTGGAAAAATGAAGAAGTTTGAGTAAAGAGATGAAGTTCTCTAAGATGAAGAACTTAAAAAGTTGCAGAGATGGCGAAAATGATAAATGAAAAGATGATGAGAATGAAATAGAACAAATATATATACATAGAAATGTAAGAGTGTTAATGGGGTAGTGGGGTGACGTGTCACAGTGAGTGGCTGTGATAACTTCCCGAAAATGGGGTGAGTGGTTAAGATCGTGCTCTACGGTTACTTTAATCGTGCGGTCAGGGAAAAAGTAATTCGAAACGTCCGACGGCCAAGATTAAAAGGTTTTTGGCAGTTCGGTAATGCGCGTGAAATACACGCGTGAGTGAGTCTCGAGTACTGTATCCACATCAGTCTTTGCATTAAATGTAAAGATATCACACGCAAACTATACTCGATTGATATCCTACTTTATAGAGATATAGCATATAAGTAAATTAATGAGAGATTAATTTTCAAAAAGATTCAAAATTTGGCTGATTACCACGCTTTGGAATTTAGACGAGAGCGTCTAGTTTGGAAAGCGTCTGTATCAGCATTTTAATATTTTCGGTAAGTCACGTATAGGTTTCTTGAAGACGCTTTGCGTTGACTCAGTTACTTGAATTAAAAGACAGGAAATGAAGACTTACCTATCAGTCAATATTGTAATTGACTGATACAACACTTTGACGATCCACATGCTCAACTATTGAAGTGTTAGGTGAGGAACAGACCGTTCACGCTTTGAAAGTATGAGAGCGTCTGTTCTCATCTAGGCACTTTCTCTCTAAGTAAAAGTGTTTCCCTCTTTAAATATAGCTTTGGACTATCTTTAAAGAGAGTGTCAACTCTGTAGGGAAGGCGCTTCACTTATGATGAGAGATGAGATAATGCAAAGTCCTTTTATCTTACTAGGGTAGGTCTATCTCGTGAATTTGATAACATGAGAAATGAGATTACAAAATCCTCAGGGGACCCGGTTAGGGACGAGTGTCTTTATAGATTTCAATGAAGTGATATGAGTTACCTCATGCTTTACTAGGGATGCACCGTTTGGGCATGAGATTCATATCATTCATGAAAGAGCTATGAATTCACTTCTTTACTAGGGCAAGTTATCTCATATTTTCATGAAGCAAGATTCTCGAGAGTAGACATTAACCTTTGTAGAGTTGGTGCTTCACATTATTCAAAACAAGTGAGGCTTTCACAATAAGCAGTGGCAAGAGTCTTCAGCACGCTTCACTTTTGGCTCCTTATCCACCATGAAGGCTTGTGAAAGTTGAGGTGATAACCATTCAGGCAACTCCATACAATACGTCCCAAAAATTATGTACGCGTATGTTAACTTGAAGAGGATCATCAACTCAACGCTTTCATATTTCTTCAGCTGAAAGGGTTTTAAGAATTTGGGAGTGGAACATCAAGATTGTACCAAGCTCTAAACTTAAAAGTTGGACTTTCAAGAGATCCACAAGGTACCACTAGTGCACCGCTCTGACAAGACGGAACAAGTTTTATGAATACCGTGGCACGAGTAACAACCTTAATCAAGTTAATTCGAGATTAACTCATCAAGGAATAGCACTCAACCGCGCTTTCACATAAAATTGGAAGCGTGTAGAGATCGATGCTCCAAAAGGGAACTCCATCCCTTCGGTTTAATTATCATCCCTAGTAAGAGGAGATAAAGTCTTCTCTTTCACACTACTTGCAAAGACCAGTTCCCCCTTAACCAGTTATCCCAACAATCTTTCCCAGAAGGAAAGCGTGAGAGTATGTAGGGAACACGCTTTGCTTTCTCCACCTTTACTCCACCTTCTCCTCACCAGGGTCTAGCAACCCTAGTTCTAGGCACAATTTGTTGAAGTGGGCTTAAGGAAGCGGCTTTGTGAGAATATCCGCTTTCTGATCCTCAGTTGGAATCTTTTCCACCTTAACATCTTGCTTCTCCACATGATCCCGAATAAAATGATGGCGAATTTCAATATGCTTGCATTTTAAATGAAGCACGGGATTGTGGGTGATGGAAATTGTGCTTGTGTTGTCACAATAAATTGGAACTTCCGAACATTCCACTTTATAATCCTTCAACTGCTGTTTTAGCCAAAGGATTTGTGAGCAACAGCTTCCCGCAGCCATATATTCCGCTTCGGTGGTAGAGGTGGCAACACTTATTTATTTCTTGAAAAACCATAAAACTAACTTGTTGCCAATGAATTGACATGTTCTAGTTGTAGATTTCTAATCAACTTTGCATCCACCGAAATCGGTATCGAAGTATCCACTAAGCGTGAGATCATCTTCCGCCGGATACCAAAGACCTAAGTTGATGGTCCCTTTAAGGTATCGAAGAATGCGCTTAGCTCTCTCCAAATGGCTTTGATTTGGATTACTTTGATATCTAGCACAGACGCCTACATCAAAAGTGATGTTGGGACGGCTAGCAGTAAGATAGAGTAGAGAGCTAATCAACATACGGTAATCCGTAGCGTTAACTGACTTGCCATCCAAGTCTGGATCTATCTTGAAGTTTGTGTTTATTGGAATCTTGACGCTTTTGGAATTTTGAACTCCAAACTTAGTGAGCATATCACGAGTATACATGGCTTGATTGATGAAGATTCCTCGACTCGTTTGCTTCACTTGCAATCCCAAAAAGCATGTCATTAGCCCCATCATAGACATCTTGTATTTTCTCTTTATCAAACCCGCAAACTTGTCACTCAAGGTTTGATTTGGAGAGCCAAAGATGATGTCGTCGACGTAGATTTATACCTAAAGCATGTCTTCACCGTCGTTGATAGTGAAGAGGGTTTGATCTACCTTCCCTTTTTGAAAGCCGCTTTTAACAAGGAAGTTTGAAAGAGTCTCGTACCATGCTTTAGGAGCCTGCTTGAGGCCATAAACCGCTTTTGACGAGCCAGTATACTTGATCACTCTTTTCAAATCCTGGGGGCTTGTTCGACGACTTCCTCCTTCAAATCCCCATTGAGGAAGGCACTCTTCACATCTATTTGATACACTTTGAACTTCTTGGATGCGGCATATGCAAGGAACATCCTGATGGCTTTGAGATGAGCTACGGGAGTGAAGGTCTCATCAAAATCGATGCCTTCCTCCTGGCAATATCCTTTTGCGACTAAGCGAGCTTGGTTGTGAATGACGTTGCCGACTTTCATCAGTCTTATTCTTGAAGACCCATTTGGTACCAATGACGCTTTGATGAGAAGGTCGATCCATAAGGTACCAAACGCCATTCCTTGTAAACTCGTTCAGCTCCTCTTCCATGGCAGTTACCTAATTTGGATCATTTAGAGCGTCATCCACCGTTGATGGTTCGGCGCTAGGAAGCAACTAAACAAGCAACTTTCACCATGGAATAAGGTGCTTCTAGTCCTGACGCTTTGGCTAGGGTCACCTAGAACACCTCATTGGGGATGATATCTCAACCAAAGCTTTTTTGATTGAGAGCCTCCACATCATCCACCTCGGAGCATGGTGAGTGATCGTCACCGTTCCCTTGATCACAAACCACTGGACTGGATGGAGCTTCCTCACTATTTGGAACCAATGAGATTAGAGGATCAGCTATTCCCGAGTTTGGTTCCCCCTTATCGAGAGAGAGCTTATTGAGATCCTGCTCCATGGCTGCAACTCCATCTTCAGGTTCTTCTTCTACTGAAGCGTCCACCAGATCTACTTGCTTCGAAATGGAGCGTGTTATTGGTCTGGAAGAAGCTTTAGGAGTTTTAATTACGCTTCCAGGTCCAGCGTTCATGCTTTCAGCATTTACCTGTACCTGTGGAGTCTTGAAAGTAGCTTCATCAAAAACAACATGGGGTGTTTCTTCCATAACAAGAGTTTGACAATTGTAGACACGATAAGCTTTGCTTGTAGGGGAATATCTAAGAAATATCCCTGTATCAGCTTTGCTATCAAACGCTCTTAATTGCATTTTACCGTTGTTGTGAATGAAACACTTACAACCAAAAATATGTAAATGAGAGAGAGTAGGAATTCTCCCCTTTCCATAATTCATATGGGGTTTTGCCGTGGCGTGTGTTGATTAGAGTGCGATTTTGAGTGTAGCAAGCAGTGAAAGTCGCTTCTCCCCAGAATTTCTTTGGCAGTTAGGCATCCACGAGCATTGAACGTGTAGCCTCTTTGATGGTTCTGTTCTGGCGCTCTGCAATGTTGTTTTGTTGCGTAGTTTGAGCTGCTGAAGTCTGATATAGAATCACATTCTCTGTGCAATACACTTTGATGAATTTATTAAGAAATTATGTTCCTCTGTCGGAGCGTATCTTTATCACAGTCTCTCCTTTTTGCACCATCAGTTGCTTTAGGAGCTTTGGGAGCTCCCGAAGCGTGTCTTTCTTCTTAAGCAGAATTAGTACCCAAGTGTAGAGTGAATAGTCATCCACAACTACAAGAGTGTACTTTCTTCCACTTAAGGTGACAGTTGTGATAGGACCGAAGAGGTCCATGTGAAGGAGCTCTAGAATTCAGGATGAGCCATGTCCTTCGACGCTTTGAAAGGACTTCTTGATCTGCTTGCCTTCTTGGCAGGCTTGACACACTATATTCTTGTTGAAGACTTCATTAGGAATGCCTTGAAAGAGACTCTTCTGGGAGATCTTATTCATTATTTTGAAGTTCAGGTGGTTAAGGCGACGATGCCATAACCATCCAACTTCTGAAGTGCTTCTAGCGACAAGACAGGCTCTGACTTTGCAGCTGTTCCAATTAGCTACATACATGTTTTGCTTTCGAATACCTGTAAGAACAACCTACATAAACGTATGTTCTTGACAATACACTGGTTAGAGATAAACTCTACCGCGAACCCGTTATCACAAAATTGAGAAATAGAATAGTAAATTATGTTTGAGGCCTTGAACATATGAAACGTTAGAAAGTCTCATATTTCCAACGCAGAATGTACTTGTATCTGATGGTGATGCCTTTTGCATCATCACCGAAGATTACATCTGGACCTGGCTTTGTAACAAACTCGTCAAGGAAAGATCGTTCACCCTGTCATGTGATGTGAACATCCGCTGTCTAGGTACCAAACAACTTCTTCATTCCTCTGTCCGCATTTTTCAAGCTTGCCGCTTTAATCTATGAGGTCAACAATTTTTAGGTACCCAATTTGCATTGGGTTCCTTAATGTTAGTGAGTTTGGAAACTTGAGTTGGATTCACCGAGGAAGTGTTTCCTATCTCGAGATCCTGAACGAAATAAATAGAGCTTTGTTTAATGGGAAAACTCTGAGTGTAATCGTGTGTGTAGTAGTGAAAGTGCTTACGGTTCCTTCTTCTCTGAGAGCGTGAAGGAATGCTTTCACTTTGTGTAAAATGATCGATGAGACTTCGATCATGAAAGTTATGTGAAGAGTCGAGGATAAAGTATACTTGAGTCCCTCCATGAGATGTGAAGTTATTCAAGTCAGCTTTATGCTCTTGTTGACGCTTCGGATTTGTCGCAGACTAAACACACTTTTAATTGTATTTAGAGAGTTTAGGCTTTCCAGTCTTTGACTTTCTCAAAGCGTCGGGTTGAACCTTCGAAGGCGCTTTAGATACTTGCCTTGAAGTTTCAGCCATAAACCCGACTAACTCATTTCCTTTGCTAGTAGCGTGTTGAGCAGCTTTGGGGTTTTTCAATGACGCTTCAGAACTAGCATTGGATAAAGCTGTGAGAGTAGAACTAAAGTCGATTCCTTTCAAACTTTTTGAGGGTTTGAAAGAACTTTCAATCATTTCAATAGCTACAGAAGTACTATTGAGACAATCGAGAGTGACTTTGCGTTCCTTGGAAGTAGATATGGTATGTTTATGGCGTTCATGAAGATTATCGAACTTAGCCGTCAGCTCAAATAGGTCATTTTCCTTGGACTCGAGTGTATTGGCTAATCTGTCGTTCTCTTTTCTGAACCAAATGAGAACTTCCTGCAAGGATTCGTGATTCTTGAGCAACTCTAAATAGTCATCAAAGAGATCACCTTCCAAGCTGAAAGCCTCATCCTCACCGTCACCACATTCACTACCTAGTAATAATGGAAGAGTATTAGGTTCAGAAATTTTTACCTCCCCCATTTCAGCTTCTATGGCCATGCAGCCATAATCATATTCATCATCAGTAAATTGATCTCCATCATGGTCGATGGGCTTTTTGGATTCAACGGGAGCATCAGCTACTAGAGCACGACGGCTATCTTCACGACGAGCTTTGACCTCGTCATTTTCCTTGGTTGAGAGCTTTGAGCATTCACTTCTGTAGTGCCTCATTTTGTGGCACCCGAAGCACTCAATGTTGGTTTTATCTCTAGGGATGGCTGCAGATTTGTCATCCCTCTTCCATCACGTGGGATGAAGCGCGAGCTCTGGCCTTGAGATTTGTAGAATCTTTATACTTGGCCGGCTCTATCGTTGGAGTTGTTAAACCCTCTAACCAGATAGAGAGCGTAATCCTCCAGTTCTTCTCTCAATATTTCTGCAACATCGCTATTAGAAATGTCAGTTTTGATGGTGGTGGTCTCTACTGCAGCTTTGAAAGCCAGACTCTTTGGTTTCGCTGGAAGTACCTCCTCATCCTCACGAAGCGCTTTCTTGACTAGGTCAAACTCGATCGCTTTAAATTCGGAGAACATAATTTCTGGAGACATGTCTCCCAATTCTTTTTGTGAAAGGAAGAGTTCCTTCATTGTCTGCCATTTTCCAGACAGAGCGCGAACCACATTTTGATTGATCTCTTTGAAGGTAAGTTCCTTTCTAAGGGAAGCCACAGTTGTGGTGATTCTCAGAACTCGAGTCTCGAAAGACTCCATGCTCTCATTGCTCCTCATCGTGAGAGCGTTAAATCCTGCATTAGTACAGAGAGTTTGTTTTCCTTTATTTTCTCTGTGCCCTGTGAGATTAGAGCAAGAGTTTCCCACATCTCCTTCGCCGTTTTGCATTTCATGATTCTTGGGAGATAGGCATCGGGGATGGTTGGCTAGATCACGTTGTGCGCCACACGATCTAGATTATCAGCTTTGAAGTCATTGGCCGTATATTCCTCTCTAGACTTCACAACATAGACATCGGTGGAAGCGCTTTCTTCCTCATCAATTGGGTTGTCGTATAGGTCTACGGCTTTCTCCTTTTCACAGTTCCTTATTAGGCATTTCATGATTACGATAGGTCCTTTCTCGATAACTTCATTCATGCGGTCATGAAGTGAAGCGAGATGAGACTCCACGCGGAAGCTCCACATGGTGTAGCCCTCTATCGAAAACTGAAGAAGATGTGCTGAGGAAGACATCTTGAAAAAGAGGTTAGAAAAATGCAATATGCAGTGAGTGAGGTTATAATGCAAGATTTTAAAAAGATCGGTTTAGGTAAACTTACTATAATGCTTTCGCACTATCATTATTCAGAAACAGAGGTCAGTTAGAACCCCTGCTCTGATACCACTTGTTGGTCCCGAAAGTGACTAACACACGTAGAAGGGAGAGGGTGAATATGTGTTGAGAAGTGTTTAACTTCTCTTTCATTTTTCATTCTTTTTACTGAGTAGATGCTTCGAATGCTAGTGAAGCTTTCGAAGCTTCTCGCTCGTGTGAGTGCTGTGCGGAATGTGGTGAGACTTTAAAGCTTTTCTTGCAATTAAAACCAACTTGAATTTAAAGCGTGTGTGTGTGTATGCAAGTAACCAAAGCGATAAATAACTTAAAGTAAAGAGAGACTAATAATTTATAGTGGTTCGGAGCATCTCTCCTACGTCCACTCTATCCACAACGGGATGAATACCTTCACTCGGTATCCCTTGTTTTATACTTCCAAGGGAAAGTGATTCAAGGCTAGTAACAAACTTGCACTTGAATCCTCAGAGATTCACGGGCTCTCGAGAAGCCTTACAACAACAAATCTTTACTACAAAAACTTTACAACCTTACAACTCAATCTAACATAATAGATTTGGTTTTGGGGTTTTTGGGTTTTCGTAAATGAGAATCCTTTACAATGAAGATCACAAGTAAATGGATAAGGATTCTCGAAGCTAGGTTATAGATAAGTGA
This sequence comes from Mentha longifolia, assembly GCA_001642375.2. NCBI lineage: Eukaryota > Viridiplantae > Streptophyta > Magnoliopsida > Lamiales > Lamiaceae > Mentha > Mentha longifolia. Next base: position 14,552,906 of record CM038119.1, on the reverse strand, counting down.
GGTTGAACCTAGAAAGAAAGTAGTTGCAATACTCAAGAGAATTATTTCTTGAGGACACACTAAAGGAAAGCGCTTTGAAAAAACTAAGGAATGTAAAGAATAATTTGCTTGAGTTCTTGCGAGTATTATGCTTGAATTGTTTGTACGTGCATTAGTTTTAGTGTGTGTGCAACTCCTTCTATTTATAGCAATAGGAACCCTACTTCCCGTTAGAGAGAAGTGGCGCGTGTTCCTCACTTTCCGTGAATTATGGGAAAGTTGCTATTTTTCAGGTGCTTTATCATCACCTACAGTACTGAGAAAGTCACTCCTGGTGGTTGAATCAGGGTATGACGGTCTGCACCTTATCGTGAATTTTCTACCAAACCGCTCCGTTGAGCAATAACGTGATTACACGTGGACTGCAACTGCGGCACACGTCAGAGTTTGAAATTCAAACTGGAGGGTTGGTGAGTCAACGTATCATACTGATAATTTGGACGCTTCAAGTTTAGCTCTAGATCAGAGACGCTTTGGTTGAGCTGACTTGAGAGCGCTTCGCTTCTACTGAACGGAAGCTCACTCTAAGCATCTTTATTTGAAGTGTCTACATGACGCTTACTGTCAACGCTTTTACTGCTGGAGCCGCTTTGCTTCCTGACGCTTCGCGAACTCTGACTGCTTCATCTTTATCGCTTCTAGACTAAAACAAAAGCTTCCTAACATGCAAGTTTTGCTAAGTAGAACTTGTCTAGTTCATCAAAGAATAACAAGGGAAATATTCTAAAGAGGGTTTTGGAATCGAATCAAAACAAATTGTTCATTAACTTGATTCAAGTTCCCCCTTAACATAATATCCCAACATATTATATAATCAAAACTATAAATATAACGATTGTTAAGCATGATTTTACACTGCAATAAGCATACATTTTTAAAATAAGCGTAGTATTATATAATAGAAAGCATAGATATAACAATTATTAAGCTTTTACTAGTTTAAATATGCTTATAGTTTAGAATATCGTGTTTTTTATTAGATCTTTTTACAATATGCTTATAATTTTAAATATTATGCTTTTTATTAGTTTAAAATATGTTTATTGCTTCAAATATCATGCTTTTTATTAGTTCAAAGTATGCACAGTCTCTTTTTGAGTAAGCATAATTATTCAAATTATAATTTTGTTCTATTTTATACGTATATAAGAGTGAAATTACTAGACTTTAAGCACTTAATATACAACTATAAGCATGGACGTATATAAGTCATAATGAAACTCAAACACTCGAACTTAATGGACCACAAATATACAATGATAATTTTTTTTAATAAGTCCTGAAACTCATGAATGAAAAGCATACATGATGAACTGAAATGAATTAAAAATTGAAAAGAAGAAATAAGCAAAGGATTAAACTGTATAAATCCAAGAATATATCTTGATCATAGAAAAAAAATGGTGTGAAAGAAAGAAACAAAGAAGATGGCGGATGCAATTTAATTTCCTTTAGAAGATGAAGAAGAATACAATTGTGAATTAGAAAGAGAAAACAAATTCCGTGCGCAGTAAATCCCATGATTATAGGAACTTAGAAGATTAAGATACTGTGCATATTACTATAATAACCCTTCATTCATTGTAACTGCCGAATTAAGATATTAATCATTAATAATTGATAGCCATTGATCTATTGAAATGGATGGATGAGATGTATTCCTATTTAACATGTGGGGATTCATTCCTACATGATCCAACTTCTATATATATATATATATAGTAATGATCTCCTACCTACTGTGTGCATGCTTAATATGCCCACGGATGAGGTGACATCATTATATTTAAGGAAAAAATTAATTAGTATACCTTATAAAAATAAATTATACCAAAAATAACTAAACTCTAACAAAAATAACTAAACCCTAAAGGGAAATATTATTGACGTGGCAGTGACACGTCAGCCGTGGGCACACACATTAAGTGTGCCCACGATGGGTAGGAGAACATTTCTCTCTCTCTATATATATATATATTTGTTTTTTTTTTCTATATATCTTCTTATTTTAAATTAATTGGAATTAAAAATTGATTTGGCTAGCTTCCTCTTGAAAGTGTAGGTGCGAAACAGGGGATGAAAACCCAAAATATAGAAGCGGGGGAAATGACCAGAAGCCGAACTGCCGAAGACTCTACCAACCGTTAATTAACAGCCGTCACACTTAACTCAACTCTCAACTTCCCCACAAAACAAACCGAAAAAGAGCATTAGGGAACACCTTTAATTTAACCAATTTTTCTTCAATTTCTGCTCTACGGAATATACCTCACTACCAGCACTGAAATACTGCGAAAGCCGCCGGTGTTTTTTGAAAAGGGTTTCTTCGTTTCTGCAAAATTTTCTTGTTTTGATCAAAGAGCATTTGTGGGAGGATGAGCGATTTCAGTGGGGTGGATGAGAGAGATTATGTTCCCTTGGAGGATCTCAAGGTGGAATTCAGAAGAGATGGCGACGCGGAGGAGGCAGATGGCTGTTTCGCGCTTTCTTTCTGGATTTACATTGATAATTGTGCTTCTTTCCCCTCTTCAATTCTGGTTCAGGTCTTTCTTCTCACTCGACCTTCGTTTGTGTGCTCGTGTGAGAAATGGACTCTAATGCGTCTGCTTTTTTTTTTGGCTGCCTTTTATTTTCTGATGATTTCAAGGATGAAATAGGGTTGGTTGCTGAGTCGAGAAAGTTTAAATCTTTGAGGCGCTTGCGTTGTCTTTCTGCCTTTTTTCTTGTGCATTCGTAAAATTCTTGTGGTTTGGGTTCTTCCTTTTTCCTGATTTATGTGTCTGAGTATATGCCGGGCTACTTCGGGTTTCATTGTGAATTTCTTCTTAAATTGGCGAAGAAGGTTGTTTTCAGATGATTAAATTGCTCATTAGTTATGACATTGTATTTCGGAAGTGATTGTGGTACGATGCTAGATCGACTACACGAGGGAGACCTGTTATTGACTAGTGAAAGTGATATTTTGTTATTGTATTTGCTCAATGAACAGCTACTGGAAATATGTGCTTCTGTAGGTCTAGAATAATGGTGAAAGCATGGTTGTTCATCTCATTGTTCTTTCATGTGCAAGCTTAACTTTCAAGGAATACTAATGAAGCACCTGGATTATCTATCTTTATAAACACAGAGTGTTGGAGATTGTATAGTAACTGCTGTGCATTTCTACAAATGTTTACAAACTAATATGTGATTTACTTCTCCATTCACAATCATGCTTGCCCACAATAAGTATCTGAAAACATGGTTCATTTTATCATTTGTACATTATGCAGAAGCACCCAAATGTCAGTTGTAATGTGCCTTTCTTGTACTTGGATGACAAGAAGAAAATGAAGCTCTTTCCTCTGCTGTTTATGTACAAAGAGACTCCAAATCCCAACAACCCTATTCCGTTGACTGAAGTTCCATGCGCCTCCACTGAGATTGAGTTTCCTATGAGGAAATGGGTTCATGTTAGTTGTGAGGTATTTGGTTTGCAATAGTGCTATGATTGATCTATGTAACCATGTATGTCTCTTTAGATTGTAGATTTACTTTGCCAACTCTTTGGTCGTTTTGTTACACACTAAAGTATATAATTCTCAAATCCTTATTAATCTTGGTTGTCTAATTTTAGTTAACCTGATTCTCCATATATATATGGTGATTGATTCTAGTTATTAGTATTACTTAGAGATTGTGGCATGGCAATTTATGCGACTCATCGAAAAGATATTTTACAACACAATTGTATATTATGCCCACTTCATCCAAATTTTTGAGTAGATGGACAAAGTCTTGCTTCTGATCACTTGCAAACAGCACGGCACACAATTTATTGGTGAAACTCAATGCATTTTCCTCAGTTAGAGAATGAATTTCAAAAGTAAGTTGGAGTTCTGGGCATTTTTTGGCTGTAAGAAGTGAAATCCATATAGTTTCATGTCTGGCATTTCTCATTAGAAATATGGTGTTGTAGCTGGCCTGGTCCGTTGTAAGACTGAATGTTGCGAGGTTGGCACATGAAATGGGAGAAGAGACTAATTATTTATCTGCAGTGGCGTTCTTTTCATTTTCTTGCATTGTTTCTTACTTCTTTTTTTTATAACTCACTAAGTTGTGAGTGTCGTAAACCTGATCTCTCTACAATTCTATCTCAGATCTTGAGGGATCTCATGAGGCTTCATGTAGATGGAGAAATTGTGGGAGAAAACCTATGACTTGCTCATTTGACAAGGACTTCTACTTTGAGGGTTTGAAAAGATTATGCTTGGCATGCCCTGATGGAAATAAAGATATATTACACGGTTATTTTTACAGGCTTGATATCCTGTTTGGGGAACCAGCTATTAAAAAGCACTATGTCATGGTTTGTCTTGTCTATCGTTTATTTCTGAATTTATTGGTATGAGCGACTCCTTTGTTTCTGACGACTGTTGCCCCCTATGATGCCAGGATCCTCCACTGCAACTATCTATTGACCATTCAAGCACATCCGAGATTGAAGAAGACAGTGATGGTGTGTGGAGCATTGTTGGGGGCAAGGTAAAGGCAATTATAGTACCCTTTGTCTTTGTTCATCTATAATTGAATAACTAAGGGATGCCTCCTTCAGTATTGAGCTATTTCATGATCTTTATATCTAAGTGTTGCATGAGAGGAAGTTGACTATTGAACCTTCGGATACTTTTGATGCATGTACTTTGTTGATATAACATTGCACCAATGTACGGAAAAAAATATTGTCGCATTAAACCAATTCTTAGCACTTGTTTGTACCCAGTGACTAGCTGTTAAAAGTCGTACGAGACTGGAAAATCCTGGAAATTTTGGCATTTACATTTTAAATAATACACATGAATGCATTGCATAGTTGGATTAAAATGAGCAAGAATATCATGTCTTCCTCGTGTATAATTAAGGTATTATTTATTGAATCTGTTGACTGATGTCCTTGCTTCATATTCTACATCTAACTCATATATATTCTCTATTTTGAAAAATACGGAAAGCAGGCATCTTGCCGCAGGATATTTTCTCTGGATGTTGTGTTATCAGATGCATTTGGTGGTCCGGTGAAAAAAGATCTCGAGGTTTCTTATCTCCATCTCCTGTAAGTTGACATAATCTTACAAATGCAACTTCATATTATGTTGCTCTTTTCCTCTCAGGTTGTTGCTTCTCTATTATATGCTGACAATGGAGCCCTGTTGAGAACACTACTGATGCAGAATCTGCCCTTCTTATAAACTGCGATGGTATTGAATATGCTTCTCATGATAGACCTTGCAAACTGATTAACGGTCGCACTTCCTTTAAGCTCAAGATATCACAGGTATGCATTGAATGGACTTCTTTACCTTTTTGAGTTTGGTGTTAGGTGTTTATGAGGAGGTGACATCAGAGTTTTGATGAAACCTCATCTATGGAACTACTATTTGGAAAGAGATGTTTCTCAGTGCCCCAACTTTATCGATTGCAAAACTTAGTTTGTGTTGCTTTTAGTGGTCAAAACAGTGAAAAGCCATAACTTTAGACGCAATATTGGAAACCATTAGCTTACTTTTGCATCACTGTTTTCACAATGAATTAACATTTTCTTATATCTGTAGATGCTGATACTTCAACTCTGCATTTCAGCTTTCTTCGAAGTGTGACAACAGGCTATTCCAGATAATGTTTCATGTCCCAAGATTGGGAAAATACCCTTTTCTTGAGACCCTATCTCTTCCTATCCGTTGTGTTTCACGTAGTAAGAATACACGAGCAGCTTCTATTACATTGAGAAAGTCATCCAGTAGAACTTATTATGGGAACGGATGTGAATCGCCTAGTCCTGACGATGGATCAATGCAACTTATCACTAATATTATTCGTGAAGCCAAACCAAGCCCATCATCAAAGCGAATCAAATTGGGACAAGATTTGCCATTTGTGATGTTCAATGAAGAAAAGAGGCAGGCCAACAAAGTTCACCATTCTCATGCTTGGAATGATAATAAGGTTTGCTATTCCTTTATACATCTACAGGTTGAACACTGTTTACCAGATTGGGATCTCTTATTTTATTTTAGATGATTCATGATTGAGGGGTTCCTTAGTTAGGAAAACAAATGCTTTCTTTGATTGGCTATACCAAATTCCTAGTGGCTCTTGGTCTAAGATTCAATGATTCGTTGGAATTAGGATACTGCACATGCAATGAGTATGAAGAGGAGACCAGAAGATCATTGTGGAACAGAGAACACTTCATGTGCTTCCGATAATAGTGAAGCAACAAACTCTGACCCAAAAAGCGTGCTCAGTGTTCCAAGTCCAATTTCTGATTTGATAATCTTCAAATACTGCCTTGGAGGTCCAGCAGAGAAATGTCACCTTCTCAAGGAAATTGCTATTTCGGCTACTGAAGAGCAACTAGCACATTTTGCAAATCAGGTTTCCCTGTTTTCTGGATGCTTACATCACAGGTAAACTACTGCTCTCTCTCTCTCTCTCTCTCTCTCTCACACACACACACACACACAAACACACACACATTCATTGTTAGATCTATTCATTGAATTACATATTTTTCTGATGGCTCTAGCTACAGAATATTGAGAGTAGGCACATGTTCGAATTTCTAGATATATGCATCCTTTCGTTAACTAATATGATTAAAATTGTAGATTCGTGCAAGATAAGACAAGCTTTGTTTTCTGGAAATATCTGAAAATTGCGAGAAGTGTTACTCAAGACTTGGATGATATGTTTGTGGCTAGTTCTGGAACACGGCATTGAAATGTGATTCATGTTTTGCAGAATTTTTATGCGTCCACTAGTGAACTATACGTGCACTTAACTCCTAACCATTGCTTGCTACGTAGTAATGGAATTTGTAAAAGCGTGTGTAAAAATATGCTTGAATGAATATATATGTGTTGGTGTATTCATGTATATATACAAAAAAGACTAATCTATACTAGGAATGAAAATCGCGATAATAGAGCCTGTACAATTTCGACCATATACAATCGATAACCAAATCCAAGCATAATAGAAGTCATAAAGAACTTGTAGCACTATTAATTTATTTCCAACAAATTGAACACAATCTGCTGATGCTGAAATATATGTGACACTTTGTGAATCATCTGTTTCTAAGCTCTATTTCTTCAAATGGACTAAACTTCAAACTAAATACGCAATCCTACTCGACTTATTTTGATCATTGATTGATCCACGCATCCTTAGTAAGCTGTGTTGGAAAGCGATACACTTAAAAAAGCGCTCGAGTCTGGTGTTGTTTCTCTCGGTACATCATATAGAGTGAAACCTCTTACCTTCATACCGGCTTCATATTCCAAGTTCCAACTAGCAGTTCATATAAAATTTTGTTCGGGTTGAGCTTCTAAGTTCTAATTCATGCCGAACATTATTAAATCTTTGATCTTCTTTCCAATGTATCATGTATGAAAGAAAGATATTTTGCAGTGTTTCCCTCTGTTATGCATTCATGGAATAGCATTGGCTGCCTAAACTTGGTCTTATTTGTTTCCTGATATGTGTAATTGGTCGATGCAAGTATAGTTGTTCTTTTTGACGCCTTTCCGAATTTCTTCATTGTTTTTTTATCAAATAGTAACGAAACAAGATTGTAAGTTTCAGGCATCAAATAAAAATGGCAAAGAGATTGGTGGAGGAGGGGATTCAAGCCTGGACTTCAGTATCGGGGAACAACGACCATGTTCTGTGGGAGAATCTGGTTTTCATTATTAATGAACACTTCATGAAGATAGCCTGCTCTACCCGTCCTTTGATGGATCAGGTCTCTCTCTCTCTCTCTCTCTCTCTCTCCTCTCTCTCTCTCTCTCTCTCTCTCTCTCAAGGTGTAGACGCAGCTACAAACAGTTTTTATTATTTCTTGCCTGGCAAGAGAATAAAACTTAACCAGTCTTTAGTTTATTTGGATTCGATGTGATTTTACACAATTGAATACCATAGTCTTAATCAATTAAGGAATGACTGCTATAGTGCTATGTAATATTTCATAGCGCATGCTAATTCACTACACCTGATCTGCCTACTCTCTTTAACATTCTGATTCTTCATGGGAAGCATCTTATCTTTTGAAAATTCTTGAATGCCGTTTTACTTCAAATATTGCACTCGTGTAATTGGAGAACTATAGGTGATGATCAATTTGCCCAAAATGCTGTGCATTTATATGTTCTGCACTCTCCCCCCCTTATCTGTACCGATACTTTCATTCTCTCTTATGTAAGATACAAGGCATTAGATTTTTTCTGAACGTTTCAATTTTTACAGGACCTTGAGTGTTTAAGGAGAATAGCTGGCTGCCGGGATGTCGTTTTGCAAGAAGATTTCGAGAGAATGTGGTCATGGTTATTCCCAGTAGCTTTTACCTTGTCACAAAGTGCAGTTAACGCAACGTGGGATTCAATGTCACCATTATGGATCGAAGGCTTTATAACAAAAGAAGAAGCAGAATCTACACTTCAAGGTCTTCAAGATCCCGGAACATTTCTACTGCGATTCCCCACATCAAGGAGCTGGCCGCACCCAGATGCTGGTAACCTCGTTGTGACTTATGTTGATAGCGACTACGCCATTCGCCACAGGCTTCTCTCCTTTGATTTCATTCACAGGTTGGTTTCTTTCTCTCCTCTTATGAGTTACTTCAAGAGAGATTAGATTGCCAACACGGATGATTGAATATTCGAAGTATTACATGATGAAACGAGCTCAAAATTGTTGAATCAATCAAAGTAGTATGTGGTGGATTAGCCTATAATATTTTCTTGTCGTTTGCAGTTCCCCTTCCAAGGAAACGACTGTAAACCCGCTTCAAGAGTTGCTGCTTGAAGAGCCTAAGCTCTCACGATTGGGAAGGTTCGATTTTTAATTTATTTACATAATCACGTCTTTGTTAGAAATCGATGCAACATTGAAGGAATTACATGGATGATATGTTGCTATCTTGCAGAGTGATAAGAAGTGAGTAGAGGGGCAAATCTGTAATTTCCCGTGTTGTCAAAGAAAGCAGTCTCGTTGCTTCGACCGCGAAGAAGACGACTGCTGGAGACACAAGCAGCATCAATGGTTAAGTGGTTATATGTGTGTATAGACTGCACAATTTGTACACAGCATCAGTATCTTTATCAGTGGTAGGCTTTTTACTTTAGTTATTCACAACATTTTTTTTTTCTTACTAATTAGAAAATGGGGCTTTGTTTATGTTTGTACCCTTAAATCTTGTTTTACATGCAAATATTTACGTTTCTTATTTTTATTTCCTAATGAAACGATGAATAATTATATTCATCATATTTATTTATAGAGTTAGTTTACGCTCAATGTGATTCCAGCAAAGCTCGTGAATATTTATTTCCACATATTTATTTATAGAGTTAGTTTTCTTTCCATCAAATAAAGCTATTTATTTACGCGATAATTATCAAAAAAAAAAAAATCCTAAGCTATTCTTGTTTTATCAAAAATAAAAATAATTAATTAAATCTCAAACCATTTATGTTTTATCAAAATTATTATGAACTATTGACAATAACAAATTAAATCCCAAACTATTTTCGTACTATCAAAAATAATCTAAACTATTTAAAATAATTAATTAAAACTCAAACTATTTATGGTTTGTTAAAAAATATTAAAAGTACCGTGGATTCATAATTGGTAGGAATTGTGTTATTTATTTACTTATTAAGTGAGACTAAATCATGCCGTTTTGTGACACATTATATTAAAAGATAATTGCAAATATAGTGTGACTTTCGGCGTGCCATAAGGATACTCCGTTGCCAAAATGACACACAAAGTAATTGATAATTGATTGATAGTTTATGATTTAATTAGTTATTTTAGTAGTTTAGAGTAATTTTGATAAAATCTTAATAGTTTGAGATTTAATTGGTTATTTTTCAATGTTCAGAGTATTTTTGATAAAACGAGAATAGTTAAGTGTTTTTTTAGTATCTCTTATTTAAATTTAGTAATTTCTTCTAAAATAATTGCGACTTGTTTGCAACTAAATTTGGGAATTTGGTATCTTTGGCAAAATGTTAAGTTGTTAGTTTCAATTTAATACGTAGCACTTTGAAGTAAAATTACAACCGTTGGTTGTAGCATCATCTTATTTTTCCTTACTTGGCAATAATTTTACGGCCTAATTAGCACTAGACTTTATAACGTTAGGGCCAATTTGAATTTTGTAATTTAACTTTTAGGGAGAGATGACGATACAATATATAGCAAAAGTCAAGATAGGATTATGTTTCTCCTCTTCCTAATTAATTAATTATACTATTATAAATAAAAAAAATATACCCTTTTTATTTAACAAAACAAAATAATAATCCGAATCAACGGCCTTATAGCCGTTGCTTGTGGCTCCTCCTCCCTCTCTTTCAAATACTTGTTTTCTTTAATTTGTTTCACCATTAATTAATCTATATATATGAATGTACATCATACCCACACCATCATCACTTAAGAGAGAGAGAGAGAGAGTTTTAATTTGCACATCAATAATCAACAATGGCTAAAGCACTTTCTTCTATCTTCATCCTGCTACTCTCCATTGCTGCAGTTTGTCACCTCGGATCACCGAATTCGCAGGCAAGTTTCATCGGTAACGAACGAAACACACACACACACACACATTTCTCAAATTTCATTATGATTACATAATTCATTATCATAAATTTTTTTGCAGAATTGTAATAAAACATGGTGCATTGCAAAACCTTCATCAGAAGAGAGCATTCTTATAGCAAACATAAACTATGCATGTTCTCAAGTAGACTGCAGAATCATGCAAAAGGGGTGCCCTTGTTTCATACCAAATAATTTAATAAACCATGCCTCCATAGCCATGAACCTCTACTATCAATCCAAAGGGAAGAATCCATGGAATTGCTACTTTGGAAACTCTGGACTCCTCGTCGTCTCCGATCCAAGTAAATTTTACTAATTAATTTTATTTGTGTTTTATTTGAAATTAATTTATGGTTCTTAATAATGTTTGTGTGAATGTGCAGGCTATGGCAGCTGCATCTATGAATGATGAGGGTGGGGTTGCATCATAGCTGTTGCGGGACTACGTTGTAGCTGATAAGAATATTGTACTAGCTCGAACTTACCTAGGAGTAATTTTATGGGGCTATTTTCTTGCTGCAAATAATATATATATACACAAATTTAGTAATTTTCTTGCTTATGGAGTTGGATTAGGCTTATTGATTGTTAATTGTTTTTGATAAAGGGGTTGCTTTGATTAACCCTCCGAAAGGGTAATTCGAAAGACGTATGCTTTTTTACGAGGCATCAGTAATCGATAAAATAAGCATTAACATCATTTCAACAGTATTTTTTTTTTTCAATTCGAATCTTTTATTGTATTTTGGTGTCGCATCTTCTATGGTATCGTGGGATGCTGGTCACGTATTAAAAATATTTTCAATATTAATATTTTTGTTTATGAAATTTTTTAATTATTGCTGATTTTGAAAATATTGTTTAAACATAAAAAACAAAACACGCAACGGTGCAATAGAAAATACAATTCAAAAATACAATAAATGAGACTTTAGTAAAACAACCCAGCACGATTAATCTTTGCACATAATTGATTTTAAACATTTAGTGTTCTTTTTATGCTTGAGAATGCAAAAGAAAAATTAAAGAAGAAGAAGAAGAAGTTGTTTTTGCCAGTTTACTAGTCCGGCTGTCGATTTTAAGTTGCATTTATGCCGTCGTCTGAGTCTATTAAGAGGTCCCTTCGGTTCATGATGATTTGTTGGATCTCACCTTGATATTGATGGCTTGTTTGATGTTGTTACTCGAAGAGCAGCTGGTGGTGGATTGGTTCGTGATCATCACAGCTCCATCTTCTGGGTTTTTTATACTTCAGTTGAGGTTGGATCTAGCTATGAAGCGGAGCTCTGGGCTCTTCTTCAAGTGCTGGATTTAGATGTTACTTTATCTTCCCATATTTGAGTTGAGATGGATGTGTTGCGATCATCGCTCTGCTTGTCTCTAGCAAGCTCAGTTCTGTAGAGATTCGGCATATCATGACTCACATCCGACTCTAATTGCGGCGCTTCGGGTTGGTTTTTCCATATCCATAGGGAGGGGCCAGAACCCCTTGCTCACTTCATGGCACCTCATGGGCTCTAAACCTAACATCATGACTTATTTTGGTGTTGTTAGCGCCTGATCAATCTTGTTTTCAAAAGGTGATTAATGCACGTAGACGAGGAATTAATGAACACGAAAATAAAAGGACACGAAGGATTTACGTGGTTCGATCTACTGGAATAGATCTACGTCCACGGAGCAAAAGAGAGTATAGGATGTTATTACTAGTATGCGTGTATTGCTTACAAAGATGGTTCTCCCCTCTCAATCTATTCTAAGCCCCTATTTATAGATAGTTACATGGAGTTCGACTATAATACGAATTCTTCTCCTATTTGGACTCTTTGGCTTGATCTCCTCCTTTATGGATAAACACCGAGCTTCTATATCTCTCTTAGAGCTTGAGTTGTAGTCGATGTAGGAGTCTTGGTTGTCTTGGTGGTAGAGTCTCTTATCTTCAGTTGGGCCGAGCATAAGGTAATTTATGGCCGACGAGGGCTTTGACTTTCTTGTCGATGTTGGGGAGGGGGATAGCAGTCCTTGGGGCAGTAGTTTGTTAAGATTGGTGTAGTCGATACACATCCGCCACCCTCCTCTTTGTTTTTTTACCATCACCGGATTTGCTGTCCACGTCGGATATTTGACCTCGAAGAGTATCTGCGCCTTCAAGAGTTGATGCACCTCGTCATAGATGACTTGGTTCCGCTCTGCTGCGAACACCCGTTGCTTTTGTCGAACTGGTTTTACTCCCGGGTCAATGTTTAGCCAGTGTGTGATGATACTTAGTGCAACCCCGGTCATATCAAGGTATGACCAAGCAAAGACATCTCTGTATTCCCGAAGAAGTTAGACGATCTGCTTTCGGAGTTCGGCTCCGCCGCAAAACCTACTTTGACGACCTTAGACAGGTCATTTTCGTAGAGTGTGACGTTTTCTACTGGCTCGTCATATGCGCATGACGTCGTTTCCATCGCCAACTCTTCGGGTTTCCTTAGTTGCTATGCTTGTGGGTGCTGAGGTGTTCCGACACCTCATAGGGCGATCTGCATGCACTCTTTGGCTCGCTTCTGATCACCTCGAATTACGATCACCCCGCCCTTAGATGAGATTTTGATCATCAAGTGGTATGCCGAGCAGATTGCTTTCACCGCCATCAACCAATCTCTTCCTAGGATGATGTTGTAGGGAGAGTTGGCTTTTACTGACGAAGAAGTTGATTACTTTGGTGGACGACAATGGATGCTTCCCCACCATAACGGGGAGTTGAATGATCACCTCTGTTTGTGTCTCTTGCTGGATGAAGCTTTTTAGGGGGATCAGCGCCGGTGTGAGGCGTGCCTCTTTGACCCCTAGCTTCTTGAAGCAATCCTTGAAAAGTACGCTTACTGAGGTCCCACTATCGATGAATACTCATTGAACGAGCTTGTTGGCATTGAACGAGCTTGTTGGCCACCACGGCCTCAATCACAATGGCGTCTTGGTAAGGTATGGTCGACGACACTGGGTCTTTTTCAGAGAATGTAATGGCCTCGTCCTTTTTTAACCTTTATTGTGAAGGTTCGTCAATCTGGGGACTTCGGGCCTCGGCCTTAAGTGATGACTTCGTGGCTCCTTGAGGGAGCCCGGTGATGGCTGTGTTGATTCCGTCGAACTGAGGTTGGTCCTTGTCTTCGTCTTCATCCTCGTGCTTCGGCTTCTTGTCCACATGGGGGCTACAGTTATTCCTCCATTTGTTCATGCGCTTTCCCTTGCCTTGAGGTCGGGCTTCGTATTGGCTGCGACTTTGTACTTTTTAAGGGTATTGTCACGCACCAAGTGCTCGATATCTGCAGCCAGGTGTTGGGGTTGATATACTGAAAAGCATACTTTA
>CM038119.1:14464889-14536087 GCA_001642375.2 Mentha longifolia | reverse complement strand
TGTATTTGACAACCATCAAACAAGGGGCCACTGAAAGCCTGAGAGATTATATGACCAGGTTTCACGAGGTGATACTGGAAATCCTAGGTGTGGGAGCCACATTGAAAATACATTCCTTTGTAGAAGGATTGAGGCCTGGACACTTCTTCGCTTCATTAATGAAGAAACCCGCTGAAACCTTTGATGAACTTTTATCCCGGGTACAGAAGTATATAAAATGGAAGAAGCTATGAATGTTAAACGGGCAGATGTAGCCTTCAAAAAAGATAAGAAGCCTGATGATAGAAAAGAGGGGCTCCTGAAGGAAGGAAACCCGAGAAAAATGAAAGATTCCAACGGTCTCTCACACCACTTACTAGATCCCCAGCTGATCTGTTAGAAGTGGTGATTAAGAAACCAGGAGTACAGATCCCCCCAGGTAGGGACCAGCCTCCAAGGCGACCCCCTTCTGATAAGTTCTGCAAATTCCACAATGATTACGGGCATACTACCAATGAGTGCCGCAATCTGAAAATAGCCATTGAAAAGATCATACAAGAGGGTCAGCTATTAAAGTATGTCAAAAAAGAATCTGGTCAACCCAAGAGGCGTAAAGATGAAAGGGACGGAAAACTCCCACAAAAAGAACCATCAATAGAAATTTCAGCCAATAAAGGCATAATTTCTATGATCTATGGAGGACCTGCAGGAGGTGATTCCAACAGAAGTCGCAAAGCGCATTACAGAGAAATCCAGATGCTGGAAAAACATGACATGATGAAGATTGAAGGGGGAGTACCTCACCCTGAAATATCTCTCGGGATCGAAGATGATAGATCCCTAATTCATCCTCATGAAGATGCCCTGGTTATTACAGTAGGGATCGAATGATATGAGGTGAAAAGAGTATCCGTAGATACGGGAGCTGGGGTGAACGTAATCTTCGAGGACTGCTTTCTGCAAATGGATTTGCACAAACCACTAGATGGGGTGGCCACAGCATTACATGGTTTTGCAGGGGGTTTGGTCATGTCGTTAGGCTCAATAGAGCTGATGTTGACCTTGGGAGATGGAGATTTAAGGTAAAAATCAGCTTATAATGTAATACTGGGAAGAACAGCTCTCAGTAATTTTCAAGCGGTGGTGTCAACCTACCATTTGATAATGAAATTTCCGGTGGGCAACCGGGTGGGATCTGTCTCAGGGGACCAGGTCCTATCACGAAAATGTTATATACAATCCGTGAAGGCCGGTGAGGCTACGAAAAGATCTGGGGAAGAATTGAGAGATCCCCAGTGGGTAGCAGGACCTGAAGATAAATGGATGAGAGCTGCAGAACATGTGGCAGAAAACAATTCTCAAATTCAACCGGCTGAGGAGTTGCTGCTGGTAGAATTAATGCCCATTAAAACGGGATTTACTACGCGTATCGGGACATAGATGCCAGATGCGATAGCCAAAGCATTAGTAGCATGCTTACGGAAGAATGTGGATGTTTTCGCATTCTCGTCATCTGATCTAGTAGCGATAGACCCAAAGGTCGCCTTACATAGCCTTAACGTGGACCCCCAGGTCAAGCCGGTGAAGCAGAAGCTTCGGCAATTCAGGGTAGAAAAAGACCAGGTCATCAAAGAAGAGATACAGAAGCTGTTGGAGGCCAAACACAAACGGGAAGTACAATTCCCAGAATGGCTATCCAACGTTGTTATGGTGCCTAAAGGCAACACTGGCATGTGGAGAATGTGCATAGACTTCAGGGATCTGAACAAGGTATGTCCTAAAGATCACTATCCCTTGCCCATAATCGATCAGATGGTGGATTCTACATCTGGATGTGAACTATTGTCAATGATGGACGCATACCAAAGATACCACCAGGTGAAGATGAATCCGGATGATGTCAATAAAGCGGCTTTTGGGGTCTGTGTTGGAACTTTCGGTTTCCAAAGAGTGCCTTTTAGCTTAAAAAACGCTGGGGCTACATACCAGCGTATGGTGGACAAGATATTCAAAAAATAAATTGGGAGGAATATGGAGATTTATGTCGATGACATACTAGTAAAAAGTGTGAAAGCTGAAGATCATATCAATGATCTGGAGGAAGCCTTTGCTGTGGCTCAATTTTATCATTTAAAACTAAACCCTGCCAAATATGCCTTCGGGGTGCAGTCGAGAAAATTCTTGGGGTACGTGGTAACTCCTAGAGGAATCAAGGTGAATCAAGCCAAGGTACAGGCTGTGTTGGAGATGGTTCCTCCCAGGAAAATCACAGCCTTAAGCCGGTTCATTTCCAGATCTGTTGATAAAAGTTTGCCTTTCTTTAAGGTGTTGAGGAAGGGTAACCAGTTTGATTGGACTCAGCAATGTCAAGATACTTTTGAGGAGCTCAAAAAGCATCTGGTCTCTCTCCTATTGCTCACAAAACCAGCACCAAAAGAGGTCTTGTATCTCTACTTTGCAGTAGGGAGAAGAATCTTTGAGTTCAGTGCTTATCAAGGAAGATGGATCTTCTCAGATTCCAATTTACTACGTGAGTAAAATCATTCAAGGACCATAAACAAGATATGCCAACATAGAAAAGTCCGCATTGGCAGTAATGGTCACTGCTCGAAGGTTACGACCTTATTTTTTATCCCATAAGGTCGTGGTAAGAACCAATATCCCGCTCAAGCAGGTGTTGGGGAAGCCAGACCTATCTGGGAGAATGGTGAAATGAGACATAGAACTCAGTGAATATGATGTAGAGTTCGAACCCAAAACAGCTATAAAGGCCCAAGCCTTAGCTGATTTTGTGCAAGAAACAACTCGGGGTGATGAAAGAGAAGAAAAGGTGTGGAAAACCTATGTGGATGGATCGGTTACCAAAGAGGGATCTGGAGCTGGAATATACATAATGGATCCTGACAACAAAGAACATCGGTTCGCCATCAAATTCAATTTTGTGGCATCAAATAATGAAGCTGAATATGAAGCTTTCATCAGATCCCTACATATCTTATTAAGCATGGATGTTAAGAGAGTGGAAATCTACTCTGATTCCCAGCTGGTGACGCATCAATTATTAAGAATATGCAAGAGGAAAGAGGAAAGGATGATAACATATGGCTCTGTGGCCGAAGCTTCGCTAGCCAAATTCTTGAAAGCAGAAATCATTCAGATCCCCAAGGAATAGAAAGAAGAAGTAGACAAACTCGCCCAGATCGCAAGGTCCATCAAAGACACATGGGATGGAGATCTGACCATATTACAAGCAGACGCCAGATCTGGCCTAACAGAAGTTAGCACAATACAAGAATTAAAGATTGGAGAGCACCTATCATCCAGATCCTAAAAGTTGAGGAACAAGATTGAACCAGCGTCGATCGACGTAAAAAGATGATCAGGGCAAAAAATAGCAGATTGATTCATAGAACTGCAGAGGAAATGGGAACCATGTCTTCCCCTTACCCCTTTAATAAGTGGGGGATTGATATTGTAGGTAAATTCCCTACAGCCCCAGGTGGCAGGATTTTCTTGATTGTCGCTATTGACTATTTCTCCAAATGGGTAGAGGCCGAAGCTGTAGTCAAGATCACAGAGCAGGCCATGAAGAAATTTATCTGGAAAAACATATGTTGCCGCTTTGGCGTTCCCAGAACTCTGATCTCCGATAACGGAACCTAATTCACAGGTGCTTCTATGCAAGCATGGTGCCAAGAAATGGGAATCCAGCAGCGCTTTATGGCAATAGCCCACCCGCAAGCCAACGGGCAGGTTAAAGTTACAAACAGAACTATTGTATCTGGTATTAATGTCAGATTAGAAAAAGCTAAAGGGAACTGGGCGGATGAACTAGACTCAGTACTCTGGGCTTATCGCACTAGCCCCAGAACAGCCACAGGGGAGTCCCCTTTCAACCTGGTATATGGATCAACGGTTGTCGTGCCGGCAGAAATAGAAGCAAAATCACATCGAATCTTAAAATGATAAAAATCAAAACCTGAGGTTACTCAGGGAGAATCTGGACCTGATTGAAGAGCACAGAGTAGAAGCTCAGAATAGAGCTGGGCGATATAAGCGACAGGTGCGGAATGCCTATAACAAGAAAGTCTAGGTACGACGATTCGAAAAAGGCGACCTGGTGCTGAAAAGGGCGGATGCTCTCAAGCCTACAGGAAAACTGGACCCTAATTGGGAAGGACCATACGTCATCACTAAAGTACTCAAAGGAAGAGTATATGAGCTCGGAGATGCAGAGGGAAGGGATCTGCCCAGACCCTGGAACATCAATAATCTGAAAAAGTATTATGTTTAAGGCATTCTAGTAGAGTGACAAATTTAAAAAAAGGGGAAGGTATGCAAAAACCAACCCATTATCTGTTATGATTGAAGTTCATGAAATAGAATATTTTCCTTTTTATTATCTTTAAGAAATAAATTATAATTCATTCATATTCTTATAATTCACTTGGGGGGAGTAGGGGTATACCCCTACTCTCCATCTACTCCTGGAGCAAGTACCTATTTACGAAAATTGATTCGAAATTTTCAAAAATATTTTCAAAAGAAAACAAAGCTTGGAGAAATGAAATAAAAATACATATCACAACCGAATAACATACGAAATCTAAATAAGCAATACATGAAATAAAAAAGAAAAAAAAAGAGAGAAGAGTACTAGTGGAGCCAATCCCACTGACATGGCACATCTACTCTTTGAAAAAGAGCCTACTCTTGCAACTTATCCCCGCCCCCGGGAATTTGCTCGTGCAGATCCGGGTTGGCGCCAGTGCCAAAGTACCTAATGAGTCGACGACCTAAGGAGGGACCTCGATGGAAGAAGTGGTCGCCCCTGTTGTGCCCACGAAAGTGCCCGCCATAATTTCCTCGAGAAGGTTGACTCCTTCCTTTACCCCTAAAAAATCTTCCCGAGCAGGAGCCTCGACCACCGGGTCTAAAGAGAGGTGATCCGCGGGATCTAGTAGGCAGGCAGAAGGCTGAGGCATCTGTGAGGGATAGGGGGATAAACTCTGCTGGTCCGGCACTTGGTCCTTCATCTGGTCGGACATCGGAGTCATCACCTGGTCCTTGTTCTGGCTTGGCGTCTGGGTCGTCTCCTGGACCATCATTAGGCTGGACATCTGAGATGATTCCTTACCCATCGCCTATAATAAAAAGAAGTCCATGAGAAGGACAAATTAAATGAAGGCTTACAGCCCAAAAATCAAAAAATAATGCTTTATCATAATACTTCTTATGAATACTTACCTTTCATATGCCCGAGCCAGATCCGCCTTGGCCTTATCACAAGATCGTTGAAGATCTTCAGCACGAGTCCTTTGATCAGCCAGATCCCTTTCCAGCTGCTGAAAATAAAGCTCCTATTCTTGGGCAAGCTTCTCCCGTTCCACCTCCCGTTGCTTCAGCTCTGCTAACTCCTGCTCCAGATGCGCCGTTTGGTCTTATAAAGCCTGGACCTCGGCCGCACGTTCTTCATTGCGAGCTGTCCTCAATCACATCACCTCTGCTTGCAGATGCTCGGTAGAGGAATGCATACCAGATATATCCCCCTTCATGGGATCATACGCCAATGGTCGAAGCGAGAGCATGGATCTAAAGGCCTAGACATAATAAAGATAATAAATAAATAAATAATTTATGAAGGAGGCGAAAGAACATTTCGGAAATCAAAAGCTCTCTTTTAATACCTTAATCTCGTGAATAGAGGCTTGATAGATAAGCTCTACAGAAGCCAATCTGTTAAGATGCCTCCAATCCTCAGCACGAGGAATGTTGTCCAAAACATTATAGGCAGTACCTCCATCGATGCCCCAAACGGTGCCGGGAAAGCTTACGCTAACTCCGGGAACATGATAGGAGGCACGAGGGACATCCAGACCCTTCATGCGTAAGGCATGAAGCATAGCTAGGGTAGCCTCAGAAGCAGGGCTTTCCACCGTGGCTGGCTCTGGAGGCTTAGCCATCGCATAAGGATTAGCAGTAGCATACCTAGCCAAGGTACTGGAATACCTTGGGTGCCCTAGGGCAGATGGCTCTGCAGAAATGGGGGTGGGTGATAAAATGTTAGAGATAGGCATGCCTACTCTCTAGTCATCGCCGGCAACATAAGTCTTTTTTCTGTTCGGGTCCGTGGAAGAGGAAGAATCCGAAGATCTCTTTCGTGAGATAGAAAGTCTCCCAGGCTCAGTTGGAGCTGGTACTTCAGTGATAGCAAACAAGTCGGACAGAAAACCTTCAGAAGTCTGAAAATCCAAGTCTTCATCAGAAGGAGGAACCGTCCCCTCAGACTAGGTCGAAAGGTTACGGTCCACCCCAGCAGCTAAGGGATGGGGAGGACGAGTGGAGGAAGATATAACAGCTCTAGGAGCTGGCGTTTCCCTTATAACTACCCCAAGCAAGGCAGATTTCCCTCTAGCCCGAGATGCAGATCTCCGAAGCAAAGTAGCATCCTCAGATCCTTGTAAAGGACCTATAGGCACTACAGAAGGAGGGATCTGTGAGGCAGGAGGAGGAGGTGGCGCAGAACTCCACAGATCTGTTGTAATTCCCGTCGTGGGCGTGGAAACTGAAACGGGAGTCAAAGAGGGAGTGGTTGTAGGCGTAGAGACTGGAGGAGCCTATTCAAGAGCTGCAGCCATGGCAGCCATTCGATCCTCAAACTTTTTCTTGGCCCTCTCCCGGAGAAAAGATCTGGCCGACATATCTGAAAAAGTAAAGCAACCATAAATTAGAAACACGACTGAATCCAAGACACATGCATAAAACACTCGGATTCAAAATAAGAAGTATTTACCCATAGTGGGATTCCAAGGAGTCCCAGGCATCAAACCAAAAAAGGACAACACCTCTTCACTGAGAAGAAGTGGCTTCAACATCCCATGACCTGCTGGGTACTCTCTAAGCAGGTCATGAAGGATATCCTTTTCCCATGCAAACAAAGTGACCTTCTCAAAAGAAGGTTTGTCTTTCCTAGGCTCGGTATATAGAGGTATATTTGGAATATTCCAGGAATTAGGGGGAAGTAGCACCTATTGTTAGATATTGAGGGTGCCATTTTCTTTCTATAGACTCATACTGGCCATAGAATTTATGAAACCAGCCCATAGGAGAAAAATATAAATGATACCCGCGATATTTCAATTCATGAGTTCTAAAAAATAAAGACACGGGATCTTCCACACCATAAAATGTGGTTGCTATGAAGAAGAAAATAGCCCTACGGAAAGAAGCAGGGTTCAATTGGTTCAAAGGGATATCATATTTTGCCGCCAAACTAGACAAAAAAGGGAGAACAGGGAATCGCAAACCTGGCTCCAATTGACGGAGCCAAAAAAATTTATGATTGGCTTGAGGAAGTAAAGGGCGCTCACTAGGCCCCGGAATATCTATAGTAAAACTCCTAGTATCTCCTAACCTACTTAAAATTAAGCCTAATTCATATGGAGTTACAGTAGAGGGTTCATATTTGTCAAAAGGAAGAGGTGGTTGCGCGGCAGCCCTACCCTCTTTTTCCTCTTCACCCTCAACTATTTTCTTCTTACCCTTACCCTGGGCACCCTGCCTAGAAGAAAAAACCATCTTTCCTCGTCGCTTAAATGTAATAAAACACTAAGAAATAAACTAATGCGAATAAAGAAAAGAAAGAAAAATAAAGAAGAGGAAAGGTACCTGTTTGCGAGGGAGAAAGATTGGTTGTTGTGAATGAAGGGAGGAAAAAAGGCAGGAAGCAATTCCTAAAAGAGTACAGAGAAAGCTCTTCAAGAGGAAAAGAAAATGGCAAAAAATTTCTAAGTGTTGGTCTTTCTCCCTCTAATTATCTTATATATCTCTCTTTTGAATGAAGGGGGTTAAAGAGAAAACCACCCACTACCTGCAGTAAAAGAGCACGTCTCGTCGGTTAATGAGACGTGGGTGGAGAAGTTATGATGGTACGAAGTGGCGGCAGTTTCGGGTCCCGATAAAGGAGAGGGTGACGACCCTAGAAAGCCGCGAAGCGTAAGAAATACGCTTTGGTAAGGGAACGGAACCCTCGAGAGAGGGTCTGTAAGTAGTAGGACCTGGAAACATGGGCCCGGGGAAGTACAGAACCCTCACTAGAGGATCTGTAAATAATGAGACCTTGTAATTTAGGCCCCGCGAACCACAGAACACTCCCAAGAGGATCTGTTTGAAATAGGACCTGAAAATACGTGCTTGGAAAATCACAGAATCCTCATGAGAGGATCTGTGTATAGTAATACCTAGGAATCCAGACCCTATGAATCGCAGATCCACACAAGAGGACCTGATTGTCACCAAATCTGGTGCTAGATAACTTGTAAATTACAGATCCCCAAAAGACGATCTATATATCATAAGATCTGAAGATATAGAGCTTAAAAATGACAGATCCTTCAGAAAATAGATCTGTACAATGTGGATCTGAAGGTGCGAGGCTCGGGGACCGTAGATCCCTTTACCAAAATCAGTAAGGTAACTTTCATCCTACCAATAAGGATTTACAAGGCAATTATGCCGAGGCAAATGTCCGAAAAATAAGTTATATATATATATATATAATAACTTCAACATGTTCGACAGGTGCAAACTAAGAAAGTAAATGCATATGTATATGCATACCTACAATACGAGTAAAACTCGCATACACGATGATTCAAAAAAAAAATCAAATCAAAATCAAAAATTAAAAATCATCATCATCAAAAAATCGATTGAAGAATTCGTTGATAGGAGTAAGTACGAGATGTCACTCTCGCCATACTTCTACGGAAGCAGGAAATGGCAAATGCCACCCAGATATTCAAGGAATAAAATCATGATATATAAATAGTTCTTAACAGAAGCAAAAATAGGATATCACTCCGATAAGTGCTTCTGGAAATATAGATAGCATAAAATATGTCAGATATCATTCTGATATTTCAAAAAAGAAAAGAAGGAAGTAAGAAGCCTCAGAAAGTTTCATTTGCTCATTCACAAGAATGAATATGGGCAAGAAAGGATCATCACAGGCATAAATGGCCTCGGTTACAAGACAGTCAGTCTCTATTATAGCAAGGCTTCTAGCAAAAGAAGCCTCGCTCAAATGGATGACACGTCTCTGCAAAATCATCAGAAAAAACATCCTTGGCCAGGAAAAAACTCATTTTCCTTTTCTCGCCGGAGAAGATGATTGAATTAGATAGGGTCACCCCTATTTATGGGTAGAATATAGCGGGAAAAGGAACGGTGGAGATCAAGCCGTAAAAAATCAAGGGCCTAAAAAATGAAAGCATTTCGACTCCCCCAAGGCAGAGCTATCATTACACCTCGAGTAGGGTAAGGCAGACGTTAGCTGACAAGAAAGCTTCCCTTTCTTAGCGTATTGAAGAAGCCAACTAGGACTTGGAACTCTCAGATGTCGTTCCAAGGACCTGGGGGGAGTAGTTGATAGGGAGTAATCTGTCAGTTCCGAGCATGTATCTGAAGTACAGAAGTGATAAATGAACAGATGCCAAATTTCCGCCAGACCCCACAGATCAGGTCACCCTCTATCAGTGATCTGAGTATAACAGGCGCAAATCACTTCCTGTCACTATCATCCCTTTAACCCCAGATCCTTATACGAAGTGTAGAAAAAAACATGACTGTGGGGACCATTTTGGGGACCACTAATCATAACTAAAATATTCTCTCTAACTGACTTGTCTCCTCAGAAAAGACTAATTTAACCCTATGAATTAGAAGGAAATTACTCTTTTTCCCTCACCTTCTACTCTACTACAAATATTCAACCTTCTTCACCAAGAAAAGGTATGTGTTTTTACTAAGGCTTTACCTCCGCTGCAAGCTTTGCTGAAGTGGATTCTTATTTCTCTCAAGTATATACTGACTTGAGCGTCGGAGTGTCTTCCCGGAGGAACTCTCCCCGCTCCTCCGGTATTGTTTTGCAGGCTTGCAGCTGGGAGGTGGTGATCAGAAAAACATCACTGAGGTAGAATTATTAAGGAAGAGAAAAAGTTGGTTCTTCAAAGAGAATACTCAAAGTTCATCTAGAAAAAGTTTAAATATCTTCCATTTGTATATCTGTAATTATTGTATTAATTTGTTGATGGAAAATAACCCAATCTATCACCTGGGATTTCCAGTATCACCTCATTAAATCTGGTCATATAATCTCTCAGGCTTTCAGTGGCCCCTTGTTAGATGGTTGTTAAATACAACGAATTCTTAGTGGATCTCTTAGAGCTCACAAATTGATGTAGGAAGATCTCTCTTAAATATTTGAATGAGTAGATCGAGTCCCTAGGCAATTGCTAAAACCACTGCTGTGCAGGGCCAGATAGAGTGGTTAAGAATACCCTACATTTGACTCCTTCAGAATACTGATGCAATAAGCATAAACTCTCAAATTTCATGAGGTGTTCTTCGGGATCTCCCTGCCCCTTATACTCACAAGAAACTGATTTGAAGTTCTTGGGAATAGGGTCAGTTTGAATATCCGCCGAGAAAGGGTTGTTCTCATTAACATAGTCAGGACCATATCCAGATCTGCTTTCCCTCCACGTGCGGGCTACAGATGTGCCCATAGTTTCTTCTGTTGGAATGACAGATTCCTCCGTGTTTCTTTTTTCAGATGCCTGGTATGCCTTACGGAGCTCTTCCAGCTCTTTGGCCATGACCTTCATTTGATCTTGTTGCTCTTGGATCTGCTTCTGGAGCATATCTGTGAGAGTCTTCTCTTGACCAGTGCCTGTTTCCCGCACCTCATCGTTAGAGAACCCATAATCCGTGAATTGCCCATCCTCTTGGATCTAGGGTAGCTTGGTGATAACGTCCTTAAGGACTTTAGGATCTTGTGATCTGGATGCGTATTTGCCTTTTGTCTTTTCATGATTTCCCCTATTCTCGGGGAATGGGGATGGATTAATAGGATCTGCAAGAGTACTAGCCCTGACGGTAGCTAGTCTCTTTTCCAGGGCGCCTTCCAGAGCTTCATCTATCATTGCTTTCATATGTTGTAACATCAGTGTGGAGAAGCAATATTCTTCTGCATTGTTTCCCTGGGGCATAAGCGTGGCCCCGGGACTGGTACTGGAACCAGGGGTAGGATGAGGCGTGTTTGCCTGTCCTTCAGTAGATGACCCCATCATCTGAGTTATGTTGGAGTGTTGATCCATTTTTATGGAAATTCTGCAAAGATATATGCAAAATTTGCTTGATTAGTGCCTAATATTAGATTAGGGCTTCTCCTTTTGTAGGAGGATAGAGAGCTTTGGGTCATCTTGTTGGGACTTTTCCGACCATTTCCCTTAAATAATCTTGAGGATTTTTTTGCTTAAGTGTGAAGATAGCTGGTCTGTGCCTGGATCTTTTGTCAGGGCTTACCGTTAGCTTATCTTGCTTTTTTATCAAAAAATCTCTCAAGTTGTATGATATATGTGTAGGTGATGTATTTCTACTCACCAAGTATATGATTTGCGGGTTCTTCTCCTTTTCTCGAGATTCCTCTGAGATATGGAGGACCTTCTATTACAGCTCTTTAATACTCTGTTTTTCATAGGAAAAAGAAAGATCAACACACACTGTATATGTAGCTTTTTCCTTAAGATTTTTTATATGGAGATCCATTGAACCTAAACCGATACCTAGTAGGAGAATGACGGATATTCAATGAATAAAATGAGAGAATTTAAGAGAATGATATTTACTGTGATCGAATTCCTTTTTCTGGAATCAGGATTTGCCTAAATCCTCTTTTCTTGTTTTTTGCCACAGATCCTACATAAGGCGAAAAAACAATTGAAACATTCTTTATTCATATTTCAGGCAAATTCCTCATCATAATCAAATAGATAAATTAAAGCAGGAATCAACATCATATCAATTATACGAAGATTTACATATCTTTTTCGTTTTTTCGCATAGAGACCAAATCAACATTCAAAGCATTTTTTAAGGAGAACTCTATGCCTTAGTCAAAGCATAGTTCCCACAGACGGCGCCAGTTGATAGATTGGGTTATTTTCCATCAACAAATTCATACAATAATTACAAATATACAAATGAAAGACGTTTAGACTTTTTCTAGGTAAACTTTGAGTATTTCTTTGAAGAACCAGCTTTTTTTTCTCTTCCTTAGTGATTCTACCTCAATGACGCTTTTCCGATCATTATCTCCCAGCTGCGAACCTGCAAAACAACACCGGAGGAGAGGGGAGGGTTCCTCCAGGAAGGCACTCCGACGCTCAAGTCAGTATTTGCTTGAGAGAAATAGGAATCCGCTTCAGCAAAGCTTGCAGCGGGGGTAAAGTATTAGTAAAAGCACGTACCTCTTCTTGGCGAAGAAGATCAAGTATTTATAGTGGGATAGAAGGTGAGGGTAAAAGGGTAATTACCTCTAGGTTACGAGGTTAAGTTAGTCTTTTCGGATGAGATAAGTCAGTTAGAGAGAATATTTCAGTTATGATTAGTGATCCCCAAAGTGGTCCCCATAGTCACGTTTTTGCTATGCTTCGTATGGGGATCTGAGGTTGAAGGAATGATGGCGACGGAGGGTGATCTGCGCCCGTTATGCTCACTGATAGACCTGATCTGTAGGGTCTGGCGGAAGTAGGGCATCTGTTCAGTGAGTGAAATCACGGAGAGAGAAGACCGCGGTAAGTTCACTTTCCGTGGAAAGCTTAAGTACAACATGAAAGTGTCGATGTTTTTGGAGCACGCTCAAGAATGGCCAGTGAAGAAAGCGTACACGAGAGTGCTCTTTAGCAAAGCGCTTCCAGGTGACGACTTTTGCGTAGCCCCTCCAACCGCTACCACCATTGTATACACGGAAGAGGAGGCTTTGATTCTCAAGAAAGCGTTGGAGGCTGGAAAGAAGAAGAATGGTGGAAAAG
This sequence comes from Mentha longifolia, assembly GCA_001642375.2. Classification (NCBI taxonomy): domain Eukaryota; kingdom Viridiplantae; phylum Streptophyta; class Magnoliopsida; order Lamiales; family Lamiaceae; genus Mentha; species Mentha longifolia. The sequence goes on along the minus strand of CM038119.1, from coordinate 14,523,233 downwards.
CCCCAAAGAATCCAAAGCGTCATCCGATGTCAGAGAAATCAGTCCCTTCCACGGCTAGAAAGTGTGGATTGATAGATGAAGATGACGAGGAAAGCGCCTCTTCCAATGCTTCAGACTCTGACAAGATGTTGAGTCAGGATCTAGAAGCCGGTGCCCAAGCCGCACAGGATGAAAAAGGAGATGAAGTTGATGCGCTAGGAGAGGACGCTTTCGCATTAGCGCTCTCAATTTTAATGATGGAGCATCAATTCCATCAGTGGATGAGAAGTTGGAAGCCGACACTCCTCCCACTCCCAAAGCGTCCAGCCCGGTAGTGCAGGCTATCGATAGGGAGCTCGTGAGGGCTGAAGAGGAAATCTAGGAATTCTTTGGAGAATTCTCTCTACCTCCACCCATACTGGAAGTTATTTCACATTTCTTGAAGTATGTCCGAAGCCGCGGCACCAACATCTACAAAGTTTGCCAGTTGGTGCGGGCTAACGATCCCAAAGCGTTGATCGAGTAGGAAGCCTCGATCCTTAGCCGCTTTGGACTGGAACGCTTCAACGACCTGATCGATGAGCCAAAAGTGTGGAAGCGCATCGAGAGGAAGGTCAAGGAGCTTGTTCCCTCCTACACTCCCGCTCCATCAACACCAGCTGGCGCCACTGTCACAGCGTTTGAAGAACGGCTCTCAGTTCTTCAAACCGCTCATGATGAAGTAGAGCGTGAGTACGCCCAGCTGAAGACAAATATAAAGGAGAGAGAGAACCAGCTTTTTAAAGCTGAGGAGGAGAAAAAGAAGGTAGGTGACGAGCTTTCAACTGCTACCACAGAGTTCAAAGCGCTGAAGGAGGAGAAGCTAAAGAAAGAAAATGAGCTCTCCACTGCTACCAAAGAGTTGGAAGAGTTGAAGGTGAAATTGGCGGCTGTGGAGATATAGTTGGCTGAGGAGAAAGAACACGTGGAGTTGGCTCATGATGAACTTTCGAGTGTTAAGGCAAAACTTCAAGAAATTCCAGCCTTAAGTTCGGAAGTACTGAAGTGTTTCACCTAAAAGTGCTCGCAATAGAACGAGGTCTATCGTAGACTAGTAAGCTAAACCCAATGTCAAATCTCAAGGACAACTTAATAGGGTAATTAATCATATGATACGCACTCTCTAAACACTCTACGAAAGCAAGTAAAAGAATTAAGGGTTTTTGGTTTAATTATTAAATCCTAGACTTAATTAAAATAAAGCAAATAAATCTAACCTAGACTTGAAATTAAAGAAAGCAATTAGGAGCAAATAAAAGAACTCCTGTTTGTCACACGGGAGAAAGAATTAAACTAAGAGAAAAGCAATAAATCTATCTAGGCATGAATTGAAAGGAAAACAATAAAGAAAGCAATAAAATCTAAGCTAGAGCAAATAAATCTTAACATGCTTGGATTAAAAATAAATCTAAATAACTTGAAAGCAATTAAATCTAATCTTAGCAAATTAATCTAAACTAATGAAAGCAAGTAAAGAAAGCAAATAAAATTAATTTAAGAGCACAAATTAAACTTACGAACTTTTACGAAAGAAAGAATGAAGAACTTGAATTAAACTTGAATCCGAAAGCTATAATCTTCAAAACAATCTTTAAAAGCTAATCTAAACTAATCTAGAGTTTTAAAGGCTGAAAAATAAGAGAGAAAAAGTGTTTTTCGTTCCCCATTGATTACATATATATAGAGTCTTAAAAACCTACTCAAATAAGGAATATGATATGGAAATCCCGTCAGCCTGGCGGTCGCCCAGCATCCTTGGCAGCCGCCAGGTATGGCCTGCAGAAGTTTTCGGGAGCAGTAGCTGGCGGTTGCCAGGTAGGACTTGGCGGCCGCCAAGTGTGGCCTGCGGTCCACTGCGCGCGATTTTTTTGTTTCGGCCGTATCTCCCTCGTCCGAACTCGGAATCGACCTCCGTTTTTTCCTACGCGCTCCTTTTATTTCATCCTAACTTCATCTCCATATTTCGCTCATTTCTTCATTCTTTTGCTCATTTTCTCTCTTCTCTTCCAAAACTTCTCACGAACTCAACTTTGACTAAAACACACGAAACGAACACATAAAAATGAACAAAATATACAAAAACAAACTCACACCAAACTATAAAAACCATATAAAAACACACTAAACAAATCCCCCACACTTAACCATTTGCTTGTCCTCAAGCAAAACTCATTTAAACCATTCAAGACATGAACAATGATGTTGGCTTTAGAAATTTTTCAAGAACAAGAGATATTATGCAAAACACTTCACCATTCACTAAGCAAGTCATAGCAAGTTTCAACTTCCAACCTCTTGAACATAAATCCTCACAACATGGGTATAAATGTGTAAGTGAACTCTCATCTCTCAAGTGTTTAGATTAGAACAAAGAAACACTCAATTCAAGTCACACAAATTGCCTACCATAAGCTTGCATGTCGTCTCACCTCTCCACTACTTAAATGTGAGCTTAAGACAAAGATCAAATAGGACTTTCTTTTTGGTTGTGATGTAGGCTCTTTGGTAGGTAAGAAAATTTGGCTAAAGTGAGTTAACAACCCCAAAGGCTTATTCACTCTCTTTTCACTCTCATTCCAACACTCAATCCTCTCCACACTACTTCAAGCCATGTCACAATAAAGCTCAAAACATAACCAAGCACAATTACAATCTCATCTTTTCTTTCTACCTATTTATGCTCTTATTCAACTCTTCTTTTTTTTTGAACAAGAGCTTATGTAGGTAGAAAGTACTAACTAATAGGTACCAAGATAATTTCTTCTATCTCATTTCCCAATATTTTCTTTTGAAAGAACACACCTCATATCATTCACAAGTTAATTCCCATCCTAAGGCTTTTTCAAAGAAAATTAGGTCTAAAATAGACCTCAAGGCTCAAAGGGGCTAACTAGGATAATATGAGTGAATTTGGACAAGGAAAAAGGATAAGAAGGGCTAATAAAAATGGCCTAAGATCCTTTCTTCGTCATAAAACACACTATGTAATCTCAAGGAAAAAGCCAACGCAAGTTCTAGAGACAAAATTGCATGCTTGAATATTTACACTCATCAAAGAAATATGACTATAATGATGTAATAGTCAAAATAGGCTCAGATCTCACACAAAATAGGCTCAATGATCCATGTTCTTAAGAGGCCAAAAGTCTACACTTACCATGAAATACTTAACAAACAATGACATGCTTCACATTTCTTTTTCAAAACAAAATACAAAATCACATCATTAGCCCATTATCACAACTTTTCACTCATGCTTGAAATGATCTAAACAACATGCTAAGACACAAAACAAAGAATTAAGCATGCTTTACACAAAATATCACAAAACAAAATAAATAAACACATAAATCACCACATAAGTTTCTAACCCCTCCCCCACACTTAAATCAAGCAATGTCCCTATTGCACAAAAATAAAAGAGAGGGATATAGAAAACTTCACAAATAACGACGCAACACGGCACCAACTTCAAGAGCCACACGCACTCCAAAGCCAAGTACCTACGCAACACAAACAAAACAAACCAAAGCATAATACCTACTAACACACTAAAATGAAAACCAAAAACACAAAAACAAAATAAAATGAGAAACAAAAGGAAAACGAGACTAGGAATAGAGAGCAGTGTGAAATGAAATCGAGAAGAAACTTGAACAGACGAAACTGCTTGTGGGCAGTCGCCAAGGGTGGCTGAGGGGCCACAGCTCTCAGATCCAGAAATTCTTCTTAAGCCTACATTAGAAAACAAAAAGTAATAATACAATTAACAAAAATCATAAAGAAAAATTACGAAACCGTGGGTTGCCTCCCACGAAGCGCTTATTTAACGTCATTAGCTCGACAGAGGAATCCATCAACCAAACCCCGTTGCAACGAACAACGGATTTCTTATAACAGTCTTAAACCCAAGGAATCCATCAACCATACTCGACCGAACCGTGAGCTTTTCTGCCAGGTTAGCTTGAGAATCTAAAATCGGTTCATGTTTGATATCCCTCTCCCCCACACTTATTTGAAACTCCTCATACAACTGCTCTTGATCATACACTTTAAGCCGAGGTTCTTCCAAAATGTGAGCTTCATCTTGCAAGTTAGCGAGAAAATTGTCAACACTGGTTTCTTCTTGTTGTATGCTTACCATACAAACCTCCTTCACTTCCTCTACCTCTTTGAAGTTGCTCAAGAATTGCTCTATGATAGCATCTTCCTCATCACTCAAGAATTCCTCTACAATTGACTCTTCATGTTTATTATCATCTTTCACATCCTGCAGAACATTATCCTCATCCAACTTGTCAAGAATTTGAACATAAGAACATTTATGAATCAATGATTTAGAAGTAGAAGTAGAAGTAGAAGTAGAAGTAGAAGTAGAAGTAGAAGTAGAGGGTAACTTCCCAAATACTGAAAACGTTACCGAACCTCCTTTCCCGGCCATGCTCAATGTACCGGAAGCAACATCTATACGAGTTTGAGTACTCACCATAAACGGTCATCCCAACAAAAGCAGATGATTGTTCGCACTCCTCGCTCCTCGTCCCTTTTCAAGCACCACAAAATTAGCAAGAACTCGAATGCCCCGAACACATATAGCCACATCTTCCGCAATTCCTAACGGATGACTCAAGGAACCATCTGCCAACTCTATGCGAATGTCGGTCGCCTTGAGGTTCTTTACATTTATCTTCTCAAAAATAGAGTGAGGCATCAAGTTCCCTACTGTTCCTAGATCCGTAATGCCCGACACTTCCTCTCCACTATCCAATGTAACATTTAATTCAAAACTCCCCGGATCACTTTGTTTACGTAATGAAGGAAAACAACCATCAATCTGTTTATCCTTCTTCACATTCTTCAATCTGCTTCGGAAGGGAATCGGTGGAACATAAGGTCTAGGAGCTTTGTGGAGGGTAGATTCTGACTCAGGGTGTGCATTGGGATGCGTGCCAGTGTTTTGGGCACTTGGCGACCGCTGGGTAACACTTGGCGGCCGCCAGATTCCAGTGGCGGATGGACTTGGCGGTCGCCGGGTTCCACTTGGCGACCGTCCAATATCAGTGGCGGAATTTTTCATCAAAACGGGATTTGCAATCCCATTATCCACCGTCTTCCCATTCCTCAAGACTCTCACAGCAAGAGTTTGTTGCGGCTATAGCCCTTGGGTTGGAATTTTATTCTGCTGCAAATTCTGTTGAAGTCGAGTCGTCATTTGCCCAATTTGCATTTTGAGGCGTTTGTTCACCGCCTCTTGAGACTCTTGAGGATGCGGTGGCAGCACTTGTGGATTCTGCAGTGGAACTTGAGGAGATTGATGTTGAGGGCGAGTGTTTTGAGTTGGGTATTGCAGAGAGTAGGAAGGATATTGATAATTTTGAGATGGTGGTTTACGGGGCGGGTAATTAGTACCATCTCCAGTACCTTGTTGTTCAGTCCATCCCATTGTAGCTTGTTGAGGAGGAGCTTAAGGAAAATAACCTTGAGTTGCATATACTTCGGCTCCTCCTTCATAGGTGAACTCCCCCATGCTCGGGCAACTATCGGCGTAGTGCCCGAACTCTTGGCAAATGTCACACAACACAAGTTCTTGTTCTTGCTTTTGCTCTTGCACTTGAACTTGTGTTTGTGCCCTCTTGAGAATCTTTGGAGGGGGAGTTAGTGGTGGGGCTTCGGTTTTCATTTCAAGTTCTTGCATCTTTCTTGCCATTGCCGCCACTTGCTTCCTCAAATCTGCACTAGTGTCTTCAGAAATCACTGCACTAGCTTGCTTTCTCCTTGGTCGAACTAGCTTGAGTCGAGAGCTTGCAGCAAGGGTCTTGAAAATCTCATTCATCTCATCGGCCGTCTTGACTGCTATGTTCCCTCCGGCTGTACTATCCACCATGAACTGGTTCGTCTGATGTAATCCCTCATAAAAACATTGCCAAAGCATTTCGGGTACCAGTTGGTGATATGGGCACTGCTGTAGCAACTCTTGGAACCTTTCCCACACCTTATGGAATAGCTCATCTGCTCCTTGCTCAAAATTCATTATTTGAGACCGGATTTCTTGTGTCTTCCGGTTGGGGTAGTACTTGAGCATGAAGCGCTCACAGACATCCTTCCACGTCGATAAGGAGTTCGCCGGAAGAGTAAGATGCCACGCCTTGGCTCGGTCCTTCAGTGATACTGGAAAGCACTTCATCTTCAGTTGTTCCTCAGAAATATTCCCCAGTGGAAAGGACTGCACTGTCGAAGTGAACTCTCGAATGAATGTGAGAGCATCTTCATTGGCGATGCCGTGATAAGTGGGCAGTAAGTTCTGATATTGAGGCTTCAGCTCCGCGTCCCTAACCTCTTTGGCAGGACAATAGCTGACGAAGAAGATGGCAAAGTGGGACGAGCAAATTCACCGATGACTTTGGCCATGATCTTTGGTTGATCAGACTCGTAAGAACTCGAACTAGACCCTTCGTCAATGCTCACTGTTTCGACTTTCTCCGCCGCTTGATTTGATCTCAAGGCTAGGAACTCTGGGCTTGGGGACTTTTCAAAAATTGGAGAGGCAATAAAACCAAGACCGTTGTTCGATCATTCACTTATCTCTCCTCCTTTAGCACTTGCCAGCACTGCTTTCCTCCAATTGATGTTGTCTACGAATGGCGAGAGATCTTGTTGAAGACTTCGACGACCATGCATGCACAACACTTGACAAACGGGTTAAGAGCACCACTGGAAAGCACAAAAGAAAACCCAACAGAAAATAAAAATTAAAAAGAACGTTCTAATTTTTTTTTTTATAATTATTATTTTTTTTAATATATTAAATTAAAAATGAAAATAAACAAATTAAAACTCAATCACACAATTAATTACCTAAAGTTGTCCCCGGCAACGGCGCCAAAATTTGTTTCACCTAAAAGTGCTCGCAATAGAACGAGGTCTATCGTAGACTAGTAAGCTAAACCCAATGTCGAATCTCAAGGACAACTTTAAATTAAAGAAAGCAATTAGGAGCAAATAAAAGAACTCTCGTCTGTCACACCAGAGAAAGAATTAAACTAAGAGAAAAGCAATAAATCTATCTAGGCATGAATTGAAAGGAAAGCAATAAAGAAAGCAATAAAATCTAAGCTAGAGCAAATAAATCTTAACATGTTTAGATTAAAAACAAATCTAAATAACTTGAAAGCAATTAAATCTAATCTTAGCAAATTAATCTAAACTAATGAAAGCAATTAACCAAAGCAAGTAAAGAAAGCAAATAAAATTAATTTAAGAGCACAAATTAAACTTATGAACTTTTACGAAAGAAAGAACGAAGAACTTGAATTAAACTTGAATCCGAAAGCTATAATCTTCAAAACAATCTTTAAAAGCTAATCTAAACTAATCTAGAGTTTTAAAGGCTGAAAAATAAGAGAGAAAAAGTGTTTTTCATTCCCCCATTGATTACATATATATAGAGTCTTAAAAACCTACTCAAATAAGGAATATGATATGGAAATCCCGTCAGACTGGCGGTCGCCCAGCATCCTTGGCAGCCGCCAGGTATGGCCTGCAAAAGTTTTCGGGAACAGTAGCTGGCGGTCGCCAGGTAGGACTTGGCGGCCGCCAAGTGTGGCCTGCGGTCCACTGCGCGCGATTTTTTTGTTTCGGCCGTATCTCCCTCATCCGAACTCAGAATCGACCTCCGTGTTTTCCTACGCGCTCCTTTTATTTCATCCTAACTTCATCTCCATATTTCGCTCATTTCTTCATTCTTTTGCTCATTTTCTCTCTTCTCTTCCAAAACTTCTCACGAACTCGACTTTGACTAAAACACACGAAACGAACACATAAAAATGAACAAAATATACAAAAACAAACTCACACCAAACTATAAAAACCATATAAAAACACACTAAACATGAAGCTCTCTAATGAGTTGGACGACAGGGAGCGTGTCCATCGGGAGCTCGAAGCTGCTAAAGCAGAACTCTCCCAGTCCAATGACACGGTCACCCAACTAAAAAAAGAGCTGAAGGCGGCAAAGGCTGAAAAATTCGAAGTTGAGTCTGCCGCCCGCCAGCTAAAGGAGAAGCTGGAGTCCGTGGAGAGGAAGCTCGCGGACTCAAAAAAGCATAGGAAGCAGGCTATGGCCATGGTGGGCCAAGCCGCAGCTGGAGTGCAAAGCGGTTCGAGCCAGGTTGGGCCAATCACCAATGAAGTGTTCGAGCTCATCACCAACCAAATTAGAGTGCTCTCGAACTTGGTGCAATCTGAGTTCCGAATTTTCCGCACGGTCAATCCTTTTGATCAATGCGCGCTCTCCAGCTCCAATCCTTTCCACACAAGTCCTCGGTGCTCTCCTGGCACAAGATCTCTTAAAGCCAAATCAGCCTAACATCTCCTTGCCAGGAGCCGCCAGCCAAAGCGCCACCATATAGTCCGCTCCCTCCAAATCCATTTTTGATGCTGCCAAAAAGGGAGAAGCGACTGGGACGCCAAGTAGTCCACCCACATCGGCCAAGGCAAAAGAGGACGCTTCCAAAAAGGTGGAAGCACCAAAGAAGGGGGAAGCAGAGCGGCAACTAGCCATTTCCAAATAGCCAATTGATGTCGTTCCACTTCAAGCGGTGTTAGCAGCGCCACAGAAAGAGAAACGCAAGAACTAAGAGCCTACTGACACCAACCCAAGAAGAAGAAGAAACTGACTCCCACAAAGATGACCAAGGAGGCTGGAGCACAACGCAAATTCCAAGAGGAGTTGGACGCGATTTTGGTGCACAAGATTAAATTCCACCTCCGTAGGTATCTGTTGAAACACACACCGACAAACGACGCTGAAAAAGAATGCCTGGAAGTGATGGCAAAGTATAAAGCGGTGTCGGAGTGCAGGGAGGAAGTTTTCAACAAAGAGGTGGTGACAGACTCGCAGAAGGCGCTTCATCTTTTGAAGATGGAAGGCTTGAAGAGAAAAGAGTCTACACCGAGAGCCTGCACATAGAAGCTTTCGAGAAGTGCAGAAAGCAGCTATTTGCCAGGGAGGAATTTGAGAGGAAAAGGCTAAGGGATGAGGCTCCTAACGCCAAATTTGTTGATGAGATTATTCCTGCTGACCTCAAGGAGGAGTGGAATGATGCCAAGGTAAAGTTCGTCAAACGATTCTACTACTAGCAAGGCTTTCGCACTGAATACACCATGGATTGCTTCATTGCATACATGGATCATTGCAAAGCCTCTTTCTTCAACAAAATTTTGGAGTTGGCAGACGGAGTGACTCTCAAACCGCCGAAGCAGGAAAGCTACAATCTCCCACACATTGGATGCGCTATCCCTGATGAGGAAGCAATCAGAAAGGAGATCGAGGAATGTGTTGAATGGCTTGAAAAGAACGATCGTCCTAACCGCTCTCTAGATGTCATCAAGGATATACTACAATGCCTATGGCATGATCCCTCCTGTCCCTCGAAAACACTTCAAATAGATACTCATTGTATATGTACCATTTTCTCTATCTTACTAATACAATGATATCTTTTACTGCCTTAAGATAATTTCTCATTGTCTTTATTTTATTTACGCTTTCAATTTAACTGCATATAACTGCATTAATATTGCGCTTTGCCTAACTCACTCTCCTTCTTATACTTAGCCTAGAATTGTCTAGATTTGTGTAAGCACTTGACGTCGGGTTTTGGCATCATCAAAAAGGGGGAAATTGTTGGGATATTATGTTAAGGGGAGAACTTGAATCAAGTTAATGAACAATTTGTTCTGATTCGATTCCAAAACCCTCTTTAGAATATTTCCCTTGTTATTCTTTGATGAACTAGACAAGTTCTACTTAGCAAAGCTTGCATGTTAGGAAGCTTTCGTTTTAGTCTAGAAGCGCTAAAGATGAAGCAGTCAGAGTTCACGAAGCGTCAGGAAGCAAAGCGGCTCCAGCAGTAAAAGCATCAGCAGTAAAGTTTGACAAAGCGTCATGTAGACACTTCAAATAAAGATGCTTAGAGCGAGCTTCCGTTCAGTAGAAGCGAAGCGCTCTCAAGTCAGCTCACCCAAAGCGTCTCTGATCTAGAGCTGAACTTGAAGCGTCCAAATTATCAGTATGATATGTTGACTCACCAACCCTCCAGTTTGAATTTCAAACTCTGACGTGCGCCGCAGTTGCAGTCCACGTGTAATCACGCTATTGCTCAACAGAGCGGTTTCGTAGAAAAGTCACGATAAGGTGCAGACCGCCATACCCTGATTCAACCACCATGCAGGGACTTTCCTAGTACTGTAGGCGATGATAAAGCACCTGTCAAATAGCAACTTTCCCATAATTCACGGGAAAGTGAGGAACACGCGCCAGTTCTCTCCAACGGGAAGTAGGGTTCCTATTGCTATAAATAGAAGGAGTTGCACACACACTAAAACTAATGCACGTACAAACAATTCAAGCATAATACTCGCAAGAACTCAAGCAAATTATTCTTTACATTCCTTTAGTTCTTTCAAAGCACTTTCCTTTAGTGTGTCCTCAAGAAATAATTCTCTTGAGTATTGCAACTACTTTCTTTCTAGGTTTAACCTCACTTATCTATAACCTAGCTTCAAGAATCCTTATCCCTTTACTTGTGATCTTCATTGTAAAGGATTCTCATTTATGAAAACCCAAAAACTCCAAAACCAAATCTATTGTGTAAGATTGAGTTGTAAGGTTGTAAAGTTTTTGTAGTAAAGATTTGTTGTTGTAAGGCTTCTCGAGAGCCCGTGAATCTCTGAGGATTCAAGTGCAAGTTTGTTATTAGTCTTGAATCACTTCCCCTTGGAAGTATAAAATAAGGGATACCGAGTGAAGGTATTCATCCCGTTGTGGATAGAGTGGACGTAGGAGAGGTGCTCCGAACCACTATAAATTGTTAGTATCTCTTTACTTTAAGTTATTTATCGCTTTGATTACTTGCATACACACACACACGCTTTAAATAACAAGTTAGTTTTAATTGCAAGAAAAGCTTTAAAGTCTCACCACATTCCGCATAGCACTCACACGAGCGAGAAGCTTTGAAAGCTTCACTAGCATTCGAAGCGTCTACTCAGTAAAAAGAATGAAAAACGAAAGAGAAGTTAAACACTTCTCAACACACGTAGCCCCCTCCCCTCTACGTGTGTTAGTCACTTTTGGGACTAACATAATATTATGTTTATTTTAAAATGTATGCTTATTGCAGTATAAAATTGTGCTTAACAATTGTTATATTCATGCTTAATATTATTTAATAATATGCTTAATTTAAAATGTATGCCCATTAGTACTTTTTATATTGTGTTAAGGGAATATTTAAACCTTTAAAAAAAAGAGAATATTTAAAAATTCGTTGTTAAATTTCTATCTTTGTATAAGTTTAAAACGTATGCTTATTGCAATGTAAAATCATGCTTAACAATTTTTATATTTATGCTTTCTATAATATAATATTATGCTTATTTTAAAATGTATAACCATTAATACTGTATATCCATTAATACTATATAACCATTAAAATTATGATTATTCAAAATACTTAAGAGTTAGACTTACATGCATAGTTATTATATATGCTGGTGATCGATATAAAAATAATATTGATTTATGTTCGCAAATAATATTAAAAATAATATTGATTTATGCTGGAGTAATTAATAACGTCCCAAGAATTATAGTCCACATTGAAAGCGCATATATTTTTTTTTCCCTTCCAATCTTCCATAAATCTCGGCGCATCATAACGGAAGTAGATACTAAATTGTACAATCTACCTATATTACCCTTATTGCTAATTAATTTATGCTTATAACTATATTTCCAATCTAATCTTGACCGTTAATTAGACTCATATCTATGGATAAAATTCATTCCTAATTAACATATGGGAACTTATTAACACATGGTATATATATTCAAAACAACACTAATGTAATTGGGTATGAACATCGTGGGTATTATTAATATTTGTGGAATGTGTTCGTGGTGGAGTGCATCGCCAAAAAGTTATTTGAAAATTGTGTACTTATTAAAGCAACAATTTTAGTTGATAAAAGTTAGTCTCAACTTAAAATGTTACTACCTCCGTCCATGATTTGTTGGCTAAAAATAATTTATAAATAATTTTGGAGCTTTACGATGATAGATTTTAAATTGTGTTTTTAGAGTTTAGTTTTTTTTACATGATAATATAACACTCGTAGTACCTTGTAAAAAAAGTAAACTCCAAACACACAATTTAAAATTTATCATCACAAACTTTTTAAAAAAGTCAAGAAATCAATTTGGCCAACAGATCGTGGACGGAGGGAGTATGATACTACGAGTAATGCTCCTATACCCACCGTGGGCATACTTAATATGCTCACGGCTGAGGTGGCAGCATTTTATTTAAGAAAAATTATAATTAATATACCTTATAAAAATAAACCCTACCATAAAAAACTAAACCCTACTAAAAAAGTAAACCCTAAAAGAAAAAATTATTGACGTGGCACTGCCACATCAGCGGTGGGCACGTTAAGTGTGCCCACCGTGGGTAGGGGAGCATTTCTAATGATACTACTAGAATGTAATTTTGTGTACAATTGTACATGTCTTATTACCAAATAGTTTTTCAAGGCAATCAATGTAACCATAATACAGGATTAGTACGATGCCCACTATGAGCACATTAAAGAAACTATCATAAATATATATTAGTGTAGTGTCTGTCAAAATTCGACAGGACCACTTTATCATTGTAATTTTAATTAACAAATATAATATATATATGTTTCAAAAAAATTACATTGCTATAATTCATTGAAAAAAAATGTTAGTATTGGATCACATTAAAAATTAGATTAATAAGATTTAGCATTCGTCGGAAAAACTTATTTTATATTTTAATACTACTCATTTAGAGTAATATACAATGCCCACCGTCAATATTATAAATAAAGAAACTATTTTAAATATATACCCTAAATACTAAACCCTACAAAAAAAAAAAACTAAACTCTCAACCCTAAATGGTAAAAATTTACTACCTGGCATTGTCACATCACCGGTAGGCGCATTAAGTGTATCCACCATGGGTAGGAGAGTGTTTCTGTACTCATTTATCAGTGTATCTCAAAAAATAGATTATATAGGATTAGTATTTTGCAGACATACATTATGAATATCATGACACGCGTTGTTCATTTTAATTATAAAAAATAAAAAAAATAGGTTGAAGAGGGGTAGCATTCCTTAGGTGAGTGTATTAATGATGCATGTCAAACTGCTCGTTTGTTCACTACAATATAAATTAGATTAAGGATTGACAACATTTCTCAAGTTGTTCTTTATTCGATTATATATATATATATAATAAGTTAAGGATAGTTGAATTTGTTTAGTGTGGTTTTTATAGTTTTGTGTGAGTTTGTTTATATGTGTTTTGTTCGTTTTTATGTGTGTATTTTGTGTATTTTAGTCAAAGTCGAGTTCGTGAGAAGTTTTGAAAGAGATGAGAGAAAAGGAGCAAAAGAATGAAGAAATGAGCGAAAAGTGGAGATGAAGTTCGGATGAAATAAAACGGCGATCAATTTCGAGTTCGGACGAGGGAGATGTGGCTGAAAATAAAAAAGTCGCGCGCAGCAAACTGCAACTTACCCCTCACGACCGCGAGGGTCTATGCGGCCGCGAGCCCTGCCGATTTTAGTGATCTATTTCCTTGTTTAATGTCATGCCCCGATTCTTGAAGGAAGAGAAAATCGTGAATTAGGAGGCGACTGAGGTTGGAGAAAAGAGTCGGGGAAAGAAAGGGGGAAGCTTATCTTATATAAATAAACTGGATAATGTGCCCAAAGAATTTGACAACATTTCCCTTATAAAAGGAAGGAACCTAAAATCGAAAATGACAAGAGATAATAAAGAGATACGTCATTCATAGCATAAGGATCGTTTAAGTTCAAATGGCTCAACCATAGATATAAAGGATAGACTCAATACATAAAAAGAAGTTAAAGAGTCTAAGCTCTTATCAAAAGACATAACAACTTCAAGGAACAAAGTCGAGAGTTGAATACAAAAGATGAGCAACTAGCGGAAGCTTATTAACAAAAGGAGAACCCTCGCCTCAGCTCTGCCCCGTCAGCACTGTCTGCTTAACCTGAAAACATTTGGAAAATATTTGGGCTAAGTACTAATGTACTCAGTGGGCTTAGCATTTGATAAGTTCATCAAAACAAAAATACAGTCTATCCATTATCATAAGACATAACCTGGAAGGTTTTGTAAAAGAAATACATCCAAGTATGTCAAAACATCATCATTTTCCTTTGCGCGCATTTGTCACACTCTACAGTTACTCTTACTGTGACCCCGGACCTCTAGCCACTGTCGGGTCCATTAACATTCATTTTAGACTTTGGGTCGAAACCCAGAGAGTCCCATTCAACATTCATTTTGGACTTCGGGTCGAAACCCAGAGAGTCCCATTCATCGATAGCACACGAGAGAGATCAACCAATCGCAATACTATCCGGGTGTATACACAGTTCAAAGTTAGTGTTTAAGACTGAACTAAGAACCTCGATCGATTAACTTCAGAGCATTAAACATGTAGAGCGCACAAAAACATTTTATGGATAAACAGTTTTCATTTTGTAAATATCAGAGCATAATATAACTCAAAATATATTTGGAAGTAAAGCCCACCGTAAGGTAGAAATCAAACAAGCAATCGGTCAACTTCGGATCCTCTTATCTCCTTGCCTCCATAGCTATTAACCTATTTACAAGCATAATAGGTTAATACTAGTTTATAAGTAAGCATATACTTATACTCTATCTTCCTTAGTATCTTAATCTCTTATATACTTAACATTATCCCATCTTATGTCATACTTAGCTACTTAATCTCATTGGCTAAGAACATGTGAGAGTGAAATGAGGATTAATGAAGGTCCTCAATGAACTTGAAGAATCAGTGGTTAAAGCTAGACAAAGAATATTCATGATTCAAAGATGGATAGGAGTTGAACATTTGATACAAGGCTTGGCATATTTGCCACACTTGAATGGTTTGGCTATAACTTGAGTATTTGATTATCAATGAAGGCACATGACACATGAATGGAAACACATGAAGCTAATCTTTCTAATACAATCAATTCCTGATTCGGGGAATGAGTATATTAGAATCCATGAAAAAATCTTTGGCTCGATTCAATAATGAGAACAGTTTTGCGACACTTTAGGAGAATAATTGTTTCTCACAAATGGCTAACTGAATCAAGGCTTGGCTTATCAATCTGGAATTCTAAGACATATAGGTATGACATACTTAAAATCCAGATTTTTATCTTACACGAGCTGGGATATGGACAATCATCAAACAAGGTCATGAGTTCTGAAAACAGAAACAGGGCAGGTTTACAGTACTGACTTTGAAAGGCCATAAGTCATTCAATACTTATAATGAGAGACTGTTCAAGTTATCAAACTGTAATTCAGAGTGTGTAGAATAATTTCATGTCTCACGGTTACACTCAGAAAAGCAACGAAAACGCCTCATATAGAGGTTTAAAAATGACATGGCAGCTGGGGTATTTCAGTTTCGGCAGAGTGACATATAAACTTTGAAAAATCATAGTAAATTCATACAAACTCCGTTTTGAGTGAACGAGAAATGTATAGAAGGCTAATGGAACGTACTTCGACATGGATGAAGAATAAATGTCGAATTTCAAACGAGCTGTTCTCAGTTTAGCTCGCAAGTGGGCTGATTTCCAGATTTCAAAAGAGATGAGAGACAAATTTCAATTTGTCATAACCGATGCATATGAACTCGGATCAAGACGAAATTTTAGCTACGGATAGCTGAGAACATGAGCTAAAACTTTCATTTAGGACTTGAAAAGAGATAAAGTCGGGAAATGGTTCAAAATCGCTGAACAAAGCTGGACAGAACACGCACACCAATTGTTCGATAAAATGCCCGAATCAAAAACGTGACCAACACTTATGGATTCGACTCTAGCAGGTTTTAATCAACATTCAAACATGATCAAGGGACAAGCAATCGCTGGAAATGCTCGAACATGAGGGAAAAATACAGATCATCATCAATCAATACACGAATGGCCATGATTTCGAATGTAGAACAAGAATTGTTGAGGATCAAGAACATGTATGATACTCTCATGCTTATGAATGAAATCTTAACATAATTTTCAGAATTCTAATCTCCATTCTAGACTCTATTTCATGCTCAAGAGATCAAGGAGGAGCTAAGCTTACCGAAAATGGAAGAAAGAATCGGGTTCATCAACATCTTTCGAAAACTTGAATATCTTAGCTAGACCCTCTCAATCATGAATCCTTTGGCATAGTCTCCTTCCTCACTAATCTTCTTCTTCCCAGCCTTTGCTTCACGAATTCAGACTCTATATACCAAGAGGAAGAGAGTTATACCTCAAAAATGGAAAGTGATCGACTAGTTCTTCGATCGCCTAAAAATCAGAGGTTGAAAGTCCTACTTACAGTGCTTGGATGATGAAATAGACTCCAAATTCTTGATCTACAGGTCGAATTATGTAGGGGTGCAAAGTTTGGGAGTGATCGGAGGCCCGGAGAATCACCGGCGGCGGCTCGAAATGGAGGAGGAAAGGGTGCCGACGGGAATGGAAGGAGGGAGAAGGGAGAGACATGTTTTGTGGTGTGGATGGATGTGTATGGCTGAAATGGTGTGATGATAAGTGCCTTGTACAATTGTGAGGTAGGAGGGAGGACAACAATCCCCTACCTCTCCCTCTTACACTTAACACACACACACTTCTTCCTTCTTTTCTTGACTTCTTCCTTCAACAATAATATTGGAAATACTTTTCCTCATCTCGAGACATTAGTTTTCATCTTACTTCCGCAAAATATTTACAGAATAATATTCTCCGGAAATCATTTCGGGTAATTTCTTGTCTTGCCATAATTCCTTCATTCTCAAAATTCTCGAGATTTGATTGAAAAAAATTTCCAACATCCTATAAAAATTCCCATAAGCTCATTTTCGTGCGTGCTCGATCTCAAATATTCGGAAATATTTTATTTCCTCCTTCGAAATTCTAATTTTTCTAAATACGGATTTTTACGGCTATTACATTTAATTAGGTTTTTTAGGTCCTATATATATTTAGTCTTTGGACAACGAAAATACACTTCTCCTGTCTTATTTTGCAGCCTTTAAAACTCTAGATTAGTTTAGATTAGCTTTTAGATATTGCTTTGAAGATTATAGCTTTGGATTCAAGATTTAATTCAAGTTCTTTGTTCTTTCTTTCGTATTCGATTCGTAAGTTTAATTTGTGCTCTTAGATTAATTTTACTTGCTTTCTTTTATTGCTTTGATTAGCTTAGATTAGTTTTCTAGATTAAGATTTAATTGCTTCCTATTTATTTGCCTAGACTTAGATTTATTTGCTTTAATTTACTATAGATTCATGTTAAGATTTATTTGCTCTAGCTTAGATTTAAATTGATTTCTTTTCAATTCATGCCTAGGTAGATTTACTGCTTTCTTCTAGTTTAATTTATTATCCCAGGTGACAGACGGGAGTGCTTTCTACTTGCTTTTATTTGCTTTCAAGTCTAGTTTAATCTTGCTTTCTTTCATTAAGTCTAGGATTAATAATAAAAACTCAAAACCCCAAATTATTTACTTGCTTTCTTAGAGTATATTTTACTTGCTTTTTGTTGTCACATAATTGATTACCCTGCTAAGTCTTCCTTGAGATTCGACATTGGGTTAAACTTACTAGTCTACGATAGACCTAGTTCTATTGCTAGCACTTTAGGTGAAACACAAGTACTCAATTTCATAGAAAAATAAGTTAAGAATAGTTGCATTAAAAGCGTCCAATTTCTTTTCGGCATGTTAATTGAGAAGACAATGTAGTTGTCTTTCTTTGAATATCATCAAATCGTCTGTTATTTGATATAGTAGAAAAATATTTTAAAGAGGGTAATACTTTTTGAGTAGTTGTATTCTTTTGTAATGGTCATGAAGTCGCTCTTATTTCCGCATCCGATGTGCCTACCCTATATCAAAATTGGAGAGAACATCATTGAACGTTTTCTATTTTAAATTCTTATAGAGAATCATTCATTTGTTAGGATCATGGGATGCATTGTATAATTCATTTGTCTCTTCTATCTTGGCTTACTTTTTATTTCGAGTTGTTCCATTTATCATGGACTATTTCCGAACCGAGAAAAATTATTATCTTACTTAAACGTACTTAGTATTATAAAGAAATCATATTTTATAAAATGTTTATTAAAATTCATCCATGGAAGTTTAATTAATTTTTTGTAACACAATTAGTTGAAATTTAAAGACTGCGCTACAAAGGACTCGAATAATGAACATTAATGAATGTTAGATATATGAGGAATGCTCCAATATCACCGTGTGCACACTTAACGTGCTCACGGATGATGTGAAAATATTATAAATAAAGAAACTAATATGTATACCCTAAATACTAAACCCTACTAAAAAACTTAACTCTAAATGAAAAAATTGTAGACGTGGTATTGCTACATCAGCGGTGGGTACATTACGTATGTCCACGGTGGGTAGGGGAACATTTCTGTTAGAGATATATTAGTGGACTTTCATAAATAATCGATAGAATTAATGAATTATAAAGTCAAAGCAATAAGAATCTAAGAAAATATATATTGACAAAAATTCATAATAGTGCAACCTAAAATTGTGATCCATTTTCGAATATATATATATATATAGAGAGAGAGAGAGAGGTGAGAGATCATGTACAAAAGTCTTATTTTGTAAGAAATGAGAAGTAATCTTGTCCATTTATATTTTATAATCTACGGTTCATCTTAATCCTAATAATTATATTTTAAATATGACCCATTAATAGGGAAAAAGGTTAATTATGTGATTTTACTGCAGAAGTTACACGTTTCCCTATAATCATGGGATTCCATGATAGTTATTATTAGTAATTATCATAATTTTTTTGTATATTGGCTTACCACCAAATTTGTTCAATCGTATAATTCACAATTTTCTTCTCTACTTTTGGTGATTTTCAAGGATTGTAGTGCAATATTAGCATGGCGGTGCCAGTGGTAGAGGGGCATCAATGAAGAGGTGATGATAAAATTGAAAATTGTACACCCTTTCAGGATTCATCGGCTACAATTGGTTTGCCGCTCTCAAAGATCTTATAAAATTATGTAAAATTTCATAGTTAAATTTTGTATTTTTTTCGTTGATTTAAAAGTTGAGGCAATTTATAAATTTTATTTTTGGTTTTTAAGAGTTCAATTTATGCATTTGTACTAATGCAACAAATGCATTAAAATTTAAAAATATCCGATCAGTGCATTATGAATGTAGTATTTGTATAATTTGCCTTCGTTGCATACAATATATTATTTTTTGTCTTCGTTGCATACAATAGCATGTAATTTGATGTTTTATTTTTGTGCATTGTATAATTCAATGAATGCATTATAATTACAAAACAAATGCATTAGGAATGCACGCACATTGTCTAAAATAATATTTATGTTTTTAAATTTTTATGGAAAGTGCATTATAATATTACAATCAATGCATTGCAAATATGTTTTTGCAGATTTTTATAAAAGAAACAAATGCATTATAATACAGTACCAAATGCATTGGTAATGCATCATGTTGTACTAATGTAATGCACTGACATGAGCATTGTAATGCATTGTAAGGTGTAAAAAGAAAATATTTTGAGCAAAACTAAAACATGAATGCATTAAGTCAAGAGATCATATTGCATTGAATGAACATTTGCATTGCATCATCAGAAATATCATAATGCATTTCAACTTATAGGGAAAAATGTATTCGTCAAAACATATTAGTATATTTTTAAATAAAAATATATCGAAATGTAATACTAATAAAGAAGTTGTTTGTCTCTTGAGATAGTATTTAATTTCGACAGTCTTTGCACAAATTAAATGCACCCAAATATGATACCTATAAAAAAAATATATAATAATTCATAATTGTAAGTAATGCACAATGAATTTATGTATAATGCACACTAATTGTCAAATAATGCATTACTATGAAGCTGATAATGCATCAGATTATATATTTTGTAAGTTACTATTTATGGATAACTTAAGGAGCGGGGATTTATTACAAAAATTAAGGAGCGGGGATTTATTACGGTTCTTAATTGACATTTTTGCCCTTAATTTAATTTACATATGAATGAAATTAAAATTGATAATTTAATGTACATCCACGTGTCCATATGTTGCTCATCCATCTCCTCTTAATCTATGGACTATAAAACTTCTTATTTCTTACTCAATCAAAGCTTTTTATGGGATCTCATCCCTATATATATATATATATATATTTTTTATTTTTTTTATTTTTTTTTTGATTCTTCTATTGATATATGAGATGGAATAATGAAATTTTTATCCTTCTTTTATAGTATCTAACTACATGTATATGATTGATTTTGGATTATCGATGTGGGATCATAGATTTTAGAAAATAAAAAAAAATATTTCCTTTAAATAACATTAATAAAAATAAAATTAAAAGATAGCAATACAAATATTGAAGAAAACTAAAGAGTGTTTCTAATAATATGTCGTTTTTTTTTATTTTGATTCGGAGTTGTTTTTATTTTTATTTTTATTTGGAGTAGCTAATCAACTGTTAAATACATGATACGATCACACTTGTAAAATTCGATGCAAAATTATATTTCCTTTCAAGTTTTTATAATTTTTGAACTTAAAAAAAAAAAAAAAAAACATTAGAAAATTAAATTTCAATTTTCATTCTTCAAGTCAAAAACACAAAGACAAATAATATTAAATGCGTGGCGTCGTCTTCTATATGGATAAGTTGTTGATGAAGTTTCATAAAAAAACTGATGTGGGATAGTTGAAGTAAAATATAATTAAGGAGCAAAATGCCAATTACTCTTTTTCATATAAAAAAATCAACTTCTACCCACTCCATCTAATTTACACACTTTATACTCAATTTTTTAAAAAAATGACAATTATATCCTTAATTTGTCTTTTTATGTATATGGTCTCTCACTCCTCTCACTTGCTTCTCCTTTATGAAGATTCTCTCTCTATCTTTCATTTCTTTTTTGTTTTTTGGTTTTTGTCTTTTCCTTTTCATTAATTTTTTTTTATTTTGTTATTTCAGGTTTTTTTCTCTCTTTTCTTTATCAGTTTTTTTTTTAATTTTCATTTTTTTTATTTTTTTATTTTTTGTTTTTTTTCCAGCCTTTTTTTAGTTTATTTTTCAATCCTTTTTTCATTTATATTTTTTTGGGCCTTTTCTATTTTTTTTCTTTTTCCTTTTCTTTTTTTTTTCTTTTTTTCAGTCTTTTCTATTATTATTATTTTTGAGTCCTTTTTTTCTGTCTTCTTTTTTTTTTGTTTTTTCAATTATTTTTTCTTGTTTTTGGGTATTAAGTTATTAACAGTGAAATGGTACGAGGTACGAAAATGTCAAATTCGTACAGAAACAAGACCAATTGCAGTACGAAACAGGTACGAATACGAATATCTGCACCTATCAGTAGCACAACACATTTGTTAACAAAAAAATTTCTAGAAGAAGTACGAAATGTTAAAATTCATACAAACAAATCAGAATAAGAATTTTATAACTATATTAGTAAGTACATGGGTATTGGTACAAATATCGATTAATTCATACCGATTACCTATAATATAGTACGAATTACATAGTTAAGTATGAAGCTATTGGTACGAATATCGGTCAATTCATACCGATTACCTATAATGTAGTACGAATTCAGGAACAACAATAACATTAAATCCACTCTAGAGAGAACAAACATATCGGTACGAATACACAAAGGTAGTTCAAGAGCAACTAGAAAACAAACATATAGCTGCAAAATCTTTCACATATCTCAACAACAATAAATTTCTATATTTTTATCGGTAAGCATATTATTCAGTTCTACCAAATTATCTATGATTATCGGTATGAATATCAGTCAATTCGTACCGATTACCTATAATGTAGTACGAATTCAGGAACAACAATAACATTAAATCCACTCTAGAGAGAACAAGAAGCTCAAAATACACAAAGGTAGTTCAAGAGCAACTGGAAAACAAACATATAGCAGTAAAACCCTTCACATATCTCAACAACAAAAAATTTCTATATTTCTATCAGTACAAATATTGTTCAATTCGTACCGATTACTTATGATTATCGGTACGAATATTTCTCTGCGATTCATTCCTCCCACACAACATTCAAAACAAAATAATTCAAAACAAAACAAAAATAATTAAAAACACTTGCGAACAGAGAACAATCACAAAACACCAAACACAATCAAAACAACTCCAAAATTCAATAGACAACCACAACTTGAACACTTTAGAAAAGATTTGCATAGAAAGAGAACATGCATCAATTCAATTGATTGCAATCTATCTAATCAATAGAGCTGCATATCTGATGCCAAAGCACATAACATTAATCAATAGAAAAACAGAACAAGTTGCAGCTTGATCAATAATATACCAATTATAACCTCATTCTAAATCCTTCAATCTGTAGCACAGAAGAAGTTGTCTTCAACCTATGTTCATCTGCAGTCCACGGCGTGCCCTTCTTCCTCTCGACATCCAGGAATCGGCTCCGACTCCCCGGCGAGCCGAACTAGATCTGACGAGCCGAACGAGATGTCGACAACATAAAAAGCTCGGAACTTGGTTAGAGAAACAGTATCCGAAGCTGCCGCACGGAGGAGATAGAGGGGGAATCGTGAAACTGAGTACATGAATTAACCATTAAAAAATAAAAATAAAAAGAATTAAGATCCACCAGAAACCCTACCAATGAACATATCAATCTTAACTTTATGCCATCGAAAGGTTTGGTCATCTTCCATCAAATTTTGTTTGTGAATGAAGAAGCATCCTTCTTTCGGCATCTTCACTTTCATCTTCTCCAGCTTCTTTCTCAGCTCTGCCACTCTATCCTCTTTTCTCACCTCCACCAAAATCTTTTTCCCTTCGTACACCACCACCACTCTCATCATCATCGCGGCCGCCCTCACCGCTTTCATTCGATTCTCCGCCTCCGCCACCGGCTCGTGGACCACGATCTTCTGCTGCTCGACGACTGCCCGCGAGAGAGAAGAGGAGCGTCGGCTGAGAGAGAGGGGAGAGAGAAAGAATGAGGAAGAAGATGAAATAGAAATTGAGGATTTTAATTTTAGAATTTGAATTTAGTTTGGGGTAGTTGGGGGTAGAATTGTCTTAATTTAAAAAATTGGGTAGAAAGTGTGTAAATTAATTTGGATGGGTAGAAATTAATTTTCTAATATGAAAGTGGGTATTTCACCCTATTACCTTTATAATTAATGAATTATAAAGCCAAAATAATGAGAATTTAAAAAAATATTCACGAAAATTCAAGATAATGTATTTTGCTATTAATATTGATGATGATATTGATATTGATTCTAAAAATAAATCATACTAAACAAAACTAAAACTTACGGAGTATTTAAAAATATTAAACCATATATAAAAACTAATGCTCGTTCAAGAGCATTGCACTATATACTACAGTATATTGGTTAAATCAGATATGAACACATGAAATAACTTTTAAGTACATATATAGCTCATTTCAACAACATTGTACTACACAAACAACTCTCTCACAACACAACCTGAGGCTATATAATTATATGAATATACATAGTTTTTCAGATTCATATTCTGGCCTCCATCTACTCAGGCTTCAGTTTCAGAGAAGCACTGCACACATTCAATAGGAAATATATTAAAATCTGATAAAGAAATAATAGGAATCGGGTGAAAGGCAGTGCCACTCTGTACAAACCTGTTGATACAATAGCGCTTTCCTGTAGGCGGAGGTCCATCATCGAATATGTGGCCGAGATGAGCATCACAAACTGCGCATAAAACTTCTTGACGGGGCATGAAGATGATAGACAAATCCAGCTTCGACTTCACATTGTTTCCTATAGGCTGATAATATGAGGGCCATCCAGTTCCGCTATCAAATTTGGTGGATGACCTACGATGTACAGACACAGATACGAGATTCAAGTACTAGGAAAACATATTGTAATACTAATGTATTGTTATTCAACTAGGAAGTAGGAACTCACTCAAACAAAGGGGTGTCACAGCAGATGCAATGGTAGGTTCCACTGGTTTTGGTGTTCCAATATTCTCTGGATACATGATTGGAGAATGTTATATAAATTAAGATGAACACAAAGAAAAGAACACGAGTTCGTAGTGTATAAGCACAGCTGTGATGGATCTTGTCCTTCAACGAAAGTTTTGCACCAGTCTCACTTAGATTATATATATGCATTGAACGATGTCAAGAAGTTTGGCATATATTCCGTTGGTTAAGTCCCTATGCAGTTCTGTAAAGCCAAATTAAACTTAATCTTCTGCTTACATGCAACAGCTATACGGAGTATTAGTTTTCAGATACTATAACTTGACAGCTCTGAACAAATTGTAAAAGGGACCTAGCTTTCCTCATGGTGCTGTTTGCCAAACTGACATCACACTTCGTACTCACTAGCTTGCTAGTAAATAGTCAATCTATCAGAAATGGTTATCTTCAATGATCACTAATCTAAGATCAGGGATCTCGTCCCTCAAATGGAATAACGAATAGAGCTCAAAGAAGATAGTCCCATGGGAGATTCAATCAATCTTTGGACCTAAAGTACAGAAACCATTAATTTCAGACGAAGCTAGTAATACGCCATATGATGATTCCCCATTTATTCATAGACTAGCTCTAATGGTAAGTTTCTTGAAAATATTACGGCCAACAAGAAAAACAGGTTTCCGTGAATAGCACACATTTAGAAGAGGGTGCATTTACCCTGTGAATGCCCTCTCAGTACCCTTCTGTCTAGTAACATAGAACTGTTGGTCAGTCAGCCTCTTCTTCCACTCTTCTTCACTTACTGAACTGAAATTCTTGTTTCCTGCCTCTGCACCACAACAACACTGTTACACCTAGAGCAATATATAATTCTAAAACTTCACATCTCTCTGCTTTTGCTTTTCAGGAAGTAAAATGTCTTAATAATGAGAACAACTCAGCTTAAATCAACGAATTATCGAAGTTGAAGGAATTAGCAGAACCATTTATAGCAACTTTCACATATTGCTAATCTGAATAAAGAAGAAAAAGTAATCACATTCACCTCGTTGATGTAAACAACTAAACAAGCACATAGCAAATCACATGAATATGCACACGTTTAGCCATGAACAAAACCACCAAAGAAGAAACCAGTATTAAACGTCTCACACTCCAAAATCCAATCTTTATTTCATCCACACTTACTTTCTATCTTTATTTGAAATTGGGGAACTGAAAACCGCAAAGAAAATGTCCAAGTCTAAGCTTAAGAGAAGAACCCCCCGAAAGAAACACTTAAATTCAAGAAAACCACTGCAATCAAACAGAAGTATACGATGAGAGAGAGAGAGAGAGAGACCTTGAGTGCTGCTGTCTTGCTTCTGAGAAGAAGACGAGGAAGAACCCATCGCAGAAGCGGAGGAGGGCGGTCTGATTCCGAGTCGGCCCAGCGATTTCCCAGAAAAACCAAACGAAATCTGCCGCTTACTGCCTAAACCCAAATGGGATTTTGCTGCAGAATTGGAATTAACGAGACAGCTGAAACTGCCTTTGGCTATGGCTATAGCGTGGCACCCCATTTCTATTTTCTAGAGAAAACAATCACAAAAATGTCAAACGCCGTTAAATTTCCTCAAAGCAACTGCTTCCGCCTCTAAACTAATTATCCTAGGTTATTTTAGTGTGTCCTCTAAAAATGGTGCTCCATTTATTCTCCGCCACTCATCCATTCACTCTCCACCGTTTTGTCCAGATGTCGGCCTCTGATTGGACAAGCAGGCTTGGCGCAATGATACAAGCATTACCGGATTCTTCCTGGACAGGTGGCGTTTGAGAACCATCCATATAGGACTGAAGGCTTTTTTGTCCACGTCAGCATGGGCAGACGTGGTGACTCGGTTTACCACAAAACGGATTGGAAGAGATCCCTCACAGATTTACGTACAGTAGTTTAAACCCTATCTCATTCACTATTAAACACAAATAACAAAAAACAAAACACTCGGACAATCAAACATATCTGCAGTTTTTTGAAAAAAAAAACTACTTGTGTCATTATTTTCTTTAGGTTAATATGTTATAATACACAAATTATATATGAATTTTGGTTCTTTTTTTAAAAAATCAAATTATGTTTAGGCTAAAATTGAAAGTGACGTGGCATATGATATTTGCTAATGTGGCTTATTTTTTTTATGAATCAATATCGAGTTGGCCGGTCTACCACGTGTTTAGATTGTGTTTTTTAACTGACGGCGCCCAATTTGTGATTCAAAGTTCTGTCATTCTTTCCCGTCTTTTTTTTATAGACCGATTATAATTTTATTGAGACGGCGGTGTCATCTCTGCAAGAATCACCACAAACGGCCATGATCACCGGCGAGGAAATTAAGATGTGCCATGACATAGAGAGCAACGCATCATGCGATACGCCGGAGGAGGACGAGTACAGATCAAACGTTGATCAGGAGTTTTACGACCCTTTCAGTTTTGGCTGGAAATGTAATTTGGAAAAATTATAGAACAATTAAAAAAAATATTTCTACCAAATTTTTATTTTTTATGGAAAAATCAAAATTCATGTATAGTTCGTATATTTGTAACAAATTAACCCTTTTTTCTAACTTTATTTATTTCAAAATTTCAATTTTCTTAAATTTCTTCGTTGTAGCAATTTAGATTAAAGATCGCGACAAAAAGCTTTGAATTCAATATCAGAATTAGGGATGTCGATCGGTTAACCTGGGCCAACCTTGTCGAGCAGCGGGTTATTCGGTATGTGTTCAACCTAGTTGATTTTTCTACGGGCTAGAAAATCTATAAAAAAAAAATACATTATTATTTTCGTGTTGGTATTTTAAATTTTTAACAAACACTTGATAGCCAATATTGCAATGCACATTACAATTATAATGAAATACATAAATCTCTCTTCCATTGCAATTTGTGAATAACTATCACTATCATACTAGGAATACTCAAGATACGCATTATAAAAAAAAAAAAAGGAATTAAAAGAAGGTAATAGCACAAAATCTGCATTCCGTCAATTTTTGCCCTCAAAATATGAATTCAGCCCATTCATCCAAGCTCTGAACCGAATTCTCATCCAAATCATTGATATCTGGATAAATCTGGTCCTATATAATTAAGCTAGAAACACAGTGTCTAATATATTATTGATGAAGTAAACATCGTTGGCGGCTTGCTGCGTTCCGTAATGATCATGGATGGAGCCAGGACATTGTATATGGTATATGGTATATGGTCGAATGAGATTTTATATGGGGGTAAAAAATTAGAAAACACATAGAATGAGAAAGAAACTCAATTATAAAAAGACTAAAATACAATAACTGGGTGGACAAAAAATTACAAAAATAAAAATTAACACTATATATTATTCAAAAAAATAAAATTTACCCGGACGACCGCCTAGTCGAGCCCGGTATGTGGCTCCGTCTATAGTAATGATGAGATAATTTCGCCATGACCAATGAAGCTCATGACTGTTTCTTACTTCTTACTCCCTCCATGCAAAATCAACCGTCCCATATTTTAATATATGTGAGGTATAAAATAATAAAATAAGATAATTGAAATGAGACAGATGGAGTATATGTTAGTACAATTTTCTTAACTTAATAATAATGGGATAATTGTTTTCAAAAAATAATAATAATGGGATAATTTTGTAAAAAAACAAAAAAAAAACAAAAACTACTGCCCGGCAGCATGATCTGGAGCAACCCAGCAGGCCAAGGGTCAACCCGGATAGCCCAAAAATGAATACAGGTTGAAAAAAGTCGACTCTAACCCTATTTTTTATCGGGTTATTCGGACCGACCTGCGAGTTTCGGCTAGATTGACACCCTAATCATAATCATACATTTTTAATTTCATATAAACAAATTATGATCTTGTTGGCACTGCTGTGCCTTTGTTTGGTGGAAATAAAATTTTGTTCGATAAAAAAAAAAAAAAAAAAAAGATATTATGATAGTTTAAAGTAAAACTTATAAAATTATGTAAATAACAATAATTAATTAAACAGATACAAGAATTTCCCCAATTTCAGATAAACACACATTGTCAGCGTGCCCCTCAAAAAAAAATACTACTCCATCCCATTATACTTGGTCACTTTTATTTAATTGACATTTCGCGCACGCATTTCCACCGAAACCTAGTACGGGTTTTAAAATATAATTTTGAAGTATCGTTTTTTTGAGCATAGTATCCCGTAAAAAAAACGATACTTCAAAATTATATTTTAAAACTCGTACTAGGTTTCGGTAGAAATGCGCGCGCGAAATATCAATTAAATGAAAGTGGCCAAGTATAATGGGATGGAGTAGTATAAAATGCCAGCGTGGCAGCATCCGTCGATATCAACGTAACTCAACTCCAGTTATTCAGTCCAACACACACAGACGAAGAACAAGAAGAGCGAACTCCACAAAATCAAAATCAAAATCAAAATCAAAATCAAAACAACTCAAAAAAAAAAAAAAAAATCAAAATCAAAATCAATCGCGCTTCTCCTCTCAACATTCATGGGAGCTTTTTCACCTCTCTCATCCACGAATCCATGGCATCAACCCCATCTCCGCGGCAACCCCACGCTCCAGAACCAATCCTTCCCCTCCGCCACTTTCCTCCCCCCTCTTCCGAGAAAGCCGATGCCCTTTTCCTGCTTCGCCTTGGACTCGTCCAGGGACAGCACGCCGCCGCTGGTGGTGGTGGGCTCCGCCAACGCCGACATTTACGTCGAGATCGACCGCCTGCCCAAGGAGGGCGAGACCGTTTCCGCCAGGACAGGGCAGACTCTTGCCGGCGGTAAGGGGGCCAATCAGGCGGTGTGCAGCGGAAGATTGGCCTACCCGACTTACTTCGTGGGGCAGGTGGGGGAGGATGCCCATGGGAGGCTGATCACGGAGGCGCTGGAGGGCGGCGGGGTGGTTCTCGATCGGTTGACCACGGTGGCCGGCGCTCCGACTGGGCATGCGGTGGTGATGCTGCAGTCTGATGGGCAGAACTCTATCATTATTGTTGGAGGTGCTAATATGGCTGGGTGGCCGGAGAGTTTGCCGCCGGAGGATTTGGAGGTGGTGAAGAATGCTGGGATTGTTTTGCTTCAGAGAGAAATTCCGGATTCAGTAAATATCCAGGTTGCAAAGGTGAGATCTTGGGCTTTTTATTGCACTCAGTTATTCATCCATTAATGATGATTTCAGAAATAGGGTCCTTTTCTTGTTTCTTATTTTCTTAGGTAAGCTTATAGTATAAAACTTGTATAGATCTTGGATTTATAGCAAACAACTTATAAGAGTGCTATCCCATTGCGTTTCCGTTTATGGATTTTGCCTCTTATGTAAGTGTTGTGTGGAATTTCTGATATGTTATTTTAACATATTCTTAACTCTTACTTTATACATGAAATGTTTTGAGATAGTAAGTGGATTGGGCTTCTTTATTGCTTGAAGATTTTATTAGAGTGATGTAATGGGATATAGAAATTTCTTTCAGCTATAGCCATGGATGGCCATGGGCTTTCAAGAAGGATTCAATACAAAAGTTAAAATATGCAGAGAGATGCTGAAGGAAAAAGAGGGCTGCAACTAATGAATTTTCTTGTTGAGTGTGTGCCCAAATTATTACAAGCTGCATTGGGCAGCTTATCTGTCTATCATTTGTGGTCTGTTAATGAATTTTGGCCCCATGGGATCAAAGACTTTGATTAGATGCGCATGAAGCTCAACTCAAGAATGGCTGTAACTTGTAACTGTTGGGGTGTGATTATATCCTTAGACTTAGAGTAGTGTAAGATTCCAAGAAAATTTTGTATTTGGACATAGTCTTAGACTTGTTGGGGGTGTTATTATATCCTTAGACTTTTAGACTTAGACTCGTAACTGTTGCACAGCATTTCCTGAGACCAAGTAGAAACTAGAATTCCCTAATCTTCAGATGTCAGTTCTGTAGATTAGAACGAATATGTGCAGTTTTGGAGCTGAACACAAGTATAATGTATTTGGCGCAGAGATGCTCAACACAAATATTAAGAAAATCATTTGTTGCTATCAAATACATCGGGTGTAATGACTTTGATAAGCCAGGCCTGAAGGTTGTTTTCTGCCATTGGCGATTTGTTTAAGCAAATCTGCTTACATGTACTCATGTTTGGTCTATTGAATGTTGTATGTAATTAGTTAAAAAAAGAAATATATGCATTTCTTTCTAGAACTCTAACAATATGCTTGTGTGATCTTTCTCATGCATTCAGGCTGCACACAGTTCGGGTGTTCCAGTCATCTTGGATGCGGGGGGAGTGGATGCACCAATCCCTCCGGAACTACTTGAGTTTGTTGATATTTTAAGCCCAAATGAAACTGAGCTTGCTCGTCTAACAAATATGCCCACAGAAAATTTTGAACAAATTAGCCAAGCTGTCGAAAAATGCCACAAAATGGTTAGTTTATCTGATTTCCGACGTTTATTCTTTGTACTCACATCCCCAGCTGTGTGAAGATATATTGAGAGGCAGAGCGATGAAGATGCTTATATTACTATTTTGATAGTTTCTTAGTTGATTGGCCTACTCTGTATTAGAACTTCTCCAACATTCCTTCGATTTCTTTTCAGCATTGTTGCATTTCCAACTCCTCTCCCATCACATGGATTTTGATTGCTGCCTGTCTTTCTATCAAAAATTAGTTTCCATTTCAGATCATGCATTTTCTGTATGTTGAACCACATTATTTAGTGTTAGCACTTCGAAAATAAGCTTATGTAACCGTTAAAAAACATATGAACCTGTTAAATATTAATGTTGTCATCAGCAAACATCCTTTCTATAAAGATAAGAGATTACTCGACCGACTATGGACTGATATCCAACTGGATTGGATTAAAAATGAATGGTTCCCTTTTTTTGCAGGGTGTCAAGCAAGTTCTTGTAAAACTCGGAGCCAAAGGTTCTGTTCTTTTCACAGAAGGAGAGGAACCGATCAAACAAGGTATCATATCAGCTCCAAAAGTGGTTGATACCACAGGAGCAGGTGATACTTTCACCGCGGCTTTTGCTGTGGCCCTTGTAGAGGGAAATCCCAAGAAAGAATGCCTCAAATTTGCTGGTAAGTTTGGCGTATACCTTTCTACTCTTTCTCAGTGAAATGAAAGCACAGTCTGACAAGATATTCGATGATTTTTCAGCTGCTGCTGCTTCACTTTGTGTTCAAGTAAAGGGTGCCATACCTAGCATGCCAGATAGAAAATCAGTTTCGAATCTTATTCAGATGCATTAGGATGTTCATTAGCAAATCTGGCATCGTAATTTTTCTTCTTGAGGTATTCTTTTTGAAATTTCCATCTGATTATGCATTGTCTCTATTCTGATTCTTTGGTGGTAACACAAATAAATAACACTACACGAGTATTGCAACAGTTAGAAGCGCGCTTTTACAGTAACACGTTTGCTTCTCCATATCCAAATGACAACTCATTTTCTTTCTCTCAATATAACATGTCTAGATGAGTATTTTGAAAAATAGGTTTAGGAATTTTGAAAATAGTACCATTGTTTTTTCCACTATCAATATCTTAGTATGTAGGGAGGGTCTTTTGTTTTAGTTGAATCATATAAATTTTTTTATGTATGGTGATGAGTCTAGTTAACCTTGGCTTGAATGTTTGTAAATGTATGTATAATGGCTTGGTTTTATTAAGTCATATTCTGCTCTAGACAATTAATTTCTGTATATATCCACTGTTTTGCCCTGTGATCAAAACCATTGATGTAAATCTTATCTGCACAGGGAAGTTGGGCAAGGAATAGGATAATGCGAAGTTGCAGAGTTACAAATTCTTGAGCATTATTACCAATAAGATGATCATCATTATTCCTCTCTCAACTAATTTGAAGTTGCTGACTCAGCACATTTTCTCAACTGCTCAACCATTTTATCAATCTTTTCTTTTCTCTTTTTCACTTTAATTTTGGGTCTTATATCATGTCTAAAAAAATGTTGTGCCTGAATTGTGAAGTGTAAATATTGGGGGTATGAAATGGTAGTATTTCTCTGAAAACATTACAAATTTTCCATATGAATTGCGTGTTAACAGACAGCTTACCCACGTGCTTATGTCGCTATCAATTAAAAATTGAACGGCCGTTAGTTTCTTCCTTGCTTTAAAACGTGTGCTTAACCCAATTAAAAAGAAAGAAAAAAAACAATTTAGACATTTTATATTTTATCTATTAATTTCCTACAAAGTAAATAAAATAGTAGTATATGCATAATATAAAAGTTATGTAAACCTATTGTCATTTAGAGTAAACTAGAAAATATAACGTGCATTCGCACGTAGACTGAATAATTTTAATTATTGTATTCCGTATTATGATTTGAATAGATATAACGTGTTTTGAAACTTCAAAAACAACGAAGTTAAATGATTGATTTACTTATTTGTTGACATAGTAAAATATATGTTCTTTATATTACAATTCATTTATTTTGTTTACAATTAAACTATAATGGTATACGTATATTTTTTATTATTATACACTTGTTATCTTAAATAATAGACACTCATTATATGCTTATGATTCAATTTAAAATATATAATCATTAGAGAAAGCGACTAAAATAGCCATTATAAATAAGTAAAAGTTTAAAATAGCCACTAATAACTAAAATGTACTCCCTCCCGTCTCAGACTATTGAATCATTTGAATATTTTATACCTCGCATATATTCAAAAATTGAGTCAATAGCCTAGGACCGGAGGGAGTATAATAACAAGGGCAAATTTGTTACTAAATGCAAAATAGGCCTATTATTATACCTTTTAGCTATTAGTGGTTATTTTAAACTTTTACTTATCCATAATGCCTATGTTAGGGGATTGACACATATCATTACACATGTTATGCTATTTTAGATTGCATATACTACAATATATAATTATATATATCTTGTAACTATTCAATTGTACATATAACATTCTTCCTAATCAATTTCATTATTTTCTTAAAGAGAGGGATAGATTGATAGATCAATATCTTGTTTGCTAAGAGAGTGAAGACCCTATATAAATTGGGGCTAACTATATACAATTGAGACCTCTTAACTTGAAAGACACTTTTGAAATTACACTATTATACGATTTTGATATATCCCACCAAACAGTTAACATATTATGAATGATAGAAATTATATAACATTCAACCTAACATAATAGTATTTGATAACATATACAGTGTAAATTATCACAATCACACATATCCAGTCAATGTTGAGCAACTATATTTTACATTTTCTTTTTGTTGCTAAAGTAAATTTAATATTGTGGGAGTGTAAATTATCACAATCACACATATCCAGTCAATGTTGAGCAACTATATTTTACATTTTCTTTTTGTTGCTAAAGTAAATTTAATATTGTGGGGGAGTTGGAAGTCTTCATATTACATACTCCTATATACTTACCATCTATAAAAAAAAAATCAAACTAAAATAATAAATAAGGTAAATACCATACTTAAATTTATACATATATACACTATATTTAAATGTATAATATAGTATTACATAATTGTCCTTAAATTTAAAACACTACTACAAAGATATAATAGACAATCTACATTAAGTACTTAAGGCTCTTTTTAATAAGTATAGATAATACTCTCTCTGTCCACTATCTATTGGTTAAAAATAATTTAAAGATGATTTTGGAGCTTTGTGATGATGGATTTTAAATTGTATTTTTGGAGTTTAGTTTTTTTTACAGGGTACTACAACACTCGTAATACCTTTAAAAAAAAAATAAACTCCAAAAATACAATTTAAAATTTATCATCACAAACTTTCAAAAAAAAGAAGTCAAAAAGTCAACTTGGCCAACAGATTGTGGACGGAGAGAGTATATAATTGTAGATCTCGTTGTTTGTTAGTATAACTTTTACTCTCTCTAAATAGTATAATACAAGTAATGTATTGAGCCAATTAATTTATTAGCTTTTAAGGCCTTACCACATTATGCAGCCGGCCTCATGCAAGTCTTTGTCTTTATTTTATTGAAGTAAAGATTGATGTAGCATAAAATTCCCAAGAAACTGTTGAATATGTTGAATTCACATAGAATTAGGGGAAGATGCAGAGAGGCGGAAGAAGGAAAAAAAAGTTTACACTGAGTTCTACTTATTATAGAGAAAAATATGAGAGATTTATTGAAGATGAAGAATACATAAGTTGTTTTTGATTTATAGAATAGTTGCTAGTAGAGTAGTAGTTGTTTAGTTTTGATAGCACATTTTTAGTTTTAATATAAATAGCTACTTTCCTTATATTTTGTGGACAAACTTTTCCACAATGTAGTCTAATGAGAAACCCCCAATTTTCAATTCTTCTCCTCCGCTACTTTCTCTCTTACTCTGTGAATAATTTCTTTGCAATTCATCTATGGTAGAATTTTTATTTTCAACATGGTATCCGACTACTCCCATCGGTGACAATATGGGAGGGTCATAAGGAAAAGGACAAAAGTGAAGATTAAAAAAGAAAATGGAAAATGGATATTATATCACGTCGGAGTCGCTACATCGACTTAAGTCGTGACTTGGTGCATCCATTCCCATAATGCCAAGTGTCATATTATTATTGGTCCGGAAGATTTTATTTAGATAAATCTTATCATTCTAATATTGTAGATAAATATATATTAGAAAAAATAAAAATTATACCATAATTTTAGTTTTAAAATTTTCTATAAATAGAGACCAATATTGTATAGTTTCAAGCACAAAAAAAATTCTCTTTTCTCATCTTTTTTGTATTACTTGGTTGTTTATTTAGAGATTATAATTTACAATCCTTGTAAATATGGATCCAAATTACCCAAATATATATATTTTTTTGACACACCCAAATAATTTCTTAAACTCTCAAAATGATCCACACACCCACAATTATCCAAACTCCCAAAATGTACCAAACTCTCAAGAATTTTCAAATTCTCAGAATTATCCAAACTCTCAAGATTATCCATATCCCCAGAATTATCCAAATTCTCAACATTATCCATACTCCCAGCTTTTTGTTAACTCCCAAAACTATCCAAATTTTCAACCTCAACAAAACTCTCCATATTATCATAATACTGAGTTTTTGCCGAATCAAGATGATATTTCTGCATCCGATGAAGTTGAACCAAAAAAAAAAAATATATTCAAAAAACTGCTTGGCGTGTGAGCAAAGATGAAGCTCTAATGTCAGCTGTGTTTTGTCAGTGAAAATAAAGCTCGTGGGAAAAATCAAAAGGGTTTAGCAATGTGGAACAAAATAGAGAAACTATATGACGCAACTCGAGCAGAAAACAATAAAGAAATAGGGGAGAGAAACTAGGATCAAATGAAAGGCCGTTGGAAAAGACTTTCTGAAAATGGGAGTAAGTGGGTTGCAGCTTGCAGGGAAGCAATTCGTGGAAAGCGGAGTGGAGTGAGCCAAATAGATCTGGAGAAAGATGCTCACGTAATATATGAAGCGAGTCAAGGTAATAAGTTTTATGATTTAGCTGTTTTCAACAAAGTTATGTGCAAGCACCCGAAATGGGATGTCGCATTTTAAGAATTTGGTGAAAAACATGTTCGTTCTGAACCCGTTGACGAAAGTAATGAAGAAAGTGGTGGTAGTTCTAAAAGATCAAGAACATCTGAAGATGGGGACTATGCAATTCCTAATGATCCCGATACTCCAGGTTCAGGATGTTCAACTATTTCTCGACCTACAGACAGAGATAAGGCAAAAATAAAAGGAAAAGGTATGGCATCACCATCTTCTGAAATTTCTGCTTCAATTTCAAAATTAGCACTAACTAGAGAACTCGAAAATGAAACAAATCTAAAGAGACTGGATGTGGAGCGTGAAAAGATGGAAAGGAATATTGTTAAAATGAATCAAATGTTGGTGTTTTCACTAATCAACAAACCGCAGTTAACCCAAGCAGAGGAGGAATTGAAAGATCAACTCATAACTTCTTTATTTGGCAAGGGACAGTAATTTGTTGCTGCATTTAAGTTAGTTCGTAGATGTGCGAGTAATCTTTGTAATATTAGTGTGTTATTTCAATTTCAATAATGTAATAGTAGTGTGTTATTTCAATTTTAACTACGTAATATTAGTGTGTTATTTCAATTTCAATTATGTAATATTAGTAGGTTATTTCAATTTCAATTGTGTAATATTAATGTGTTATCGAATTTAAATTTGAATTTGAATCTAAATTTTAATTTCAATTTCAATATTCATTTGAATTAGAATTAGAATTTCAATTACAATTAGAATTTGAATTTGAATTTGAATTTGAATGTGAATTTCAATTACAATGTGAATTCGAATTTGTATTTGAATATAAATTTAAATTTCATTTACAATGTGAATTCGAATTTGGATTTGAATCTGAATTTTAATTTCAATTTCAATTTCAATTTTCATTTGAATGAGAGTTTGAATTTCAATTACAATTAGAATAACATTTAGAATTTGATTATGAATTTTAATTTTAATTTTAATTTTAATTTCAATTTTAATTACAATTTGAATTAGAATTTCAATTTCACTTACAATTAGAATGTGAATTTCTTTGAATTTCAATTTCAATTTGACTGTGAATTTGAATATGAATTTCACTTTGAATTTGTACAATCATGCAGACAATGCATGAAATTTTGTCGACAAATGCTAATGGATGCATTTTATCAAAAGTTGAGCTCATGAGTTGTCTATTCATTTTTAAGTGGGCTTTTTTTTTTTTTTTTTTTTTATATATTTTTTTTACACCTATATATTGTTGTTACCTAGTGATGATGAATACGCAAAATTCATTCGTGTTACCAATTTCTTATTTGCTCTCAACCATTTACATAATTCCCTTTGCAAAATGTCTCAAAATGATGAATTTCCGTTAGATTTGGATTCAAGTTCAGATTCACTCAATCGACTTGAAGAACGAACTGCTAACGAAAATCGTCAAATCGATCAAATCATTGAGAATATGTTAATAAACTATTCTAGCCTCGGAATTGGTGATCCATCCCCCAGAGTACGGAGAAGAAACTGTGAGCAACAACGCGAGATTGGGGAAGAGCGTTTGATGAATGACTATTTTGTCAAAAGCCCGACTTATAGTCCTCAAATATTCCGGCGCAGATTTCGAATGCAGAAGGCATTATTTCTTCGTATAGTTGAGGCTGTTACTACCAATGATGAATATTTCCAGCAAAAAGGCATGATGCCACCGATAGACTAAGTCTTGCACCATTGCAGAAATGTACTACAGCCATGAGAGTACTGGCATATGGGACATCAACTGATGCCGTCAATGAATACTTGTGAATAAGTGAAACTGTTGCGAGGGAATCTCTTCAAAGGTTCGTAGATGGTGTCATTTCCTGCTTTGGTGACGAATACCTCTGAAAGCCTAATCAACAAGATTTGGCAAGACTACTCTATGTTGGAGAACAATGTGGTTTTCCAGGCATGATAGGCAGTATTGATTGCATGCACTGGGAATGGAAAAATTGTCCTACAGCTTGGGCAGGTCAATATGCAGGAAGAAGTGGAAAACCAACAATAATTTTGGAAGTTGTTGCATCCTACGATTTATGGATATGGCATGCTTTTTTCGAAACACCAGGTACTCTCAATGACATTAATGTTCTCCATCGATCTCCAGTTTTTGATGATGTCTTGCATGGTCGTGCACCAAAGATTAATTTTGTCGTGAATGGTCGAAATTATGATCGATCATATTATCTTACTAATGGCATATATCCTGCATAGGCTGCATTTGTCAAGTCAATTATTGTTCCACAGCTTCGCAAACATAAGTTATTTGCTCAACATCAAGAGTCTATTAGGAAAGATGTCGAATGCGCATTCGGTGTGCTACAAGCTCGTTTTGTATTTCTTCGACGACCTTGTCTTCTATGGGATAGATTTTTTATCGGAAGAATTATGATTGCTTGTATAATCATTCATAATATGATAGTACAGGATGAGTGTCACAAATATCTGAACTATTATGATCTAACGGAATTTTTTGCGGACTCAAGAGTACAAGAAGAAGATGATCAACCTTTTCAATACTCGACCGCAAGAATTGCAAGTTTGTCATCTTACATGACTAATAGGGCACAACTTCGAAACATAGAAAGTCATGAAGCTCTTAAAGACGATTTAATTGAGCATATATGGCAAAAATTAGGCAGTGGTAATTAACTATGTAATTTGCTTTTAGTAATTATAATTTTGTATTTAAATCAAATATTTATAATTTGATTGTTCTATTGTACTTCGTATTATATCTCTTGTAATATTAATTTTCTTATTCAATTTGAAGCTTTTAAAAATATAATTTAAAAAATTAATATTTTGGCATAATATATGTATATATATATATATATATAATATTATAATTTTAAATATAATAAAAGTTAATTATATAAAATTCATAATATCCAAAAATAATATGTAAAATAAATTATAATTATGTTAGGTTGGGTCATGGATGGGGTGTATAGGTTGTGAAATTGGGTTGAGTTGTGAATTGTATAGGTGGAAGAGAGATAAATTACAATTTTATTTATAGGTTGGGTTGTGGAAGGTTGTGGATGGAAGTAGTCTCAGAGCCAGGTTGCCGGCTGTGTTCTTTCATCAATTTCTCCATCAGGTTTCCTCTCCGTCTTCTCAGTTTTGTTTTCATCTATTTCTCCGGTTGTAATCGCGAGTTGCGATATTGTTGTTTCTATGGTTTAAGGTTTCGATCTCTTTTCTCTTTCTATGAATCCATGTGATTATGTGAAATCTAAGCTCGTTTGTCTCTGGATCTATGTGATTCATCATCTGCAAATTGCAAGTTCCGATTCTCTTCTCTCTCTCTGATTTCTATCTCTGCATCCTCCCATGGTCGATTGTTGAGTTTGTTGTGCTAGATGAGTATTAGGAGTTTTGATTTAGCTTTTGTTATCTATCAATTTGATGTTCAATCATTTCTCTTCAACTAATTGGTGAGTTGTATTCTCTTTCAATTAGTTATTTTCTGTCTGAAGATATGAAACTTTCTCAATCGCAAGTTGCGATGTTTGTTCTCTTCTACAGATCCGAGTGGATCTTCTATCTCTGATTTTAAATTTTTGATTTGCAAATTATGTTTTTGATGGAACTGCTGCTTGAAAGCATTCCTTTTTCCCACTAGATCTTCGAATTGGATGTGATAATTTAAATGCAACTAAATCATATAATCGAGTTTAGAACATTATACCTCATATCTGTGCTGACAGAGTAATCTACAGGTCTAGATTACTGAGGTGTGATCCCTTTCCTCGAAGTTCTTTGACTGTGTGGGCGTCTAGGAACTTTGGAACCGGAACTCTCCCTCTGTAGAATGGCATCTCTCCTTTTGCTTCAGCTTAGGTTTTGAGAATCTCCTTCTCCTTATTTATAATGAGGAGGAGGCGCCACTTTCCTTGTCCACTAAGTCACGGGCTTTAATTTAATTAAAGCCCGGTTTAGTTAATAATTACTGGAATAAATTCTAATTAAATATAATTAGAATTAATCCTAATTATTATACGGAAAATAATATATAATTATTATATTAATTATCTAAATCCTTAATTAAGAATAAATCTTAATTAATTAGATATTAATTTATTCCATAATTATATAATTAACCAGAGTGCAATTATTGAGATCAGATGGACACCAGAAGGGAAAAACTGGCGTCCCCTACACTACAGTAGGCGCCACATTACTGGGCTCAGGCCCATAATGCCTCTTTTCAGTCCAAAACTGATATCCCTCAATAATACCTTGAATTCGTTTCCTAAAGAGCTATTGGGCCACCCTAGGGATCTATGTACCAGACAGAGTTTAGCCTTACCTAATGAAATAACCATGGTAAACCCAGAACATTTATTTCATTAGAGCTGTGACGCATTCCACTAAAGAATCACAACTGAATCACCGCTTTGTCCCAATTTGCAGATTGGGGCTGATACTTTATTTAGAGCTATCCCCGTGTTTAATGACTCCGATATCCATTAATTAATTAGAGCTCCTCTGACTGCTCATAATTAATTAATATCTTATTTTTCTCAAGTAGTACCCGTTCACCCCTTATTATTATACCTGAACTTAATCAGCATGCATGACTTTGTATAATAAACCTTGTGAACTCCCTGAGGGGATATCTCTCAACCTGATGCGGACACGGTGTCTCGATATAACTAATTAGACATACTATGTGCCCTCATGTTACCCAAGATGCAAGTCATCAGGGATGCTGCGATAGACCCTTAGCTATACAAGTCAAAGTAACAGTGAACAACACATATATCTCTAATAGCATATTGAGATTAAGATCATTTCTCTAAATCCCGAGATCTCTAGTTCTTCACCTATTGCTAGGGTCAGTATCAGAAGAACCTTATCTCACTCGATCCTGTCAATACGTTCCACCGTACCAATATAACTAGCGACTGAGACCCACCACTACCGTTATGTTGCAGTCTAAACCGATAGTTTTCCCAAGCTATCTCGACTGTGACACTGTTTATATCTCATAATTATTATCGAACGCTGCGTGATCTCCCTGACACCCGAGCCGTCCACGTGTTCTAAAACATGAGATATATGGCTTATTCTTATTAATATATTTATTCAGATAGGTGATTGTTACCAGTGGAATACATGTCGTATATACTAAAACACGTTTTTGCTTTAGCTATACACAACAACCCCAACAGTTTTTCTCGTCTCTCTATCTTCGATTTTGCGTGTTGCAATATTCGCGAGTTGCGACTCTATTTTTCTTCCTGATTCAATCAGTTTGATGTTTATTCTCTTCGAGCCATTGGTTTCAGATGGTTTTTCTCTGATCTAAGATCTAGATCGAGTTTCTCTTACTATTTCAACCTATGATTGGTTGTCTTTCTCAGAGATTTCTCAAATCATGTGTTGCTATTTCACTCTTTCAAATTCGAGTTCCCAATCTATGATTGATTGGTGTTTTGGTTAGATCTCATGTGAGAATCTAAGCTTCTCTTTCTCAGTTTGTTCTTCAAATTGCGAGTTGCGATCTCTCTCTCTTCTCTAATCTAAGATTATCAATATCTAGATTTAAAGTCTCTCTTATTCTGTCTTCTGTCCCTATTTGAGATGAGATTTATTCTCTCTCTGCTACATATTTTCTGCAGATTTTCTATCACTCACATGAATGAGTTGATTCTCAGTTTTCCTCTCTGTCTCTTTCGATCGATTCGATCTTAGGTTCTTTTCCGTCGTCATTTCA
The DNA here is from genome assembly GCA_001642375.2 of Mentha longifolia. Classification (NCBI taxonomy): domain Eukaryota; kingdom Viridiplantae; phylum Streptophyta; class Magnoliopsida; order Lamiales; family Lamiaceae; genus Mentha; species Mentha longifolia. Next base: position 14,481,657 of record CM038119.1, on the reverse strand, counting down.
CTTTGGATGAAATCTTTCTGGTCTCCAAATGATTTGGAGTTTGTTTCAGCATCTATGTTGCTGATTTTATAGTTACTGGTTCTATTTGAAGTCTATATGCTGCAAAGTTTCAAGTGTAATACCTTGTGCTAATGTTATCTGAAAGTTGTTTGCTATGATCTCTAGTTATATGGCTCTCATAGTGAGGGGGAGTGCAGATTGTGGCCTTGTTGGTTTAGTTATGTGATATTCATTTGTGGTGATAATTGGTTCAAATGATGAGCACAATCAGCCTTGATTATTAGTTGTAGTTATGACTTTCTACATCACTCTTTGTTGAATTGTCTTTTAGCCTGCTCTTGTTGTTCGGGTCAATGTTCATTCACAGGTTTCATCTTTGACGATTCGATGATTGAGATTCAAATCAGTGTTCTTGTTCGAATTTTTTTGTGAAGCTGTGCATATCTTTGAGCTTGTTGCTGTGTTGTTCAAGATGGTAGCCAATTCTTTTGCTCCCATCTTGAGGGGGAGTATTGAAGATGAAGAATACATAAGTTGTTTTTAATTTATAGAATAGTTGCTAGTAGAGTAGTAGTTGTTTAGGTTCGATAGCACGTTTTTAGTTTTAGTATAAATAGCTACTTTCCTTGTATTTTGTGGACAACAACTTTTCCACAATGTAGTCTAATGAGAAAATCCCCAATTTTCAATTCTTCTCCTCCACTACTTTCTTTCTTTCTCCGTGAATAATTTCTCCGCAATTCATTTATGGTAGAATTTCTATTTTCAACAAGATTTATAGATGGGATAAAAACATGATTCACAATTTATGCACAATTTTTCTTTTTCGTCCACACACAATATTTGTGCACAACCTATTTTTGGACTTGTATATCATCTCCATCATTCATTTTCTATCTTTAAAAGTCAACTAAAATACACTTAACATTCAATTCACTTCAATATATGTACACTACAAAAAGTGGGACCTTATCATTTGCACATCCACTCAATACAAATATTAAAATTCGTGCCGAAAAATTATGTGTATAAATATTATAGACGGATGAAGTATTAAATAAGAAGATATTCTTCTTTCATTTTTCACATAAACCAAAAAAACGTTTTTCGGTGTAATTGATAAGCAATCCATTCTAATCTCAACATAATTAGAAAGTGAATTATTATTGATCATCAACGTCTCTTTAATTAAGGTGCTATGTACATTTTATTTCCTATAGTATTTGTGATTTGCACGTGCGAATAGTTTTTTCGTACACGTTCTGAATTCATTGAAACAATATTCACATTTTCACACATGAACATTGACCACGATAGGTAATGATAAATTATGTTGATGTTATCAAAAAAAAAAAAAATTATACTATTTCCGTTCCAAATATATTGGGACGTTTATATATTTCTGTTGATGTATCATTTTTTTCGAAAATAAATTATATCGGTTGCATGTTGCAAAGTTAATAATAAAGACAAGAAGAAGTTGTCTATTTATATCCCAAAATCAATATATAATCCATTTTGTGGTCAATTCAATTGATGATTGCGACCCCATCTCCAATCACGAAAATTAAAATATGCATAATAAAACGAAAACAATAAAACAAAAAAAAAAGGGCTATTATTTAAGTGCTAGGCTTATAGTTAATTGATTATTCTAAACTGAACTAGTATTCTGTCAGGGGAAGAAAAACAAAAAACAAAAAAAAAACTTAGTATTAATTATACAAAACAAACTCTCCATAGAAAATAATCATATATGCTCGAGATCTGATTAAGGAACATTCTCCTTGAAGATGAAATTCACTGCCGTTTGATAAATGATAATCATTAGGGGTGTACATGGTCTAGTTCGATGCGGTTTGATATCAAAACCAAACCAAATCATAAAATATGGTTTGGTAATTATTTGAAACCAAATCAAACTATACTAGCACTAAAACCAATCCAAACTAAACTATATTAGTGTGGTTTGGTGCGGTTCGATTTACGGTTTACATATTTTTCATTTGCTTCTTTATTATGGTTTGGTGCGGTTCGATTTACGGTTTACATATTTTTCATTTGCTTCTTTATTACATAAAACGTATTTGTACTTAAATTTCAAATAGGAAAATGATGAATTCTGATTTTTAATACAATGAAAATTATGAACTACTACAATCTAATATTTACTTTAAAAAGTAAACAATTAAGAATTTAAATAAAATTTATAAAATATACTTAATAGCGAAAACAAATAAGAACCTCCAAATAGTTGAAAATACTATTTTATACAAAATAAATTAGATTAAACTGTATTATCTTATTTTTCTTTAATTAATATTTCTCAACACCCAATGTTGGTAAAATAGAACACCGTAATATGTCAAAAATAATACTCCGTAATTGGTACTAGTGTTTGTTATTATTATTATTATTATTATTATTATTATTATTATTATTATTATTATTATTATTATTATTATTATTATTATTATTATTATTATTATTATTATTATTATTATTATTATTATTATTATTATTATTATTATTATTACGGTTTATGGTTTGGTTTGGTTTATATTTTCTTAAGAACCAAACATAAACCGTAAATCATAATTTTTGAAATAAATATCCAAACCTTATTTTTTCAAACTGTAAACCAAATCAACCCGTATAATTTGATTTGGTCTAGTTCGATTTACGGTTTAAACCAAGCTGTGAACACCCCTAATAATCATACTCATTTCATCCACAAAACTCCGATATGATTTTTAATTTTTGTAATAAATAGAAATACAGCGAAGGTTGGATTCCACTTTATAAAGTGTATTTAATAAATTAAATGTACATTTTAAATATGCACATACTTTCTTTTTGTTTTTTTTATAACATAATTAACTGAAATTTAAATACTGTGTCACGGGCACTCGAATTCGGGACTTTGGTCTCGAAACCTAACCCCCTACCGTTAGGGCAACACGTGCACAATTTTTTTTTTTTTTGGGTGAGAGGGGATGTTTCTTACTCGTTCGTAGTGCTGTTTGCCCATTAAAATATATTGGAATATTGAGCCCATTTACCCCTCAAAAGGCCTAATGAAGGAGGGAGTTACCTCACCATATAAAGTGGTTCAATTAACCATCTCCAACCGATGTGGGACAATTTCAACACACCCCCCTCACGCACAGCGTGAACAATCCAACGCCATCTGTTAACAACGATATCGAGGGGCCTATCATCAAATTGGAACCTGGGACCTGTGGGTTATGGGCCCACCACGCTTCCGCTGCCACATTAATCGCAGCCAAAATTTATATCTCATATTTGTCGTTTTCTTTTTAGAGTGTCAAGAATTCCACGTGTAAATTAAGAATTCATAAGGTACAAAATAATTACTCGCGAACAAAATATGTCTGTTTCGTTCAGCATTTTGTAATTTTACGAAAAATACAAAACTTCTAATAATAATAATAATAATAATAATAATAATAATAATACGAGTTAGTAGTATATTATTTATATATAAATCTCGGACTCGTATAACGCAATTTGATCAGGACAAATTGGACTATTTAATATTTTGGGCAGGAGTTTCATACACATTAAAATATTTAAGTAATCATAATCAATGAATTAAAACGCACTTCATATAAATGATACGGAGTATCTTTTATATAGTTTTGCAAATCACAATATAAGACCTAACCACCCGTAATATTACAAGATGGAATTATATTCTCCTTCAATATCAATAATCACTAATGTTTTTCATATTAGAAATATAAAAACATTACAGTTCATCGTGAGCACATTTCTATCGTGAATGTGCAGTGAGTCGTTATATTTTTCATGTAGGGGAGTTTACTTTGAGAGATTATAGTGGACTGTGTGATTTTATCCAACTTATTCTCATATTACTTTGTAGGATTGCATATCCCCTGATAAATTAACACATTACCCCTTAATTTGGTATTCATCATGGATACGAATCTCACCCAAACAGATAAGTTTGTTTTAATTTTATCTCATCCCATCTATTATTCCAAAATTTACCAATCCTAAATAATTTCATCCTTCAAAATAAACGTCCCCTTAGAGTTAATTTTTTTTAGGGCTTATTTTTTTTTTAGCATTTATTCTTGAGATATATATCTATAGTAGTTGTGTTTAAATATATCGTTGTCACATTTGAACACGTTGGTGGGCAATAGGGCATTTCTGATAAAAAAAATTGAAGTCCTTTTTAAAGTTTCGTTTTGCTTGTGGAGTTTAATTTTAAACTATATAAGCTTTCCACTCATCTGACATTGAGCAATCTTCTTAATTAAAATATTCTTAATAATCTATCTATCTATATATTAAAAAGGGAGTTTGAACTCATAAATCAATTTCAAATTAATTTTAATGGCAATTTTGTAATTAATACAAAATGACACGGGTATTTGTTTGTACGTTAATTAGACGTTTTTTTTTTTTTTTTTTTTTTTTTTTCTCTTGTTAGTTACTTAATCCACAAATTCAGTAATAAAAGATACTGGGTGATCTTCGTGCATTTTTATTTTTATTTTTTTTGCAATTTGCAAGAGATGAGTTCCTTTTGTGAATAATAAAAAATATATTAAAATGAAAGTAAATGTAATGTTAACTTTTTAAATATAAACGTTAATATGACGAGCCTCTCCTTTTATGAGCGACAAGTCACATTATTATGTTTTTTAATCTTAGTATATACCTTGCACAATTAGGAATGTTACTCTAACTTACCGTAAGTATATTTAATGTGTCTTGCGTCACTAATGTGTCTGTGGGTGACGTAATGATGGTATAGTTTAAGAAAAATAATTATTAATATACTTTATAAATGTCACGCCCCAGTTCCCGAGGGAAGCCACGTGTGCCGGGACGTGGCAAGGGGTTGGAATTAAGAAACGGGGATAGAAAGGGGCTCATGGCTTGGGATAATATAATATTATTTATTAAGAGAATTAAATACGGGATCGGGACGCACAACACGAACTACGAGGTAGGTAATAAGAAAACCATACCACTCGTACCGGCCGCCTATGTCTGAATACCCGTAGACATAAATAATAAAATACGGGATCGGGACATACAGCTCAAACTATGGGGTTGGCTAAGCTAAACAACCCATGCTGGCCGACTTGTCTGAATACCCGTAATATATATATATATATATATATATATATATATATATATATATAATCAATGGTGTAAGAGGAACGTAGAGATTTTATATCAAAATACGAAATTAACTTAGGATATTATATATAGGGAGATGAACTTTATTTATAGGCGTAGCGGAAGCCTTTATTCTTTTATACAGCAACAACAACAGTCATCTACAGCTTCGTCTGCTCCACCAGCTCCCTAATCTGCAAAACATTTGGAAAGGAATTGCAGGGCTAAGTACTAATGTACCCAGTGGACTTGTGCCAAAAACATTTTATCATAAAAAGAATATCCATGATAATAAAGTATAAATAGAAGGGTTTTGAAATTAAATTTTCTTCCATGCATGCCAAACCTCGATTTTCATGATTGTGCGCACATGTGTATTACCCTGTTACCCTTATACTAATCCCGGGACATTGCCACAGCCGGATCCCTTTTCATGATGGAGCCATAGTTTGGAGGCAATGAAATATTTTATCCAGAGATTCTCCCCTTGAAGTTAGAATCAATTGCTGATCAACCCAACGATTTCTAACTGTGAGCACAGCCTCCCGGTTAGTGTGTGAGATCAACCGAAAGACCCGATTGCATACATTATAAGAGCATTAAACATGTAATAACACATTAAAACATTTTCATGGATAATCCCATTTTATCAGAGTTTACTAACTCAAATAATAATTTGCAAGAATAAAGCTCCACCTGATAATCTAAGATAATAACCCTTGATCTATAGCTGTTATGGATCCTCTTATGTCGTGACCTATTGATGCTTCTACTACTAGTACTTTTACTTATTTGACTATAATAATATTCTGAATATATAATATGGAGATTGTGGCTTGACTGAAGGCAGGGGCGGTCCTGACAAAACATAGGCCCGGGGCGAAGTAAGAAAAATGGGCCTCCTACCGATAATTATAAAGACATAATAGTAGTATTTATAAAGCATAATAAAGAAGATTTTATGAGAAATCGTAATATTTTAGAAAACTAAAAAAAAAAATACAAAAAGTTGAGTCTTCTATTTAGACTTCTTTAAGAGTTGAGTTGAAAAAAAAATGTGCTAATGTGAAAAATTGAAAAAAAAACAAAAAAAAAACGTGTACATCCAATGTATTCTCTAAGAAAATAATTAAAAAAAAAAATTATACATCTTATGTAAACTTGTAATGTTTTATTACATAAACTTCTAAAGAGAAGTTTTGTATGTTGGACTCAATTTTAAAATAATTAAAATAAACTTACATGTAAATATAGTGAATATAATAGTACATTTTATGAAAATTTGTAGTCTCTCCGTCCCGTTTAAGACGCCACGTAGAAAAATTGGGTCAAAAAAAGGTTTGATTGAAGATTTTAACACAAAACCCCTAGATAAAGAGGAAAATCTAGGCTAATGAGGTTAGACTTGTAATATTAATGTATTTGAAATTTTTCAATAAAAAATTAGCAAATGTAAACACTAAAATAGGAAAATTGGGAAAAATAATGTTTGATTGAAGATTTGAACACAAGACCTCTAAATAATAAAGATAAAAGTTTAGTCTAAGGGCCCATCCACTAGACTACATTATTAATTATGATAATTTTTTCAAATGTTTAATTAATAAAAATATAAACAACAATTTTGGGGCCCCGAAAAATCGTGGGCCCTGGGCCGTCGCCCCTGCCCGCCCACCCTCAGGGCCGGCCCTGACTGAAGGTATAGAGTTACTGAACAATGAAGGTATCACGTCAAGTATTTATAGGCATGAAAATTTGACGAGTCATTAGTCTATATTAACACGTTTGTAGCCTATTTTTCGTATTCATCCAAGCTATACTACTATTAGAATGACACGTATGTATATATAATAGTAACTATCCTAAAGTTAATCTATACGTGGAGTGTATATAATAGCTATATATTTAAAATACTTTTATAATCTATACATTTTGCATGTCATGCATGCATTTACGTACATATATATATATCAATATATTTACTTCTACTAATGTACATTGCATGCAAAATATAATGTACACGTATATATATATATATTAGACAAACTAATTTATTCAACATATACTAATAAACTATAATATATATATATATATATTACTTGAAAAATATAATTCAATAAGTATATCTTAAAAATCTCTAAATTTCCCTAAAAGATTTATTTTAATTAACTAAATTACTAAGACAATTTGGGATATTACATCCCTCCCTCCTTATAAAAATTTCGTCCAGAAATTTCACGTACCTGGGTATTCTAAGTCGGGGTACTGGGCTCTTATCTTTTCCTCTAACTCCCATGTAGCCTCTTCTTGGTCATGATGATTCCAAAGTACTTTAACTTGTGGAATTTCTTTGTTCCTCAAAATTCGTACCTTGCGATCGAGTATCCTTATCGGTCTTTCCTCATACTGTAAGTCCTGACTTAGGATTACCTCATCATATTTTATTACGTGTTTAGGATCAAACACGTACTTTCTTAACATAGAAACATGGAACACATTGTGAATACCTGTTAAGTTAGGTGGTAGAGCTAACTTATAAGCGACGGGACCTATTCTCTCGAGAATTTCGAAGGGCCCGATGTACCTAGGGCGTAACTTACCTCGTTTTCCAAATCGTATAATTCCCTTTGTAGGAGAAACCTTGAGAAACACATAATCTCCAATCTCAAATTGAAGATCTGTGCGTCTTTTGTCGGCATACGATTTTTGCCTATCTTGTGCCTCCTTTATCCTCTGTCGAATTAAATCAACAGCTTCTACCATGTCCTGAACCAAGTCTGGACCCAATAGTTTCCTTTCGCCAACTTCATTCCAATAAAGTGGCGATCTACACTTCCGTCCGTATAAGGCTTTGTACGGTGCCATCCCTATAGTTGCCTGATAACTATTGTTATAGGCAAATTCTACAAGTGGTAGAACATCCTCCCAGTTGTCACCACGATCTGTGACAACCGCTCGAAGCATATCTTCTAGAACTTGTATTGTTCTTTCAGACTGTCCATCCGTCTGAGGGTGGAAAGCGGTGCTGAAGTTCAATTGAGTTCCCATTGCTTCCTGTAGGCTCCTCCAAAATTTTGATGTAAATCTCGTATCTCGATCTGACGTAATCGATACAGGAATTCCGTGCAGTCGAACTACCTCTTTAACATAAAGATGAGCTAACTTATCTAGTCCTAAAGTCATCTTCATTGGTAGGAAGTGGACTGATTTCGTCAATCGATCCACTATGACCCAAATAGTTGTATTCCCTCGTGTTGACTTTGGAAGGCTCACCACGAAGTTCCATATTGATATGTTCCCATTTCCACTCTGGAATTGGCAGTGGTTGTAATGCTCCATATGGCCGTTGGTGTAATGCCTTCACTTGTTGGCATGCAAGGCATCGTTCCACAAATGATGCTATATTTTTCTTCATGGCCTCCCACCAAAAGTTTCGACGTAGATCCATGTACATTTTTGTACTTCCAGGGTGGACGGTGTATGGTGTATCATGAGCCTCACCCATAATCTCGTTTTTCAATTCCTCATTTCTTGGAACACACAATCTCTCATTATACGTAAGAGCTCCATCTTTTGCAATTGCGAATCCTTCTGAAAATCCCTTGGCTTTTCCCGTTTCAACCTTTGAACGCATTTTCTCTAAAGATTCATCTTTCTTCTGAGCTTCAATGATTCTCTCTCGTAAATCTGGTTTAGCCATTATTGCTGCTATGTAACTTGACACCGTTTCTGGAGGGTACATAACTTGTAGTTCGAGAGCGGCAAATTCTCGAATAAGTTTTTCTTATTCCGTGATCAAACATCCTAATTTTCCTTGGCTTTTTCGACTGAGGGCATCAGCTACTACATTGGCTTTTCCAGGATGATAGTTGATGGTACAATCATAGTCTTTAACCAACTCCAGCCATCTTCTCTGTCTCATGTTTAACTCCTTCTGCTCGAAGAAGTACTTTAAGCTCTTGTGGTCAGTGAAGATTTCACACTTAACTCCATAGAGGTGGTGCCTCCAGATTTTTAATGCATGGACAACTGCTGCTAGCTCCAAGTCATGAGTAGGGTAGTTTAACTCATGAGGTTTCAACTGTCGTGAAGCATATGCTATCACCTTCTTGTTCTGCATTAGCACGCATCCTAAACCTTGTTTTGACGCATCAGTGAATACAACAAATCCTTCATTGCTCTCGGGAATCGTTAATACTGGAGCGGTGGTCAGTCTCATTTTTAGCTCTTGTAAACTTCTTCCGCAATCTTCAGTCCATGTGTACTTAACTCCCTTCTTGAGTAATTGCGTCATTAGGTTTAGCCAATTTGGAGAATCCTTCAATGAATCTCCTGTAATAACCTGCTAAACCAAGAAAACTCCGTATTTCATTAGCATTTGTTGGGGTCTTCCATCCATTGACTGCCTCGACTTTGGCAGGGTCGACTTTGATGCCTTCTGCTGAGACGATGTGACCTAAAAACATAACTTCCTTCAACCAGAATTCACACTTGCTGAATTTGGTGCATAACTTCTGTGCACGTAATGTTTCTAGTACGATACGTAGGTGTTCTTCGTGTTGGTTTTCGCTTTTTGAGTATATAAGAATGTCGTCAATGAAGACAAGGACAAAACCATCTAGATATTGATGAAAAATCCGATTCATTAGATCCATGAATACTGCTGGGGCATTAGTTAATCCAAATGGCATAACGGTGAACTCGTAGTGTCCGTATCTGGTTCAGAATGCTGTCTTTGGGATGTCTTCTTTTCTCACTTTAAGTTGATGATATCCAGATCGAAGATCGATTTTCGAGAATATGGATGCTCCTTTCAGCTGGTCAAAGAGATCGTCTATTCTTGGTAGTGGATACCTATTTTTGATTGTGAGCTTGTTCAATTCCCTATAGTCGATGCACATCCTTAAACTCCCATCCTTCTTCTTTACAAAGAGTACTGGTGCTCCCCATGGTGATACACTGGGTTGTATGAAACCCAGGTCCAACAGTTCTTGTAGTTGAACTTTCAGCTCCTGTAATTCTTTTGGAGCCATCCGGTAAGGTGCTTTGGAAATTGGTGCAGCTCCTGGTTCTAGATCAATCGAGAACTCAACTTGTCTATCTGGAGGTAGTCCAGGTAAGTCCGCAGGAAATACATCTTCATATTCTTGTATGACTGGTACTGCGCCGATCTCTTTCTCCTTCTGAGGTTGTTTTTTCAAAGTAGCCCAGAAAGCTTGACAATTCCCCTTTAGTATAATTGATGCAGCTTTTATTGCCGAGACGATTGGTACCCTCGTACCACTTCTTATGCCATGGCGACTTACTCTATCTTCATTATTTCCTGGGAAATACACCTCTCTCTCCTTGCAATCAATCGTTGCCCCATTCTTCTCTAGCCAGTCCATCCCTAATATTACGTCAAATTTATTTCATGGATATGATGTACAAGTCTGCTACAAAAATTTGTTCAGCGATTTTAATTTCTTGATTCTCAAAGGCTTTTTCTGATAACATGGTTTCTCCTGACGGAATGGTTATTTGTAGGGCTTGATCTACTTTTCTAGGTCTCAAGTCTAGGATATCACATATAATTTGTGAAATGAAAGAATGTGATGCTCCGGTATCAAATAATGCTAAGATAGGTATGTTGTTTAGATAAATCATACCTGCAAGGTTCTCAGGTGCTTTGGCTGCTTGCTCCTAGTTTATGGCGTATGCCCTAACTTGTTGAAGAGGTTTAGGCATCGGCTTCTGATATCCCTGATTCATCCGTGGAGGTGGAGGTGGCGGCGGTAAAGGTTGGAATCTTGGCATTCCCTGGTTTCCGTTGGAAAAAGGACAACTACGGGAAAAGTGTCCTGGCCTTTTGCACCTAAAACAATCATTGGTGCCTTTTCTGCATTCCCCAAAATGGTACTTTTGACAGATACGACAAAGCGGTTTGTTTTGCCCTGGCTGTTGAAATTGTTGAGGATATCCCCTCCATGGCTGTTTTCCGTTGAACTTCCTGAATTCTTTTCTTCCCATTTTCTTTTCTTATTGGCTTGGTTTGGTACATGCTCGGGTGCCCTCTATCTTTCTCTTGGAAGCATAGATTCTATATCCATAGCTCTGCTTAGTATCTGAGCATATGTAAGTGGTCCGTGGCTAGCTAAGGAAACCCCTATCTCGTGACGTAAGCCACGTCAAAATTTGTCAGCACGACTTGCATCAGTATTCACCAGATGTGGAGCATAACGTGATAGTTGGTTAAATAGTTGGTCATACTCCATGACCATCCTCCTTCCCTGTTTGAGATTCCAAAACTCATTTTGCTTTTGTTGTTGATAACAACCCGGTATATATTTTCCACATAGTTCTTTTTTGAAATCTCCCCAAGTATATTCCTCCCACTGCTCTGGAGTTATGGTCCGTTTTACTGACTCCTACCAGTAATCAGCTTCACCCACTAGTTGATGAGTTGCTAATGTTAGTCGGTTCTTGTCTCCACAATAGATATAGTTGAAAATTTTCTCCATCGATCTGATCCAGTTTTCAGCATCAGTTGGATCACCAAATCCATTAAAGGTAGGTAGATTTTGTCTACGAAAACACTCATCGATCCTAACAATAGATTGGGCCTCTATTCGTTCCTCACGTTCTGGGGTTGTCTCATGGTGTCCATTTCTTGCTGGTTCCATTTCTATATCATAACTTTTGTTAATATGGTTTGTTGAGAAATAAAAGGTTATGATAAAGGCATGTTGTGGGTAAATAAATCTTAAACAACATACATCTATTCAAACATATTTCACATAATATACATGTGCCTTCGTCTATCAAAACAGGGGTATGCCTTCTTAAAGGACTTTTTAGAACAAGCAACATATATATTAGTCAAAAGATATGAAGTCAGAGTGGCTCATAAAATGCCCACACCAAAAATTCTGACTTCTCCTGCAAAATACGTTAGTAATATATTATATAATTTCTTCGATCCTCTTCATCTAAGAACTGTCCTGAAATGAGCCCTGGTGGCTCCCATCTTTATCTGGATCTGAGTCTGAGTGATCATTTGCAACTTCATTAATATTTATTCTTATACGATCAGTTGGTGCTATAGTTTGCATCCTGGCTTTTCTGGTAGGTCCTCTTCCATTTTCTACTCTTGGTGTTGGTGATGCAACCGTTTCTCGTTGCTCAAAACCTGGTGGGGGTGTCTCCATCCGAACTCTAACTCTAGATGGACCCGCCTCATCATCGTTCCTACCTACTGTAGGGGGAAATGAAGGTGGTGGTGCTGGCGTACTAACAATATCAGTTTGTATGGGAGATCCTAACATGATCCATTTTGTAAAGATCAGGTGAACAAACTTTGAGAAATCGAGTATCTCCGCATCTGTAACCGGACCTCTTACACATATCTCTGATCTAAGATATTCTGCCCACTCGCTCCACTGAGCAGGTAGTTGCAGAATCAACCTGCGAACGACTTCGACTTCACTAATCCCTCCATGTTTTGCATTACTAGAGTGTTGCTAAACGCCCAACAAATTCTCCTACTGATTCATTAGGAATCCTTTCGCAACTTCTGAATTGGTTTTTGTAATCTTCTAATACATAACGGTTTACCCACTGTCTTCTTGGATTCATCTTACAACACCTGTAACTTAATATGTCATGTATATAACAATAGTTCAAAAACTATGTATAACCATGTGTGACCATTTTCCGACCTACTTGCATATTCCTGATGTATCCTTGATAATAAATCTTTAAACTCACATTGTATAACATGAACCATTTACACATGAGTTACTTGGGTTCGATTGTCCCAAACATAACTATAACATGAACCATGACCCCTTTACTTTCATGCATGCTCATAAAATAAAATCCTTTACCTCCCCTCTCTTTCTCTTTTTGGAGTATGGTGTAGCAGCGAGCTTGAGAGTTGATGTTGTTGTGCTTTCCTTTGGAGAATTGAAAATACCATTCTAATTTTAAAATAAAAAGAAAACGATTTCAGAGCGGTGAATTGCTCTGATACCATTATGTCACGCCCCAGTTCCCGAGGGAAGACACGTGTGCCGGGACTGTGGCAAGGGGTTGGAATTAAGAAACGGGGATAGAAAGGGGCTCATGGCTTGGGATAATATAATATTATTTATTAAGAGAATTAAATACGGGATCGGGACGCACAGCACGAACTACGAGGTAGGTAATAAGAAAACCATAGCACTCGTACCGGCCGCCTATGTCTGAATACCGTAGACATAAATAATAAAATACGGGATCGGGACATACAACTCAAACTATGGGGTTGGCTAAGCCAAACAACCCATGCTGACCGACTTGTCTGAATACCCGTAATATATATATATATATATATATATATAATATATATATATATATATATATATATCATCAATGGTGTAAGAGGAACGTAGAGATTTTATATCAAAATACGAAATTAACTTAGGATATTATATATAGGGAGATGAACTTTATTTATAGGCGTAGCGGAAGCCTTTATTCTTTTATACAGCAACAACGACAGTCATCTCCAGCTTCGTCTGCTCCACCAGCTCCCTAATCTGCAAAACATTTGGAAAGGAATTGCAGGGCTAAGTACTAATGTACCCAGTGGACTTGTGCCAAAAACATTTTATCATAAAAAGAATATCCATGATAATAAAGTATACATAGAAGGGTTTTGAAATTAAATTTTCTTCCATGCATGCCAAACCTCGATTTTCATGATTGTGCGCACATGTGTATTACCCTGTTACCCTTATACTAATCCCGGGACATTGCCACAGCCGGTTCCCTTTTCATGATGGAGCCATAGTTTGGAGGCAATGGTGTTGGGGTTATATACTGCAAAGCATACTTTTATGCGTGTATATTAACTGTATCTTCCTGTTTTACGGAAATAAATATTGTCATATGATTTGCATATTAATTCGTGTTATGGTTATGCAAATAAATGTCCGGTACTATATATTATAGATAATATGGTGTGGGTGGTCGCACAGAAGATCATATTATCGGTTTCTTATATAGTTAAATGGTGTTCGCAACCGAAAGTAATCCTGGACAAATTACTTGTTAAGGTTGTAGTATAAGCTGGATAATAGTTGGTCTTGGCTATTAGCTTATACTAGTGCATACGATCAGAGTTGCACTGAACGGGATCGAGGTGAGATAAATCCTTTTATACTGATTTAAAAAGGATCACATCTCGGACGATTATTATTTCTTAATTCTAGTTGTCATAATATTCAATTATGTATTTATAATAGCTATTACTTTGATTTACTATGAGTGAGAGTTATTGCAACTCAAAGATTCTCCGTATCTTGGGTAATAATATTATAAATATGATAATTAATATTATAGCTAGAAATCGTGTCTCGGTGCGCCGAGTTGATGATGTCCCCTTGAGGCGTTCTAAGGATTATTATATCAAATCTTGCAAGTGGAATTTATTCCGGTATAATAATGAGGTCGAACGGGTACTACTCTTGGTTTTAGATATTAATTAATTAAAGCAGTCAGTAGCTTAAATTAATTAATGGACATGCGATATCTTAAACACGGGAAATAATATAATTCAAAGAGGAGCCCGGTATGTAGTAATTTGGGAATGGACGGCGATGCAATATTATTTTACTATAGTGGAAAGACTATAATATTAATATAATTAAATAGAGTATTCGGGGCCAGAGAATACTTGGATTATTTAATTATATTGGAAGGCCCAGTCCATATCCTCCTCAAGATCCCTGGAGTAGCCCAATAGAGCATAGCCTGACCCATTAACCAAGCCCTAACTTATTCACCACTCCACTTCTTATATAAATAAGGGATAAGTGGAGAGTGAAAGTACGTGATTTCACAGATTCATAAATCTGGAGAAGAGGGCGCCGGTTTCTGGGTAGTGCAGAGAAGATAGATTTTCGCCCACTCGAAATTCTTCTCGTTGCTAGGGAATACTCCAGAAGATCTCGGGGTTTACGATCAAGAGCTAGATCTCGTGTGCAGAGATCTAGTGCGTGGAAGATCTTTTGCCTCTACACAAATCGCCTACACAAACAGGTATAATTCTCAGATCTGTTTCCGCTTTAAGATCTGTGATGAATTATGTTAATATAATCTGTATTTAATTAAATTAATATCCGATGCGGTCCCGGTTCTAACAAATAGAATATTTTATCCAGAGATTCTCCCCTTGAAGTTAGAATCAATTGGTGATCAACCCAACGATTTCTAACTGTGAGCACAGCCTCCCGGTTAGTGTGTGAGACCAACCGAAAGACCCGATCGCATACATTATAAGAGCATTAAACATGTAATAACACATTAAAACATTTTCATGGATAATCCCATTTTATCAGAGTTTACTAACTCAAATAATAATTTGCAAGAATAAAGCCTCACCTGATAATCTAAGATAATAACCCTTGATCTATAGCTGTTATGGATCCTCTTCTGTCGTGACCTATTGATGCTTCTACTACTAGTACTTTTACTTATTTGACTATAATAATATTCTGAATATATAATATGGAGATTGTGGCTTGACTGAAGGTATAGAGTTACTGAACAATGAAGGTATCACGTCAAGTATTTATAGGCATGAAATTTTGACGAGTCATTAGTCTAGATTAACACGTTTGTAGCCTATTTTTCGTATTCATCCAAGCTATACTACTATTAGAATGACACGTATGTATATATAATAGTAACTATCCTAAAGTTAATCTATACGTGGAGTGTATATAATAGCTATATATTTAAATACTTTTATAATCTATACATTTTGCATGTCATGCATGCATTTACGTACATATATATATGTCAATATATTTACTCCTACTAATGTACATTGCATGCAAAATATCATGTACACGTATATATATATATATATATATATATATATATATATATATATATATTAGACAAACTAATTTATTCAACATATACTAATAAACTATAATATATATATATATATATATATATATTACTTGAAAAATATAATTCAATAAGTATATCTTAAAAATCTCTAAATTTCCCTAAAAGATTTATTTTAATTAACTAAATTACTAAGAAAATTTGGGATATTACAATAAAAATAAATTTTATCAAAGAAAACTAAATTCTAAATAGTAAAATTATTGACGTGACAATCGCATCAGCCAGTAGGGGTGCATTCCTACTTACATATAATGTAAATGTATTACTCCCTCTATTTCATATAAAATGACATACTTCTTTTTGGCTTTTCTGGCATGTTTTTCCACGCTTCTCGTTGATGGGTTTTAAAATAGATTTTGAAGAATTCTTTCTTTTACGGGATACTACGACAGAAAGAAAGAATTCTTCAAAAATCTATTTAAAACCCATCATCGAGAAGTGTGGAAAAACATGCCAGAAAAGCCAAAAAGAAGTGTGTCATTTTATATGAAATGGAGGGAGTATTTGTTAATATGATTTGCTTATCTAATTAAATTATAGTTTATAAATCATGATTAGGGAGTTTAAAATTTTGTACCGAAACGCTCCCCTATCCATGATGTTCATACTTAATGTGTCCACCGCTGATGTGGCAATGCCGCGTCAT